>NW_015504599.1:608831-629983 GCF_001595765.1 Miniopterus natalensis | reverse complement strand
TTGTATCTCTAATGAGAGTGAAATATAAATTCTAAGTTAAAATCTTTCCGTCTCTTGGAAACCCTCAGTGATTATACTTCAGAGTAGGGTCAACCAAGCTGTGGAAGGCTTTTCTTCTGAGATATGGAAATTTGTCATTCATTCATTCATTTAAAAAAAATTTATTGGGGTGACATCAGTTAATTAAATTATATACATTCCAAGTGTACAATTCTATTATACATTATCTGTATATTGCATCATGTGCCCACCACCCAAAGTCAAATCTTCTCCCATCACCATATATTTGACCCTCTTTATCTTTCATTACTTATCTTGTCTACTTTTTTCCTTTCACATATTGTTTAGCTTTTTCTTTAAATCCACAAAAATATTTATAATAACTATTTGAAAATTCTTGTCTGCTAATTCTAACATCTGTGTATCTAGGGACCTATTTTTATTGGCTTCTTTTTCTCTTAATTATGGTTGACATTTTCCAGCTTCACATGTCTGACAATTTTTAATTATATGCTACTCATTCTGATATATTTTAGGAAATCTTGATTATATTGCAGAGTTTTGAGTGTTGAGTCTTGCTCTGACAGGAAGTTAAATCACTGGAAGTTCCTCTTGATCCTCTTAGGCTTGGCTTTTTATATTTTTCCAGGGCAGGTATAATTTGGTGTGTTCTTTACTTAAGGTTGTGATCCTTACTCTTTTGGTGTGTCTTTCTGGAACATTGATTGAATGCCTGAGGTACTCATAGAGCTTTGTCCACTCCAGACAGGCTGGCACTTCAATGTCTGTTCGTCCTGAATGACTTCTGGTATCTCCGTTTAGCTCTTTATCCTGCAGCAGCCATTCTCTTCTAGCCTTATGGAGTTTCACCCTGTGTGCATTGCAACCCAGGTCTCTGCAAGTACTTGATAAGAACTTTTACACAGACTCCTGCACCCTCCCTCATATGTCTTCTTCCTTTCTAGAACCTGTTGTGCAAATTCCAGCTGCCTAAACTCTATTTATTTAGATATGCCACTTGTGTCTCAAGCTTGATATATCTAGAGTAGAACACAGTATTTCTTTTAAAAGTTCTCTCCTCTTTCTCTACTCCTTTCTCTCCAACTCTGTGCTCAGCTGGTGACATACCACGACTGCCTAGTCTTTCTTTGACTCCCTCTTTGACCACTAACTCGTGAATTTGTGTTTGACTATATCTTTCTCCTCTTTATCACCATGGCAGTAATCTTAATTTCTTCATTGTTCTCAATTTTATAGTAGCACAGCACTTTACTAATGCTACTTGTAAAACACTTTTTATTTTACTTTAATACAATGCCTGGCATTCAATAAATAATTGTTAATTGTATGAAGGAATGAATGGGTAGTTAGTGTGTATGTATCTGCCTCACCTGCTAGACTGTCAGCTCATTTTGGGCAGGGACAATAAAATGCAGAACATACAGTAGATATTCAAATAATAGAAATTCAATAATGACATTAATTTTCTTAATGTCATTAATTTTTTGCATAAATAGGTCAGGTCACCTAGATTAGTTGATATGTTATACCATATTTGATCTTCAGGTTATGTTCAGTATTTCCCAACCTATTATATACCATTTTTGAAAGGACAAGTCAGAGAAAGTCTACTTTCATGTGTGCCAATATAGAGACCATCTTATATGCAAGATCATTTAGTTTTTTTACAAGCACGAAATATTTGGTCTGCTACCAGTTTGAGTTTTACAGATGTCCTCAGTTTTTCTTAAAATGCTGACTTTCGTAGTTAATAAATACATTTAATGAATTAACAGAAAACAAAGTAATTGTAAACATTTGTGCTATGCCAGAGATGTAAAATTTATTAGGATGATCATGAAGAAGCTGCTCGATTTCTAAGAAGATACCACCCAAGGCTGAAAATATAATTCCCAAATACCCAAAGAAAGATACATGTTACTATAAAGGAAGAGAACAACTCCGGGAAACCGCTAGGCAACTACCTGCTCGTATTGTCCTTGATTACTGATATCTGCTACATAGCATTGAACGTCTCTTGGTTTCTTTTTGGGGGAGGGGTGGTGTCAGTAATAGTGCCATCCTTGTTCCAACTTCAAAAGCAAAGTCTATTAGTTGCAGATACTGAGACAGGTGAACAATAAAGCTTGTGGGTAGACTCTTCCAATGTCAGGCACTAAGGGAAGCAGCCCTGGATCAGCAGCAGCTTGGGAGGCAGGGCTCACAGCAGGGCTGGGTGCAGGTTGTGAGGTTGATGGTCTCCAGACATGGGGTGGGCTGGCAGGAGTTGAGCAGGAAGCAGGTGGGCACACAAGGCTGAGGAATGTGGCAGGGTGGGGGGCAGTTGTCACAGCAGGTTGGCTCCAGTAACCAAGTCGTGTGTGGGCAGGTGCTGGGCAGGCAGACTCCACAGCGGCAGCATTTGTCAGAGGAGCAGATGGTGGTGGCAGGGCCGGTGGGGACGCTGCAGCAGCAGGGAACACAGCAAGCCATGGCCTTGGGAATCTGTGATTTTTATTGGGTTTCAAGACAGATGAGGTTTCTGAAATGTGAATGTCTCTCCTTGCTCTGGGGTTCTTATATACCCTCCCCAATGGGTGTTGATCCAACCAGAAGGCTTCTTTCCTGGTTCTTGTTTATGTTAGTGTATCCATTTTCCTTTGCTTGGTTTGACATTTAGATGCTCGTTAACAGCCTCTGTTCTCCTAATTAACCTTTTATGTGAGTTCCTGGCTAATTCTGAGCTGATTACTCTTTTTGTTTGTCACTGGAACAGAAGCTTTATGAGGTATCACCAAAGGCTTCTGCTATTAAAAGTCCAACACTAGCCCTGCTGGGGAATATTGCATCATAGTACACCTGTAGTATGAAGGTCTTATCTCTAGTGCTGGTCAGTTTTCATGCTCCCCACCTATATCTGCATCAATTGATCTGATGAAGTAGTCTTGTTTTAAAGAGCTGCACTTCATTTTAGTAACTTTCTTTTAGCTTTGGAATCTTTAAAAAAAAACAATTACTTTTTAAACGATATATTATTGGCATATCACATTGTACTAATTTAGTTTGAGGACTTTTGAAGATCAAGCTTACATTAATATGGAGAAATACACTATTGAGAAATATGGCAGACTTTTAAAAATACCTATTCCATTTTTTTAATAGAAAATATTGCATATTTATTAAAAATTTGGACAGTATGGAAATGTATCAAGAAAACAACTCATCCATAATTTTATCCTCTACAGAAATTCTCTATTAATATTTATACACATATCCCTCTACTCATTTTCTGTACATTTATCATTTTATTACATTACTGAAATTATATGATACCTACTGTCTTATAACTTGCCTTGTTGTTTAAACATATATATTTTCATTGTCTTTAAGTATATTTGATGATGTTATTTTTAATGTTTCCTAGCATTCATTATATAACTATACTTCTAAGTTACTTAAAAATTTTACATTAGTATTTATTTTCAACTTTATGATAATTGTGGCAATAGTGAGCAACTGTATATATAAAATTTAATGCACATTTCTGATTATTTCGGGACAGAAATAATTATTGGGAAGAATCATTGGAACAAATATCAATGAACATATTTTAAGGCCTTTGATATCCGTTATCATCCTGGCTCCAGAATGGTTCTGTTTACCCATTTCTTTCTATCTGTGTATTCCTACCAGCTGTGTCTGAGAATTCCTATTTCTCCATACTTTTGATGGATATTTTATTTTAAAATTGTTTGCCAGTTGGTGGGTGGAAAGTGAAATTTTATTATTACTGCATTTTTCTCATAACAAGTTAGGCTAAAACATTCTTTCATATGTGCATTGGCCCATTTTTCTTTCTATTGAAAACTGACTTGCTTTCTTTCCTTCACTGTTAAGTGTAGGAAAGTTGAATGTTTAGGTTATACCTTTATGCTGAGTAAAATAATAATTTAAGACCATTACACTCATCTTTAAATGAAATTGCTACCAGTGGAAAATAAAGTTGCGGGATCGAGCCGTCTGTTCACATTTGATCTTATTCAGTCCCCCCCAGTGTGGTGCATTTTCTCCCCAGGTCACGTATCTGAGGTAAGAAAGACCTAGGCTCTCAGTCCAGGGCACCATTTAGATTGGGGCCTAGCTCAGCCTGGAGGAGGGAGCACAGGGAGGTCATTCTGATGCCCTGGACCGTTGCCACTCAGCCGCCACTCATACCCCTAAGCCAGGCTCCCACGCTCCCTCCCTCCTCCAGGCAGGGCTGTGTGACAGTGAGTGACAGTGAGCGCCCCGGCCGGGGTCTTTCGGGGGGTGCAGATTGGAGAGGCGCACGTTCGCAGTCGGAGGAGGTCTTTCCTGGTCCCAGGATTGCTCATTACCTTTCTTGTTATGGCAAGTAAGTAACTTCTTGAAACCTTATTTTTTCATCTCTGCAAAATAAGGGTAATACTATCTATCTACATCCTTCCACTCAGAAGGGGACTGGGAGGCTCCTGGGAGAGAAGCTGAGATAAAGTCCATAGACAGCCGTAAAGGGGTACACAGAGGTAAGCTACTGCCATCATTACCTAAGGAAGCTGCAGGTCAGTCTCAGGGTAAGGGAGAGAGACAAGAAACAAAGTGCAAAAGGAAAAATAATAGCTGAAGGTGAGTAAAAGAGCAGCCTTCTAAGGAAATAGCAAAGACTTAGCTGAAAGCTCACACCTACAGTTAGAGAAAACGGCTGGCACAGAAATGAATAAATTTCAGATTTTAAAAAAGTTCTCTACGGCTCTGCTTGGAAGAAAGGATTCGAGATCTCTGCTGGTGCCCCGGGACCTCACTCCCAGATTTATCTTTGTGTCAGTATATGCCAAATTGCTCACTCTTTTACTTAGGACTGATTAATGTTTTTCAGTATTTCAAAAATGCTTTAGTGGACATTTATCAAGCAGCTACCATGTGCCAGGCACTGTGATAAATGCTGGATATACAGCAGTGATCAAAATAGACACCATCCTTGCTCTCATGGAACTTAAGAGTCTGGAAGAAGGTTCATCACACACATGATATATTATTATAAATTACTGTTATTACGCATTTTGATAAGAAGGAAAAAGACTGGATTCTAAGAGCAGAAAAACAATAACCAGAAGGAAATTATTTTGAAATTTTAAGAAAAACATTGGGGCTTGCAGACCTCCGCAATTAGGATTTCATGGTAAAAAGATACCCCTTTCTTATCAGAGTACAGTACGAGCTTGAGTCAGGATGGTAAGGATTATGGAATTGTTACTGTTCTGTGTAGGGTATTATGTTTCCACAGTTAGAAATAAGACTTAAGGTTACACATTAGAAACAGTTGTAAAATAAGTTTATGATAATAAACTCATCTCTTTTATTGAGAAGACTCGCAATTGTTTATTAAAATTAATTTTCTCCGCAGTGGTCAAGAGACCTGAGAATTACTTTCCTTTGTTTATAAATTAGGACACTGAGTCTAAGAGAAGTGAGATAATTTGCCTTAGATGGTCTAGTGACTGACTTGTTCAAAACTAAATATAGGATCTCTTGGGATTGAGCTACCTTTTATGTGGTTTAAAATTAAGTTTAAAGAATGTGTCAGAAGTACTAAGCATACTTTATTTTTAGAAACAAAGGGTATCTTTCTTCTTTTAAGCAAGTGTGGGAAAACCACAGTGACTCCTAAATAGAGGGTAGATTTTCAAGTGCTAAAAATCTACACACAACCCCCACCCAGAACGGGCCCAGTTTTAATTATGCCGTTCTATAGGTAATAGGGGTGTCTGTGACAGTGAAGGAAAAAAATTGAAGATTGATGATAAAAAACACAGAAGTAAAATATGATTGTTAGTCTCTTGCTTCAAATCTCGCATTGCTTCGAGGTTACCATCTAGATCCCTTCGTCTGGGGAGCCATGACCCCAGGGCCTTTGCATTTCTTCTCTCCTGCTGGCCTCATCCTCTTCTCCCCATTGTCAGCGCACCCACGACTTAATAAGCTGCTGTTCTCTCTGGAACAGCTGCTCCCCAACCCTGCTGCCTCGTCATCTTTTAATGCTCAGCCTGGGTAGCCTGGAGCTTTCCATAGCTCTCCCTCACCCTGACACTGAATCACCAGATCTGGGCCTTAGTTACTTTTTTGTGTGTGTTTGCATGCTTGCTACTCACAGCTCACTCACAGCAGGAATCACACAGCATTATAATTATATCCATTCAACATACACAGAGTACTAAATCATGATTATAATAACTTCCCCAGGTTTGAGAGGAACTTGAGGGCACCTTAGGTAATCCCTTTTTTTTAAATCTTTATACTTCTAGCATGTATGTGGTTCCTAGCACAGGGGAAGCATGCAAGAAATACTGGCTAAATGGTCTGAATCCCCGGTGACTGTATCCTGGGTTGTGTCCCATCTACCTCATGGATTCTAAGTTCTGCTCATTTAAAGATGTGCTACTAACAAGCTGTGGGATCCTCTGAGAAAGTCTTCCCTGGAGAGACTGACAGGACAATGAGGACATTTCTTTTTATTTTTTACTTTTTTATTAAATTTTTAAAATTTTTCAGTTATAGTTGATGTGCAATATTATATTAGTTTCAGGTGTACAAACCAGTGGTTAGGTTTATATAACTTGCAGAGCGATCACGTCAATAAATCTGGTACCCATCTGGCACTGTACATAGTTATTACAATATTACTGACTATATTTCCTGTGCTGTACTTTACATCCTCATGAGTATTTTGTAACTATCAATTTGTATTTCTTAATCTCTTCACCTTTTACGGCCAGCAACCCAACCCCCTCCCCTCTGATAACTGACAACTGTCTCTATGAGTCTGTTTCTGTTTTGTCCATTTATTTTGTTCTTTTGATTGGCATATAAGTGAAATCATGGTATTTGTCTTTCTCTGTCTGACTTATTTCACTCAGCACAATACCCCCCAGGTCCATCCATGTTGTTGCAAATGGCAAGATTTAATTCTTTTTTTATGGCCTAGTAATATTCCATTATATATGTACCACCTCTTTATCCATTCACCTATTTTTGGCCACTTAGGTTGCTTCCATATCTTGGCTATTGCATATAATGGTGCAGTGAACATATGGATGTATATGTCTTTTCAAATTAGTGCTTTGGGTTTTTTCATAGAAATACCCAGAAGTGGAATTGCTGGGTCTTTCTTTGTCTCTTTTTATAGTCTTTGTTTTAAAGTCTATTTTGTCTGTTGTTTTTTTCCCGTTTTCATGAAATATTTTTTCCATCCCTTTACTTTCAGTCTGTGTATCTTTCTACCTGAAGTGAGTCTCTCGTAGACAGCCTATGTATGGGTCTTGTGTTCTTACCCATTCAGCCACCCTATGTCTTTTGATTAGAGCATTTAATCAATTTGCATTTAAAGTAGTTGTTGATAGATATGCATTTATTTCCATTTTATTATTCATATTCTCTTTCCTCCTCCCCCTCGTCCTTCCTCGTGCTGGGGAGCCTAGGGTAGGGCTGGGACTCCACACTCCTCAGGGGGCACCTCTGCACCTGAGATATTCCTCCTGGTTTTCAATGGCCACACATGGGGGTGGGGCCAGCTCCTTCTGAGTCTCAGCCCCTCCTACCTGTCCCCCTGTGGCTTCTGTATATCCTTAGTTATAAGACTTCTGTTGAGCTAGACTTCAGGTGGTCTTCAGCGATGGTTGTTCTGTAGTTTAGTTGTAATTTTGATGTAGTCTTGGTAGGATGCGAGTACCGCATTTACCTACTTTGCCGTCTTGACCAGAAGTCACACTGGGAACATTTAAAAACATGTTTATTTGAAGGCATTTGCTTCCCCCCTTCCTTGCCCTACTTTTTGTCTTTTTCGCATGCACTGTTCTGGTTTTAGTTCACTGCTTTTTCAGATTTTGACTTGTGCCTTTATATATGTGCATGTAATATATATAATATGCCATATTACATATGTTATATATGTAACATGTTGTATATGTAATGTTTTGTGTGTAATATATATAATCTCTTAAGGCTTAGAAAAGGATAATCTGCTTGAGAAAAATTAAGCAGGTTGGTAAAGTGAAGTAGTAGATTAAACCATGTTCAGTCAGGGTTTTGGCTCTAGTTCTCAGCTTTCCACCTGAAAATTATTGGCATTGTATTGATTACTGGGGTAGGACCTCTGTCCTGGGTATGGTGTGGGTAGAAAGATATATTCCTAGTGCCCTGCTGCTAGAGTTGACCACCTGAAGTTTTCTCTAAGGGAAAATGAAGTAAAAATTGGTAGGCCCACTAAATCACCCAGGTCTTAGAATTGAGTACCTGCCACTTTTAATCTATGCACCAATATATCTTTTTCTGTTACAATTGGATATGATGACTTTGTTAAGATTCTTACACTTGTTATTTCTCGTGCATATTTTAATTTAATGTCATAAATGTGTTCATTAAGCTCTCTTAGCTCTGGAGGCTCTGTGATGTGGTAGAAATAATTGGGCTTTAAAGTCACACGTGCAAGGAACTGAATTCTGGATTTCTCAGTAACTTTATGACTTTGAGAATGTTGAATAACTCTTCAAGCTTCATTTTTCTCATCTATTAGTGCTATTTTAAGGATTACATGAGTTAATACGTGTAACTTACCTAGCAAAGTATAGGTAGATAAATGTTGGCTCACCCCCAAAATTGTATTTCTCTAAGTAAGAGGAGAGAGAAGGTGACTCTAACAGTTAATAAGTCATGTTCGTAAGCTGGTTTCAGTCATTCCTCTCTAATAGATTCTTTTTTAAAAAACAAAATAATCATGTTATCTTTATCTTTTTTAAAAAAATGAAAGAAATATACAAAAAACACACAGAGCACATCTTGCCAGAGAAACAAAGTTTATTGGAAAACCCATTAAGAATTTATTTTCCTCTATGACAAGACCCCATACAGGAAATGGGATCCAAGAAGCAACATGGCCAAGAAAATATTGCCTGAGATCTCACAAATGGCAGTATATTTTGATAATAGGTGATATTCACTGCCCAAATGAACCAAATGATTATTCAGCCAAATAACCGTAACACTTTTTTTTAAACTTTCCATTAAAATGAAAGGTAGGTTTTCCATATTTGGGCCATCTGATCTGCCTCAACATCTGATAAGCTACTGAGACAAAGGAATGCTGAACAGACAGCTCCAGGGTTCCTCCTTGTCAGGTGCCGGGGGAAGCAGCCCTGGATCAGCAGCAGCTTGGGAGGCAGGGCTCACAGCAGGGCTGGGTGCAGGTTGTGAGGTTGATGGTCTCCAGACATGGGGTGGGCTGGCAGGAGTTGAGCAGGAAGCAGGTGGGCACACAGGGCTGAGGAATGTGGCAGGGTGGGGGGCAGTTGTCACAGCAGGTTGGCTCCAGTAACCACGTCGTGTGTGGGCAGGTGCTGGGCAGGCAGACTCCACAGCGGCAGCATTTGTCAGAGGAGCAGATGGTGGTGGCAGGGCCGGTGGGGACGCTGCAGCAGCAGGGAACACAGCAAGCCATGGCCGTGGGAAGCTGGGGTGCTTTTGGTTTTTCAGAAAGAGAAATGAGGTTTCTGAGATGCAAATGTCTCCTCTGGCTTTGGGGCTCTTATATACTCTCCCCGATTGGGTGTTGGTCCAACCAGAAGCTTCCTCTTTTTGTTTATGCCGCTCTGCTCTTTCCCACTAAGGTTATCTAATCATTTTGGTATTTGCTTGTCCATTAAAAGTTCCTGCCCTTATTAAAGTAATCATGTTTTAGACTCAGAGCCTTGTCATTTTTGTCATAAGATGTTTACATTTTATCTTTACTGGGTCCTGGCATGTGAAATCCTACATAAATTATGGATCATCAGACCAAGTGACAATTCAGCTATAGTTTCAGAGGCAATGACTGTATGCATCTCAGAAATATTTATTCAGGTTCTATTGAGCAAGCAGGGTGACATCCAGAAAGGAATAAAATAAAACCTCTTTTTTTATTATTTTTAATAAACCTATAGTGAGTTTCCAAAGGTGATGTTACTCTGTGGTGTTTTTAAAAATTTTACTGTACTTTTTATTGTTATTTTATTATTTTTTGCTGTTGACACTATTACAGATGTCCCCCATTTTCTGCCTCTTTCCCTCCCTCCCCTCAAGCCCCTCCCCCTCCTCTGGCCTTCACCACCCTGTCATCGGTGTCCATGCAGGGATGTTCTTTTTTTTTTTTAAAACGTATCTTTATTGATTTCAGAGAGAGGAAAGGAGAGGGAGGAGAGGGAGAGAAACATCAATGATGAGAGAGTCATTGACCGGCTGCCTAGCCCTCAACCCAGGCATGTGCCCTGACTGGGAATCTAACCCCGATCTCCTGGATCCTAGGCCGATGCTCAACCGCTGAGCCACGCCTGGTCGGGCCATGCAGAGATGTTCTTTGGCTAATATCTTCACCTCCTTTTATCCAGACCCTCCCACGCCCCTGCCTTCTGACATTCGTCAGCCTGTTCCATGTACCCAGGCCTCTGGTTCTGTTTTGTCTGTCAGTTTATGTTGCTCATTCGATTCCACATGTAAGTGAGACCATATAGTATTTGTCTTTCTCTGACTGGCTTATTTTTTGTAAACAGTCTCTATTGTCATGGTTATGTCAGTCTTGGAGTGAGTCAAAGTGTGAATTTACTGGAAGGAAAGACCCACCCAATTGCTATCTTTTGTTAAATGTACCACTAAAAGAAAATCACCTCAGTCTTCGCTCATTTTCACATGTACTTAACTTTAAAATAAGATGAAACGGAAACTAAAAGGAGAGATCAGAAGATGCCAGTGGGTTCTGGAAGGGGTCAGATCCAGCATGATCTAGGGCTTCAGCATTCATAAATCATTTTCCCACCGAGGGACGTCCTGCTTCCGTGCTTGTTTTTGCGTCTTATGTCTTCAATTAGTTTGTAAATTCCTTTGAGGGATGCCTTCCACAGCATTGCTCACCTCAGCTGGCCGTCGTTGCCTTACCATAGGGGGGTAGATGAGGCGGTGGATCGGGATCATCTCTAATGTGTAATAGTCTACGATTCCAGCATCTTTGCACGCTCCCTGAGGATCAGCACAGACCATTCAGATAGTAGAATCTAAATTCCATCATTTGTTGGGGGGCAAATGGTTATTGAGTAAACACAACATACGGATTAACTGGTGGGTCATTGTTGAGGGCACATTAATGGAACCAATGTGGCCTGTTAGAAAGGGCAGAAAGCTGGCAAAAACAAATCAGTGGAAAATCTGAATGTCCTTGGTAAACAAGCCTCACACATTTTATGAGAAGAAGAACTTGTTACTGAAGTTGGTTTGATTTTTGCTTCAATATCGATATTTATCATAAAGCACATCAAATAAAAATGAAGGTTGGAGTCTCCTAGGTATCTTACACTTCTGTGGCCATGATCATATTGTTTCTTAAATGTCCTTCCCCAATCCTCTGCTTCTCAACTCTTACCCCTCAAGCATCAGCTCAGACATCTCATAAAGAAACTTCAGGTGGCGGTTCTTGATGTTTTCATTCTTTCCCGTGCTTTTCCAAAGGGTGTTGCTCCTCTTTTCATGTAGTCCCATTTTATTCTGCTATATATTATAGTTTATCATTTATATCTGTCTTCCGTACTCCAATGCAAGGACTCAAAAGTGGGAATCTTGTTTTAATCTTCTTTGTCTCTGTCCAGCACGTAGGACAATGCCCGGTACGTAGTAGTTCTTTGATCAATGTTTATTGAATTGGATTATAGATTTCACATCAGCAAAATGATGCATTTCACTTTACTGCTGTCAAAACAGTTTTACATGCAAAGCTTCACCTAAATGAGACAATGAAAAAATATGGCTCAGCTCATAAAATCTTTGGGGTCCCTTCTGTTGAGTATGTTGACCTCTATGCCAGTTTCTCAGCCTCTTTAAGGACATATGTAAATTACTTAAAGAGGCAGGGAAAAATAAATTTTAAGTAAGTGCTAACCCTCAGAATTGAAAATGATTCTAAGGTTAGAGCTTCATGTATTTTATTGTCCAGACAATTTTCTTCACATATTTACGTATCCTGTTGAGGCCTCCTTTTGGCTGAGATTTATGTTGATGTCATCAGAAAGTATACTTCTGCTGGACACATTTATAGGTTCACGATGTATGCATGTGTCAGGAGCTGTTGGGTAATCATAGCACTAAACGTTGAGACAGTACTTGGTTTGGGGAGCAGAGGTGGTTATTTCATTTTAAAGTAAAGGGGCCCATGACAGCATTTTTTCTCTTCTCATTAGAAATCATCTTTCAAATCAGAAGGAACACTTCTGTAAAACCGAAGGCACAGAGTGAGAACATTTTCTTCCAGAGCTTCTCATTCAAGACCCTTCCCTGAGCAGCCCTTAATGATGATTGCAGTCCTGTGGGGCAGTGTGGGCAACTCTTTGAAATGTCTCTGGCTAGCAGCGAGGTGCTTCACACTCACAGGGCTGGGTGCAGGCTGTGACAGATCGCGCTCAGGTTTGCAGTAGGGTGGCCGCTGTGGATCTGCCAGGCAGTGACACTAGGAATCAGGAACGCAGCAGGGTCGGGGGCATGTGTCACAGATGGTGGGCTGAAGAAGGCTAATCTCATGTGGGCAGCTGCTGGGAAGGTTGTTTCCAAATTGACAGTCTTTCCTTGTTTTTCATCACCTGGGCAGATCTGTGGTATACTGCTCAGCTATTTTGTAGGGTACATACTGTTTTTAATCTTATTGAACAGATGAGGAATCTGAGGCATAGAGCAGTTAAATGACATAACCAAGGACCCATAACTACTAAGTGGTAGGGTGTGACAGCCTAGTTTGAGAGACCTCTCTCTTGGCCATTGTGTAGGGGGTATTGCCCTGACTAGATTGTAGGCTGCATGTTGCCGCCAAGACTAGTGGCAAGTAAGATTTGTGAAAATGACTCTACTAGCTTATTGAGGGGCTTCAGAATCACACTGAAGAACTTAGCCTTGATTCAGTAAAAACAGAAATCTTGAGTCGTCCTAGAGTTTTGAGCAATAATTTAAACAATTTCAGGGTCAGGAGCCTGATCTGACAGGAATATTGTTTGGGTGGAGGAAGGGGTGGAGAATACTTGACTCAAGGTCAACTAGGAGTATGCCTGTTATCAGGGGTGTGGTGATCAGGGCCAGAGGCAGCGAAGGTGGAAGGAAAGATGCCAGGAACAGTTTGAAAGAAAAAGGAAATGACTTGGTTTTCTAGTCTATTCTCAAGGATAAACAATTATTAACTTTAAGGGTAGTTTGTCTTTACCTTGAACTAGGTTATTAGAACTTATCAGAAAAGACTCTGCATTTCATTGCAAGGTTAAAGACCCAGTCAGTAATTTTCCTGTTCTGATATTGTTAGTCAATATTTAAAGTCTGACTTAAAAAAAAAAAAAAAAAAAAAAAGATGATTTGTTTTCACCTTAGAAATGCAAACAGTTTTTTCTAGGCTCATTGTATACACTAGTTTTTGTCTTAAACCACAGAGAAAGCTGAGTTACTATGTATAACCAAATACACAGTTTAGAGGAATGGTAGAGAATGTATTGCCAAGGGGCATCTAGTTTCTTCTGGGTAGAGAGCCATGTATAACCCGATGTCTGTATGCTGAGGAGGCAGATACTTTGGTGAAGGGGAAGGAGAAGGGACTTTGGATTCAGGCCATTTTAGGTTTAATCCCTTCTCTGTCACTGACTGTATAACTTTGGCAAGAAACTTTTCCAGCCTCAGTTTCCTCATCTGTAAGGTGAGGAGAATACTGGTAGGTACCTCTTAGTGTTTTTGTTAGAAATAAATGAGGTAATGCACCTAAAGCACCTACTTGAGTGCCCAGCAGATTCACTAAATATTAGCTATACGAATAAAAGCAGGAAAAGTAATAAGGTGGGATGGGGTTGGATAGTGGCATGGAGTACTTGTTACTTAAAATGCTTCTGGATAATCTAGAACCATAGAATGTCAAAACTAAGGTGACTTTAGAGAGGATCTGGTCAACCAGCCCATTTTACTGCTTTAAGACCTGAGACCAAAAGAGATCAAGTGACTTGCTCAGAGTTGTAGGGTCAGCCCGAGGCAGAGCCGGGACTAGGATACCCATCTCTTGGTTTCCAGGTGGGGCTTTTTAACTAGCTAAAGGAACTTGAATGCCTAAAGGCCCACAGAGGTAGTAATAGGAGACTTAGAATTATTTTCAGTATTCAAAATAAAGTCTAAATATTTATCCCTTACAAAGATGTGAAAAAACATCAAACTTTTTTGCTTTTGACTAAAAAAGAGGTGACTTGGCACAGTAACAATAGTTATATTAATCTTAAGACTCTCACTTATAAATGTATTTATGAATAAAAATGAAGGAATGACTAAATTATTATTTTAAAAAGCTGGAAAGGCTCAGTTGGTTGAGTGTCATCCTGTGCACCTAAAGGCTGCCAGTTCGATAGCCCGTCAGGGCATGTGCAGAAGGCAACTGATCAATGTTTCTCACATCAATGCTTTTCTCTCTCTCTCTTTTCCTCTCTCTAAGCATGTCCTCAGGTGAGGATTTAAAAAAAAAAAAAAAAAAAGCCATTTTGAAAAACACACACAACATTTTTCAAGAAATAAAAGGATGCCTTTTGGTGACAAAGCTGGGAACCAGTGTGTGGCAGTAATGGTGAGAGTCTCTCGCTGTGACTGGAGTGCTTCTGTGGATGCTTTGGGTCATTTGATCCTCACAGTAATCCTGGGACACAAGCAGAGAAGAGAGCATTATTTCTACTGCAATAATGAGGAAACAGGCTGAGAGTGAAGCGAATGGCCCAAGATCCCATGGAAAATCCACGAAAATACACAACTAGGCTGCATTCTGGGTACTTCTTGCAAAAACTTTACTGTACTTGGATTTTTCCAGGCCACCCTAGGAGATGAATTAATGGTCATCATAATTCATTGATGTTTTGTTGTAGGAGGAAATGTGTGTTTTTATTCCCATAATTATGTATTTTTGTTGTATGGAGAGGACTGCACTATAGTCTGATGTTTTCAGTTTATTTCAGTGACATGCTATTATATGTCATTTGGACTAGTAAGTTTCTAAATATAGTTATGACCAATGGAAGCCAAGCCTAATTTGAGGAAATAAGGAATACTCAATAAATGCTAATATTCATTCCAGACTGATTTTCCTAGAAGACAAGATATATAAAGAAATATTTCTATTTTTTCCAAAATTATGTAGCATTTTAACTTGAAATTTCATTGGTGACTATGACTAATGGAATTAAATTTATTTCTACACACTAGCAAAATGATCAGTTTGTTTTATCAGTTAAGAAGGAAAGAAAGAAAAATCAATTTTAGGGGTAATGAAAATGAAATAAAATATTTAAAAAACATTATATTAATCTCTAGGCTCCAGAGTAGTATTTGGTGCAGTGGTTGTCTTAAAAATATATTTATTGAATGAAAAGACCCTCCAAAATGACCTACTGAATTTTTTACTTTTTAACCTACCACAAAGAGCCAGTATCTAATTACTGGACGATTCCACCATGAAAGCTCTCATTCTGCTGGGGGTAAATCTTGCAGAGTAGGATGACCTGCTGTTCAGGTCTAGGTAGGCATTCTACTTTCCCTAAAAGGAATATGGAATAAATCATCACAAGGCCATATTTGCTAAGCCAGAATGAAGTTTATTAATGAATAATCAAAGTGGTTATTTCTCAAAGAGCAGTAGAATAGCCTAAAAGACAGATAAAAGGTTTCCAAGTCGCCCCAAAGGAGGAAAGAAGAGGTTGGACTAATTCATGAAAACGTGGCCCAGCGGAAGGTCTGGAGTTCGCCTGCGGTAGGCAGCAGCCGGCGTTGAGGGCTGGGTGATGTGGAGGACACTGAGCAGCACATCACTGACCCTGTGCGGAGTCCTGGCTGCCTAACAGCAGGGCTCACAGGGACTGTCACAGCAGGGCTGCACGCAGGTCGTCAGGTTGATCCCGCACAGTCCGGGAGTTGGGTGGCAAGTGTTGAGCAGCCAGCAAGTGGGCACATAGGTGTCAGGCATACAGCAGGGTGGGGGGCAGGTGTCACAGCAGGTGGGCTGAAGGAGGCTGATGTCATGTGGGCAGGTGCTGGGCAGGCAGACTCCACAGCGGCAGCATTTGTCAGAGGAGCAGATGGTGGTGGCGGGGCCGGTGGGGACGCTGCAGCAGCAGGGAACACAGCAAGCCATGGTGTCAAGATTTGGGTTTTTGTTGGGTTGAGGAGAGAAGTCTCTTAGTGTCTCAATGCTTCTCTCTCCTGCCCTGGCTCTTATATACCCACCCCCCTGGGCGTCAACCTATTAGCAAGATTTTCTTCCCCATGTTTCAGTTTATAGCTATCTCCATAAAAACCATCTAATTACTTAAGTGTTTATTACCTAAGACACACTCCTTACCTCATAAAAGGGGGTTAGTTTGTTTTGCTGTCCAATTGGGACTCTTCACGTTGGCTGTTTGTCACAGCACGAGCGTCTCATTTCGGCCTTCAAAGGCACCAAGCGATTGTCTCCTAATTGTTGCGTATCAGTCACGATGGCCTGGAATGCCGGCTGTCTTCAGATCCCACACACGATTTTTGCTTTCTTTTCAGATGAAACGATAAATAGGCTTTTATATCACTCTTCTACCCAGCACCCAAAGATTCTATGTGATAATTTTGGTGTTGTGGCTAAAAAAGTGATAAGATTTGTAGATTTATACTTCGTGGCTCCGAGGAGCTGAATTAAGATGAACAGGTGGCACCTACAGGGAAAGGGCCTCTGGTTCTGTGTGAAGAGGCCCTTTCTTCCAGAGCTGTAACAGACCATGTGCTCTTCCCCTTCGCACTGCTTTGAACGATCGCTTGGCAGGGGCATGTAGATGAGACGTAAGACCTACATGGGTGGCCATGATGAGTGTCCTTTAAAATTCTGTGAGTAAAATTCTATGAATTAAACCATGTTATGAATTAAGATTATTTATGACCTAAAGACTCGTTGTATTGAGCCATTTAGAGACTAACCATTAGCGTAGTATTTCCCAAAAGGAGTTCCATTAGCACCCATTCCAAGGAACATTAGAGCGTTCTCTGGTAAATAGGTTTGGGAAATACTGAGTTCTTCGTGGTGGACCTCTCAGAACCTTTAATATGCTAAGGTGCTCTGTGACTTTTCACTACAGAGATATAGCATTTATCTTTCTCCCAAATGACATGACCGTGGAACCATTTTTGTATTTTAGTTTTTATAGGTTAGCTTTATAGATTAGTGTTCTATGGAACACACCTGGGGAGATTCCGAAATTACATCTAAACCACTAAGACCTTAATAATAAAATTATTCAATTTTAAAGACATAAAACTTAGTATGATGTTTTAGAATTACTGTAAAGTAGGAAAATATTAACTGGTAAATTTTTAGATATATGTTACTTTGAAAGTGTTAAAAATGTATATATTTTCTGACCCACGTTCAGATAAAATGATGCAGGCTCTAAAAAATAATTAAAAATTGCTCAATATAGAGGAGCCAGAAGTCAAAGGACATGCAAATCAACAAGCTAATGGATGCAAAAGATGCTTACCATGAAAACTGCTTTCATTTTAGCTATTTTCTTACTACAATGGTTTTGTGGCTTTGGACCCCTCTGCTGGGAATTAGCTTGTTGTTCACGTTGCTTCAGGAGATATCTGTTCAATCAAACACTCGTTGGTCGGCACCTGCTGTAAGTCAGGCAGCATGCAAAAAAGAAGCCAATAGGTTCTTGTCCTCAGGAAGTTATAGAGCAGAAAAGTCACAGAGAAGTAAGCTGGCAAATGACAACACAGGGTTGTACATGTGTGTCTTCTAGGTAAGAAATGGGAGTTTAGAGCTGGGGTCACTGACTGGAAGACTTGAAGAGAATCTTATGAAAAGGGAACATTTGTGTGGGTGCTGAAGATCAAACAGGAGCTTTGCAGGTAGAAGGGAGGAGGAAGGGAATTTCAGGAAGTGAAACAGGAGCAGACTGTCACGGTGTGTTTCCGGCATGGCAGAAGTGTTGGTTGGCGAAGGCACAGATTCTGGGTCTCCTGGAGGGAGGTGTCGGGGAAAATAATGAGAGACGGCATTGGAAAGGTAGGTTATCGCCACAGGAGGAAGAACACCCACTGTGTTTAGTATCCACACTCAGCGTTTAGGAGTACATCCTGTTGGCCGTGGGCATTAACTAAAGGCCTTTGAATGCATATGTGACATGGTTGGATTTGTATTTTAGAAAGATGACTGTAGTTTTTGAATGGAGGCCCATCATCATCATCATCATCATCATCACCTACTATTAGGTCTTGTGCTGAGTGCTTTATATATATTGTACATCTCTCACCACACACTTACGATGTATGCAGGGTGCTGTCCTTGCCATTTTACAGATGAGGAACCTGAGGCACAGAGAGCTAAGTAACCGGTGAGTAAGTGATGGAGCTGGTGTGTGGAACGCAGCAGTCCCGCTCGAGATTCCACGCTCTTGGCCGCTGTGTGTCTTCCCTCTCGGCCTGGGAGTGTTGTTCTGACAAGACTGAAGTGACCCTCGAGATCAGTTGTGTGCGAGATTGGTGAGAGGGATGGGACCCGCTTACTGAAGTCTTGAGGCCACGAGAGGAGCTGATTGTAGAGCCTATTTTCTTAACTAAAATACTATTCTGTAGACTGGAGATACTTTGAAGGCAGGGACAGTGGCTGGGAAGCTATGTGGTGTTCCACGGGAGTGATGAGGGCCTCATTTCTGTCTTAGAAGGTGTCATGGTTGGGGGGCAATAGAGTAGAGGGGCATATCCTGCATTTCTCATCACATCATTCAGTTTTCTGGGGACTACTATCTGGATGACACATCAGTCTCCACGATAAAACTAATGTTCTTGTTTTTAAGGTAACTGGAATGTCCTAATCTTACCCTTCACTAATAGCGAGCAATTACTGAATGCCATGTGCCAGGCATAGTGCTAAGTATTTTATGCACACCTTCTTTCTTATTTCTTACAACCTTATAAGAATATTCTTATGCCTGCTTCCTATACAGCAAAACTGAGAGTAATGATTTAAAGTTACACAGTTAGTGAACGATGCTCATCTAACAGCAATACCTCACACTTATTAATACACCTCAGTATTTTTGTAGAATTAAATTTTATATTCTTGTAAATTATGTTCACTCTTCTCCCCCCCCCCCATTTATTAATTCATTACACAAAATGCCTAGCACCATGCTGGGTGCTAAGCATATAGAAATAAACAGGTCAGATTAGGTCCTTGTTGTCAAGGTGTTCATTCTTGGGGGAGACATAGAAAAAAAATAAGCAAATGAATAAATAAGAACTTCAGACAGTGACAAGTGCAAGAAGAAAATAAAACAGAGTAAAGCGACAGAGAGTGCCTGGGAGGTAGTGCAGGGAGCACATCTGCATTGGTTAGGGTGGCCAGGAACAGTGTTTGCCAGGTGGTTGGAGTACAGAGAAAGAGCAGAGCCGTGGGAGATGAGACCAAGGGGTAGGCAGGTGCCAGGCCGTGTGGGACTCTGTAGCTGGCTCTGCAGAATTTAGCTTTTACCCTAAGGGCATTGGAACCCACCGGTAATTGATGGCAGGGAGTGGTGAGATGTGATTGTGTTTCATGGAAAATGAACTGCATCGGGGCCAAAGTGGAAACAGGCGTAACAAGTGCGTGGCTCAGGTGAGAGGATGAATGCCGATGCCAGTGGTTGATGAATGGGTCAGAGGTGGTAGCGTTAGGCGGCATTTTTCTAAGTAGAGATGGTAGGTCTTGCTGATCAAGAGAGTGGCCAAGGACCGTGTTTAGGTCTCAGGTTTACTCATAGGTGAGAGGGGACCTGAGTCCCAAAGCTGCTGTTGAGCGTAGGAGGGAAGGGGCGAAAGGTGAGTTCAGTGAGCTGCCCGAAGCCCACGAGAGGGAGTGGGGGTGAAGATTTGTGATGCTCCAATGCACACATGGGCTCACTACTAAGTTCCTGGACTGAGATAAAAGGCCGCTTTTATGTGTGTTAGTCACAGTTTATTGTGATCCTCTGTGACTTACCAACATCCATCTCCCAGCAGCTCAGTGCATTTCTGGGTTGCTGTCAGGAAAACCTTCCCATGACGGCACCGCCGGCGTCCGCAGTCATGTCAGTGTTGGGAGCTTTCACACTTCAAGGCAACTCAGTCTTCTTAAGTCTGATGGAGCGCTTCATTCCTTCACAAAAGCAGGATACAGGGACCTTTTCAATTTGTCATCCTAATAAAAATGCCTGTAAGTAAAAACATTTGGTCTTTTATTTCCTGAATTGCGTGAAACCTTGTAAATTTCTGGTGAACTCCTTTATAATACAGATGGGAAGGGAGAAAGGCTGGTGTCAGGACTGCCATTGACATCAATCCTTTCGTTGCAGAAAGTCCACTTCGCTGAGCGTGCGGGCAGAGGACTCTGAGTTTGGGTTGAATGGCAGACTTTGGGGCCCCTTACCGTTGCATCAGGATATTTTTTCCATTGTGTGGTTATAGTTAAAACTGAAAACTACTCTCAAATTGGATTTCTTTCAAACAAAAGTAATTTTGTTTTGCCCCTTGAGGACAGCTGATGCTGGCTATAGTTGGGTAGGCGTATATGACCTAAAGGGGGTAACCCTTCTGTCCTGTGTCACTGGACATGTATGTTCCCGTTCCAACATGCCAGAGTGGGTCTCACAGCATGCAGTCATGCATCGCATGCAAGCTTAGCCTAGCTTCTGCTGGCTGGTTTTTCTTAGGGATCTTAGGCTTTCAGTTTAATTCTCATGTATTATTGTAAGCTATAGAATGTGCACGTAGTAGCAGAGAATTATACCCAGTTAAGTAGGATAAATATATGTGTTCACTAAAGTGAGCCTGGTTGGGAAAGTAGATGTTCAATAAGATTTGAATAATCATGAAGGAAAGCAGGTTTCTGAAGTCAGAGTTATGGTTTTGGGGATAAGCCAGTAGTTAACAAAAAAACCACCTGCAGTCAGGTTTCCCTGGCACAGCCCACTTTACATGGAAGGTTTTTAATGTTTCTGGTTCCTCAGCTGGATTCTGGCAGGCCTAAAACGTTGTCATTCTCTGGCTGTCACCTCCAAAGCTCAGAGATTAATCCTCCC
>NW_015504599.1:577410-607693 GCF_001595765.1 Miniopterus natalensis | reverse complement strand
CACTCCTCTGATTACAGGGAGTAAGTGAAAAGTCTGAACAACTGGTTCACTAAATAAACTGAATTTTAAAAGGCAGTAAGAGTTTAACAGTTAGGGTCCAGTCCAGAGACTAGAACCATACCCATTATTTGCATGGAGTGAATTATATATGAAGAATTGTAAACCAGGTGGTTAGGTAGGTAACTAAAAGGATGGAAAAGGCCCTGAGATATCACAAGTGTAGGACATGCAGAAAGCCCTAAGAGGGATAGTTTCTTTAAAGGGAAGAGAGAAGGTATTAAAACTTAGGAATTTGGAGAGGGGGTTGCTCTGTGGGGCTGAAACTCAGATGTTGCAGGAGCACTGGCCGGTTGGTGCTGCTGTGACTCCCAGGCGGTGCAATGAAGCTGGTTCTACAGGTGCTGGGAAAACAAACAGCAAACTAAATGTAGGTGTCGCCGTGGAAAGCCAGGCAGACCTGACCGCAGACGGTTTTTGGTAATTTATTGACCTATCTCCATATCTGTAGCTGCTGTAATGAGGAAGTGTTACTGGGGTGATCATCCTGGGAACCCCCAGCATACGGGAAGCCCAGTGAGGCAGAAGGAAACAGAAAGGAAGGAACAAGTCCCTTCTTCCTCCCCAGCTCTGTCGTTTCCCTCTGTCACCCCCTAGTGGCAAAACCTGACATGGAGCCGCTGGCAAAGCCATCCCGTGGTTTGCAGAGCACCCTCAAAGCATCACAAAGCTAGGTAGGGAGGGCGGGTGTGAAGCTGGGAGACAAGAACTTAACAGCTGGCACAAAGAGGGACTTATTCGGAAACCCGCAGCTTCCAGAAGGGCCATCTTTAAGCCAGCGGAGCCTGCCCGCACCATCCTTTACGTTCAGTCCCGTAATTCCATTGTCTCTTCATGAGTTTTGAGTCAGAGTTGGGTTCAGGTTTTAGTTGTTACTTATGAGCTGTGTGACTATAAGCAAGCTGTTTAACTTCATTATCCACCTACCTGTTTATTTACTTATTTAGTAAAAACACCTGATTGAGATATGATTGACCTACAAAAAGTTGTACATATTTAATGTACATAATTTGATGAGTTTGGAGACAAGTACATATGCATGAAACCATCGCTACAATCAATGCCATAAACATACCTATCACTTCCACAGTTTCCTCCTGCCCTCTTTTTTGTGTGATAAGGACACTTAATATCTATCCTTTTAGCAAATCATTATGTATACAATACTGGATTGTTAACTATAGACACTATGAGGCACAGTAGAGCTATAAGACTTACTTATCTGGCATAACTAAAACTTTGTAGCCTTTGACTATCACCTCCCTATTTCCCGCAGCCCCAAGCCCCTGGTAACCACCCTTCTATTCTCTGCTTCTGTGTGTTTGACTATTTCAGATTCCTTACTTAAATGGGATGGTGTAGTATTTGTTCTTCTGTGTCTGGCTTATTTAACTTAGCACAGTGTCCTCTAGGTTCATCCATGTTGCTGCAAATGGCAGGATTTCCTTCTTTTGTAAGGCTGACTACTATTGCATTGCATGCAAAGACTACATTTTCTTTACCCGTGGTCCGCAGATGGATGCTGATGTTGCTTTCACGCCGTGGCTATTGTGACTAATGCTGCAGCGAGCATGGGAGTGCAGATATCTACCTGATTGCAATTCATTTAGTCTCCTGTAGGCTTAATTTACTCATCGACAAAACCAAGACAAAAATATTTCACAGGACTGATGTAAGTATTAAATGAAAGTAGGTCCATGTGACGTTTGCTTGGCTTGTGGTACAGCAGATGACAATGGGCAAGGGAAGGAAAACAAGAGAAGAAAAGTAAGCACGGGAGGAAATATCCATAGTTCCTATAATCCTTTCTTTCTGACTGATGGCAAGGCTGTAGTTCATATGTGTAACTCCCTTCTCCCACTACCCATTTGGTATTTTCTTTGCCCTCAGCCAGGACCTCAGCTGGCTGGGGTTCTTTACCCTCTGAGGGTGATTTAAATCGTTTCTGAGAGATCTGAGTCCACAGTGGTGTACCGTCTTTTTCAGGTTATCAGTAAATGTGTTAAAGTAGTATATGTTGACTTCAAAAGCCCCCCAAAAAAGCCCACCCAAAACTGTGCTTTTCTAAGTGGAGATAGTTCATAGTGCAACAATATTTCTTTCACCTTGGGAATGAAATCTCAACAGGTTCTAGACAATTTGAGTCCAAGAAACTTCGCTGAGGTTGTAAAGTCCTTAATTTTTGTGGGGTTTCTCTCCTAACCTGGAGTCCACATATGTTTTACTAAGACAATTAGCATGATGTCATCAATGTAGGGTACTGATAGGATGTTGTGTGGTGTGTCAAGGTTATTAAGATCTCTCCTGAGTACATTATAACAGAGGGCAGAGGAGCTGACATAGCCCTGAGGCAACACTTGGAAAGTTACTGTTAGTCACACCAGGTAAGGGCAAACTACTTCTCATGGTCCTTGCAAACTGATATGGAAAAAAAGGCATTTTTCAGTTAAAAGCTGCATACCAGGTGCTGGGGCTGTGCTGCTTTGTTTCATTAAAGATACTCCATCTGGAACATCAGTTTCAATTGGGGCTGCTACCTAAATTAGTTAAAAAATAATAATAATTATTATTCTGTTACTCTCTAAGATCTGTCTACTCTTTCCACAGGACGAGCAAGTACATAAGTGGAGAGATGGTAGATATCACCACCTGGCTTTATTCAAGCCTCTGATCATGGCGCTCGATTTCCAAATTTCCCCATGGAGATAGTACCATTTTTGGTTTACTACTCATGTGACAAGGAGACCTTCCTTGGCCCTCCCTACCATATGAGCTTTGCTAATGTGGGATTCTGCCAATTGTCAAGCATGAGTATTCCAATTCTATATCCACAAACTGGGGAATTGATCTCTGGACCGACTGGGTCTACTGGGATTAAAATGTGGGCTAAGACTTTAACTTTGACCTGGCCACCATAAGCCACCACTTTCATTAGTGGGCTGAAGTAACATTTAGGGTCTCTAGGAATTCATGTCAACACAGTGTCTAATACTCACTGTGGTAGGCAGAACTCTTGTTCCCAGGAACTCTGAGGCCTGGTTTCACACCTATGAGTACATTACAGAACAAAAGGGACTGTGTAGATGTAATTAAGGTTACTAATTAGTTGACTTTAAAATAGAGTATTCTGGATTATCCAGGTGGTCTGAGAGACAATAACTTAACACAAAGAGGGACTTATTCTGAAGCCCACAGTTTCCAAAAAAGCCATCTTTAAACCCGCTGAACTACCCCACTCTTATTCTTTACATCTAGTTCCTTAATTTCATTTTCTGTGAATTTTGGAGTCAGAACTGGGTCCAGACTTCAGTTTTTTTAAGCTTCACTTAGATTTATTTTCCTCGTGTACAATCCAGGATAACAAAGTCTAGTTCATAGGACTGATACAAGTGTTACATGAAGTGAAATTCACATGAAATGTGTTTAGTATGTGGCACAGCATATGGTCACATAGGCCCCTATCTTTCCCCTTCAGGTGTGTCTTCCCCATCACTCTCCCTCCTTTTCTGCCCCTCGTTTCTTGTCTTTTCCATTGTGTCCTTTTAATGTTTTTTCCCCTCCTCTATTTTGTGCTTTTTTCTTACTTTTCCCCCTCCATCCTTTATTACCTAAATCTACCCCCCCATATTTTCTCCTATCCTTTTTTGTTATCTATCTAACTCATATTATCAATGACCCTCAATAAAAAAATGCTCCCCACTTTTGCTTAGAATTTGTAATTTGCAGTTGAGGTCCTTTTTCATCATTGAAGTGTTTATGCATCTGAAATCCTCTCAGGTGTCATATATAGAAAGTTTCCATTTTGCATAGCGTAGCAGTTAGGAATGTTTTAGATTTCCAGTTTTGGGAAAGCCAACAAATATCGACTTGATCAAAAAACTTATTCTTTTCTCAGGTAGGTAGGTGCTAGCATTGGTTTACAGGCTCAACTGTGTCAGGATCAGCGGCCCTTCCATTCTCTTGCATTTTGTAGCTCCAGGAACCATACCTGTGTTTAAAGTTCGAGGGAAAGTCGGGGTGAAGAGGAAGTGGGAGCACCAGCAATGCGTGCTCCTTTTAATAAAGGAACACTTTCTCAGAAACTCACAGCTGGCTTCTGTTTAGCTTTCATAGGCCAGTCCTATGTCTCTCTACTTCTGTAATTTATTTTTCATACTATAGGCACCTGCAGGGCACGGTAGGCAGGACACGCTGGCAACTTTTTATTGCCTCTATGGTTTTGCTCTTTGCAGAATGTCATATAGTCGGAATCATCATATGTAGTCCTTTCAGATTGGCTTCTTACATTAAGCAACAGGCATTTAAGATTCTTCCATGTCCTTTTGTGGTTTGATGAATCATTTCCTTTCATCACGCAATAGTACCCTATTGAATAGATGTACCAAAGTTTATTTATCTATTTACCTATTGAGAGATATTTATGTTGCTGCTGATTTTTGGCAGTTATGAATGAAGCTACTATAAACATTCAAGTGCAGGCTTTTGGATGGACATAAGTTTTCAACTTTTGGGGGTAAATACTGAATAGTACAGTCGCTGCATTGTATGGTAAGCCTGTGATTAGCTTCGTAAGAAACAGCCCAACTGTCTTCCAAAGTGACTGTACCGTTTTGCTTTCCCACCATCAGTGACTGAGAGTTCCTGCTGCTGCACCAACATTTTGCTAGCATTTGGTGTTGTCTTTGCTTTGGATTTTACCCATTATTAATAGGTGTGTAGATTGACCTTTTTTTAACTCACTCATTCCATTCCATTTAGAATGATCTTCAAGGCCCACTTCAAAGATTACCTCCCTTGTGAACTCATCCCTAGTGCTGCCCCCAGGACAGCCCTCGCTGGTCCTGAGGTGCTCTCTTCCTTTTTGAAATCCTCTTTCTGTTCCTTCTGTCTTCTTCGCAGTTTACGTAACTAAGATACTATCTCCACAGCAGAGTCCATCCAGAGCTCCTGCACAATGTCTGAGGGTTCCTGGGCCATTACTGTCTTGTCACCCCCCAACCCCCGCTCTGTCTGGCTCTTGGCCTGTCTTCATCTTCCCTTGAGTCAACCGAGACATGAAACTCAGCTCCTCCTTTCGCAGGAAAGCCAACCACCCCAAAGACTGTGTGAGTGACAGCTTAATGCGGAGGGATCAGAGAGAAATACTCATGACCTCCTGACTAGGTCTCTCCTTCTTTTTTCTCCTCACTCTCTTTCTGCAGGAAGAAATATTTCTCTTTTTTGTCCATGTGTAATTGTTTAACATCCTTTTTTTTTAAGCTTTTGGGGTTGCCAACATGCATGTTCCACATGGGTGAACTTATTGTAAGGTGAAATATCTAGACATGTTGGTCACAAAAGCATCTGTCCCTCAGGTAGAGGGAGTTTTTTTCCTACCAACTGCTAAGAAAATACAATTTATCTCATCACATTGTATGTAGTTCTTTTCTTTTCTTTTTTTAAATATATCTTTATTGATTTCAGAGAGAGGAAGGGAGAGGGAGAGAGAGATAGAAACATCAATGATGAGAGTCATTGATCGGCTGCCTCCTGCACGCCCCCTGCTGGGGATCGAGTCCGCAGCCCGGGCATGTGCCCTGACCAGGAATCGAACCGAGATCTCCTGGATCCTAGGTCGATGCTCAACCGCTGAGCCACGCCTGGCCGGGCTGTATGTAGCTATTTTCACACATGTTCTTTTTCTTTCTGGATAGTAAGGTCCTCAAGAATAAGGCTTAATTCTTCATCTTTCTGATTTACATGATCCCTGTTTTAGAAGTGGTCAATAAATTTTTATTGAATGAATACACTGTATGGCTTCAGTTTCTTTTAAAAAGAAACAAGTGTATTTCTTACAAGTCGGCATTCTTGAACTATAAGCAGTTAACCCATTTTATGTACAAGTAGAGACACTGACCAGGATTTCGTTGCCTAGTATATAACATTTATTAAGAAATGACAGAAGACACTGAATCACAGATATAATTAAATAGCCAACAGGAAAGATCATTATGATCCCCCCCAAAAGGGATAGAATCAGATGTTGAAATATGGAAAAGACTAGTCTACTTCTTAGAAGCTGAATGTTGGTTGAAGAGCTTCCATTCTCTCTGGTGACATCTGAGGAATGTCACTTGGCTATACATGGATGCCTCTAATGTTGGGAAATTTTTTAGGTAAACAGAAGCTAAAAATAGATCACAATGCAGGAGAAAATAAGTCTTGTGGACAGTTCTCAATGATGAAATCCACAATATGGCAGTAATTTCCAACCCTGCTGGAAAATCAGGAGTAGTATATCCAAAGCAATTTGATGATCAGCAGGGGGGCTCACAGCATTTCTGGGACTGAAGTGGAGAGTCAAGGTGTTCATTGTAGAGTGGAATCAGAGAGAACTCATCTGCTTGGTAGCCCCCATCACAGAAACCCAAATAGAAGTCTAATAACTTGTTAGTGGTTCAGGGGTTGTTGAGGAGATAGATTGTTCAGATACCATGTCCTGAGCAATTGAGAATCAGCAAACTGCCTTTTAGCAGGTGGGCTCACAGCAGTAGCAGCAGCAGGCTGGGCGGCAGCAGGACTGTCCACAGTAGGATGGGCGGCAGCAGGAGGCCTGGGCATGGTGCAGCTGGCAGCAGGTTGGGGGGGTGCAGCTCACCACACAGCAGGGGGGCACACAGGTGTCCTCCACGCGGCAGTCAGGGCGGCACCACCTGGTGCGGCAGCTCACGCCTCCACAGCAGCCACCCTGGCCACAGCCAGTGCCACAGCAGGTCCCACAGCCTGCCCCGCAGCCGGTCCCACAGCAGCTGGTCGGGCAGCAGGTTGGCTGGCAGCAGCTGGGCTGGCAGCAGCTGGGCTGGCAGCAGCTGGAGCCACAGTTCCCAGCAGTGGAGCAGCTGGGAAATCCACAGAAGCTAGTTTGACAGCAGGCCATGGTGTCAGGAGTTGGGTTGCTTGGCAGAGTTTGGGTGGTAGGAACTATGTCGGGCCTTTTATATACTCTGGCCAGCTGCTATTTATACAATTCTTAAGATACCTTCCTTGTTTTTGTTTAAATTCGTTCCTCAGTGAGCCTCTGATTGGCTTACATTGAAAAATGTATGACACATTCTGAGCAACAGTTTAGAAATTACTTTGTTTTATAGTGTCATTTGGACTCCTCATATCAGTCTTCTGCTCTTTGGAATAGGTTTGTGGTTTTCCATGTTCAAAGAGTCCTCCTATTTTTGTCCATGTCAACACATATGCTTTATAGAGGCATTTATTCCACATGACACTGTCCAGACCTCCCAGGCTAAGGATAATTGTGCGCTTTTTTTTTAAACTATTATTTTTCCTTCTGGATATATAGACTAAATACTCTAGGACATCAGGACATCCACTGAATTGAAAGAGTACCTTCTGCCATGTATAATTCCCAAGTTATTTACTCCGACATCATGATATCAAATTCCCATTATAGTTCCTTTATTTCAACCAATTTGAAATGTGTAAATGTTACTTGTGTTTCAGGCAAAAAATCCTTTTTTGTGAACCAAATGAGATAGTATGTATGAAAGTATCTAGCAGAGTGCTTAACTTCTGGTAGTACCTGAATGTTGACTAAATATGATTTTGAATGGGTGGCGTAAAAGGCATGATTCCTGGATGCCTGTACCACTTAATAATGATTTAAGTAGAACTTTCAAGCTGAGCACCTCTCATGAAGGAGTCATTACTGTCAAAAGAGACCAGGAAATGCTGAATTTTTTTTCTGTGCTTGGTACTTGAACCAAGGCTCAGGAAAAACATTTGGGAGTTATGACATTTTGAAGAATACACTGCCTTTTACTTTATTCTGCTACTAATTAGATGATAGAGGTAAGTGCTGGGAGCTTGTAAATAACTCAGCAAAGGCTTGTCTTAAAGTATCTGATATCTTGTCATGTTGTATTTTGTATATTGCTCTCAAATACCTAAGAATAATTGAAAAATTAATGGGTAAATGGTATTTTTGGTCTAGATTTGTGCTGACTTCTTTATTTTATTTTATTTTTCTCCTCGCCTGAGGATATTTTTTCCATTGCTTTTTCAGAGAGTGGAAAGGGGGGGGGGAGAGAGAAAGAGACAGAAACACTGATGTGAGAAAAAAACATCGATTGGTTGCTTCCTGCACGTTTTCCGACCTGGGCCCAGGATTGATCTCTGCAACCATAATATGTGCTCTGGACCAGAATCAAACCCAGGACCTTTCAGTCTGCAGGCCGACACTCTAACCACTGAGCTGAACTGGGTAGGGCTATGCTAACTTCTTAAGAGAACATCTTTCAAATTGGATTGCAAAATGCAAAATATATAGTTTCATATTTCTAATGCATTTGTCTGACAAATGGCGATGGTGGAACTCATTGGGCATCTACATAGCTGTCTATTCTAATTCCATTTAGACCAATGACACACCTTATACATACTTATAATAAATGGAGGGGAGTACTGGGAGTTGAAGCTTAGAGATCAATTTGGGGATCAGTAGGAAGACTATAATAGGCTAAGGCATAGGAATTAAAACCTAAATGCTCTTGGAAAATAGTGTCTGATAGACAGTACCTGGTACATATTTTAAAATCCATTTAGTCATTAATACAATTTCTTTAGGTACTGGGCATGCATAAAGGAGAACATCTAGTATATTAAAGGGAAGGAGATTAAAAATGATAGAAGCACATCTAGGTAGAAATCCCCTAGCTTTGATCAACCTGAAAATTTTAGCTGAAATTGGCCTTATTGGTTTAGACCTAATCATAATAGATTGGAGCATGTAAGTATTTGAATAACTAAAAACATTATTTAATGCATGGAACATTTCATCAGCTGTGGATGGAAGCAGAATATATCTATATTTAATCTTTCTGGTTTAGACTTTATGCCTTAGAGTGCAAATTCAGTTTCTTGAATTTCGGCTAAAGGTGGACAAGCTAAATGATAGAAGGAAGAAAATGAATCAGTTTGCTTAACACATTTAAACGTTTTATTTGAAATTTACAGAGAATATTCAAGGAGAAAGCAGACCTGAAAATGTGTGGGGATCAAGAGGTAGGGAGGAGAACAGAGCCATCACTCGTTTGGCCCTCTGATTGATACACATTTTCAGTGGGCTAATTCAGCAACTCAGGAGGGCCCTCAGACTTATTTCTCAGCGGCTTAGAAACATCCTGATACTTAGCATCCAAGTAAAGTCCACACTTCTTCAGAGATCAAGGCAGTTTTCCTGTGCTTCCCTTTTCATTCTTGAAGTAATCAGCAACCTCCCTTTTAGCAGGTGGGCTCACAGCAGTAGCAGCAGCAGGCTGGGCGGCAGCAGGACTGTCCACAGTAGGATGGGCGGCAGCAGGAGGCCTGGGCATGGTGCAGCTGGCAGCAGGTTGGGGGGGTGCAGCTCACCACACAGCAGGGGGGCACACAGGTGTCCTCCACGCGGCAGTCAGGGCGGCACCACCTGGTGCGGCAGCTCACGCCTCCACAGCAGCCACCCTGGCCACAGCCAGTGCCACAGCAGCTGGTCTGGCAGCAGGTTGGCTGGCAGCAGCTGGTCTGGCAGCAGGTGGGCTGGCAGCAGGTTGGCTGGCAGCAGCTGGTCTGGCAGCAGGTGGGCTGGCAGCAGGTTGGCTGGCAGCAGCTGGAGCCACAGGGCCCACAGGAACAGCTGGGAAATCCACAGAAGCTAGTTTGACAGCAGGCCATGGTGTCAGGAGTTGAGTTGAGAGGTGTGTTGTTAGGAGATGTTTTTGAGTTTTGGCTGCACCTTCTACATCTGGCCTTTTATATAGTCCTTTGAGACACCTAATTCCCTAAAATTTAGCATATTTCCTTGACACTATTTGCAAAGTCAGTCTCTGATTGGCTAATACCTGAGTTGTTTAGAAAGTTATAAATAGCATTTCAATGGCCTGTTTTGGTCATTGCTCAATTAAGTCTCATTATGTTTCGTCTTTGCCCCGTGGATCAAGTGAAGGCTCATTTTTGAAGCCAATCATGGCAGCTCCTCTTTATGTTAGTCACATGAGAGACAAAACTTGAGCCAACCACTGCCCTGGCTTGCTTTGTCGAACCTGTCCTTTGATAACCTTTAGGCAGAGTTTGTTTAAACTGAACGTATCCTTATAGGTGGTCACTCAGTTAGGACCATGATTTCATAAACAAGTTGTCTAGACTTGGAATAACTAACAGTAGTGTCATCGTGAGTGCTCACTTGATTCATCAACATAGAAATATGCCTCTCTGTGGTCAGCGCGTACGAGTTATAGGGTCCCCAGGGCTCTCGAGGGCATTTGTCTTTGTTGTCAATGTACATATCCCCAACTGAGACTCTTGGTGACTTTAGCTTGTAGGCTGTTTTCTGATTGTACTAAGTAAAAATGTATGCTAGCAGTGAACACACATTTTAACAAGTAAAACAGTACAAAGGCATACATACACATATATCTTCTAATTCAGTAAAGTTGGGGTCTCCTATATATATTTATTTTTAAACAATTTAATTGTAGTAAAAGCCACATAAAATTTACGATCTTAACCATTTTTAAGAGTACAGCTCACCCAGTATTAAGTAAATTCACATTGTGAATCCTTTTTATTTGCAAAGCAGAAACCCTATATCCATTAAACAGCTTTCCCATTCTCCCCTCCCCAAACCCTTGGCAACCACCATTCTACTTTGTGTCTTGATGAACTTCACCACTCCTAATACCTCATACAAGTAGAATCATACAATATTTGTCTTTTTGTGACGGGCTTATTTCACTTAGCATAATATTCTTAAGAGTTATCCATGTTTTAGAATGTGTCAGAATTTCCTTTCTTTCTAAAATTTTATTGTTGACACTATTACAGATGTCCCCTATTCACTCCTGCTTGGCCTACCTCCACCCAGCCCCACCAGCCTTCACCACACTTGTCTGTGTCCTTGGGCTACGTATATGTCCTTTGGCGAATCTTTTCACCTTTTTTCATCCAGTCCTGCCCGCCCCCACCCCCTCTGCCATCTGGGATATTCCTTTGTATGTATGCACTACAATTTGTTTATCCATTCATTCATCAACCCACCCTTGTTTTGTTTTCACCTTTGGCTATGTGATTAGTGCTGCTTTTAGTTTGCAAACTGGCCGACATACCCAAAGGGCAAGGAGAGACCAAAGAAAGAGGCAGACCCTTCCGTATTGTTAGGTGGAAGGTTTAAAAAGCAACAAACAACCAGTACTGGCGAGGGTGTGGAGAAAAGGCCACCCTGGTACACTGCTGGTGGGAATGCAGACACCTCTAGGCCTAAAGCTGTGGCATTGCTCCACCAGATCATTCGTTCCTTAAGGGCACCATCTGCCTGTCTGGCTCACCTCGGTTTCCTAGATAGGACCTTCCGCGCCATCTGCGTGTAGTCGCTCCGTATGTGCTTGTTGAGTTAAAGAAGGAATGAATGGTTAGCAGTGTATGGTAATGAAAACATCCAAATCTGCCTCCTACCAAAGTCACTGTCCTTTTGTTTTTCTCAGCTGGAGCTGTTAGGTAGTGATACCTGGAAGTGGTCAGTAGTTAGACTCAAAGGATTAAGGGGACAAATGTGTCTTCATTTCTGTTCTGTTGTTCCAGGCATGTTTTTGAGATTGGATCAGGTCTCTAGTTAGTGCGTCGGGGAGATTCTTTGCTTACACCTTACCCATTATTCATGCTTTCTAATTACTTGATTTTTTTATTAACCCTTGAATGAATAAAGCATTGTAATTTTAACCAAAGTAATACTCTTTTTTTTATGCTCACCTAAGGATATGTTTATTGACTTTAGAGAGAGAGAAGGAGAAGAGAGAGAGAAAGAGAAAGAGAAACAATTGGTGTGAGAGAGAAGCACCTATCGGTTGCCTCCCATATGCACCCTGACTAGCAGTCGAACCCTCAACCTAGGTATGTGCCCTGACCGAGAATCAAACCCGCAACCTTTTGGTGTACAGGATGATGCTCCAACCCACTGAGCCACCCGGCCAGAGCCAAAGTAGTATTCTTTTTTTTTTTAAATATATCTTTATTGATTTCAGAGAGAAGAAGGGAGAGAGAGGAAGGGAGGGAGAGAGAGAGAGACAGAAACATCAATGATGAGAGTCATTGATCGGCTGCCTTCTGCACACCCCCTGCTAGGGATCAAGCCTGCAGCCCGGGCATGTGTCCTGATGGGGAATCAAATCTCGATGTCCTGGATCCTAGGTCGATGCTCAACCCCTGAGCCATGCCAGCTGGGCCAAAGTAATATTCTTAATAAAAAAGAATACCTTCAGTTTTGTTCAGTTCTAATGCCAAGAAACCGGGAATTAATCCTGATCCTTTCCCCAAAAACACCCAAATTTGTGAAGTATTCTGTGATACTTGTGTTTAAATGTGTATAAATTCATCATATATGTGTATTTTATGTAAATGCATGTATATGTATAATAAATATATAGTTCTGTTAAGTATACATTTTAAGCCAAAGTACTTACGTTGATTCTAAAAACAGAGCAAAATCTTTGTTATCCTCACTTTCAGTTTAGAAACTGGGGAAGAAAAGTTTTTGGAGTAAAAATCTACATCTAATTCAAAGCATATTTCCTCAGAGAGGCTTCCCAACTTGTAGTTCTGTTGGTTTACTCTGCAAGACCATGTGCACATGGCACTGAGCATACACTACCAGTGTTTGAAGATTACACAAAAGAGCATCCCTCTAACAGATATGGAAAAGTAACTCATATCCTGGTGCTGGATTCAGAGGTCCTGACTTCTGTAGCTCTCTGGTTGTGAAAGCACTGTGTGAGGTCAGGATATGGTCACAGAGTGGTGCCATCTCTGAGGCCCTTGAACTGCCTTCGCTGGATCTTTTTATGGGGATTAACCTCCATTGGATCTGATCAAATTTCCTAACAGTGTGTAGGAAGAGCAGTGTGCAATAGCAAAACCNCCCTCAACCTAGGTATGTGCCCTGACCGAGAATCAAACCCGCAACCTTTTGGTGTACAGGATGATGCTCCAACCCACTGAGCCACCCGGCCAGAGCCAAAGTAGTATTCTTTTTTTTTTTAAATATATCTTTATTGATTTCAGAGAGAAGAAGGGAGAGAGAGGAAGGGAGGGAGAGAGAGAGAGACAGAAACATCAATGATGAGAGTCATTGATCGGCTGCCTTCTGCACACCCCCTGCTAGGGATCAAGCCTGCAGCCCGGGCATGTGTCCTGATGGGGAATCAAATCTCGATGTCCTGGATCCTAGGTCGATGCTCAACCCCTGAGCCATGCCAGCTGGGCCAAAGTAATATTCTTAATAAAAAAGAATACCTTCAGTTTTGTTCAGTTCTAATGCCAAGAAACCGGGAATTAATCCTGATCCTTTCCCCAAAAACACCCAAATTTGTGAAGTATTCTGTGATACTTGTGTTTAAATGTGTATAAATTCATCATATATGTGTATTTTATGTAAATGCATGTATATGTATAATAAATATATAGTTCTGTTAAGTATACATTTTAAGCCAAAGTACTTACGTTGATTCTAAAAACAGAGCAAAATCTTTGTTATCCTCACTTTCAGTTTAGAAACTGGGGAAGAAAAGTTTTTGGAGTAAAAATCTACATCTAATTCAAAGCATATTTCCTCAGAGAGGCTTCCCAACTTGTAGTTCTGTTGGTTTACTCTGCAAGACCATGTGCACATGGCACTGAGCATACACTACCAGTGTTTGAAGATTACACAAAAGAGCATCCCTCTAACAGATATGGAAAAGTAACTCATATCCTGGTGCTGGATTCAGAGGTCCTGACTTCTGTAGCTCTCTGGTTGTGAAAGCACTGTGTGAGGTCAGGATATGGTCACAGAGTGGTGCCATCTCTGAGGCCCTTGAACTGCCTTCGCTGGATCTTTTTATGGGGATTAACCTCCATTGGATCTGATCAAATTTCCTAACAGTGTGTAGGAAGAGCAGTGTGCAATAGCAAAACCAAATTAAAATATGTTGCATGATTTTCTATGAAATAAACATCATGAGTACACTCAATGAAGAAAAAGAGATATGTCTGCTGCACCAGGTAGATATAGTTTATTAGACCTTGGTATAGCATTCCTCTTTTATGAGAAGTTCAGTTTGCAGGATGGTGGAGTATAGGAGGTGAACATATCTGAGAAGTACAGATAGTCCTTCCACAGCCTTGGCAGCACTGAGGCCTGGAGCGTGGGATTGCGTACTTGCTGAAGGTCAATCGCAACGCAAATTGGTTTTCCCATTTCTTGAGAGTTAAATTTGTATTTTGGTTGCCTCAGTGGGGAGACCAAGGTCTGTGAGGGAGATAGGTCTGTGAGGCTCAAGTATCTGGTAGCCCCACAACGAAAGCCAAATAAAAGTTCGAGAACTTGATCCGGGGGTGTTGAAGAGATAATTAGCTCATGGATTGAGTTGGAAGTTGAAACTTCAAGTTGAAAATCAGCAACTTGGCTTTTTAGCAGGTGGGCTCACAGCAGTAGCAGCAGCAGGCTGGGCGGCAGCAGGACTGTCCACAGTAGGATGGGCGGCAGCAGGAGGCCTGGGCATGGTGCAGCTGGCAGCAGGTTGGGGGGGTGCAGCTCACCACACAGCAGGGGGGCACACAGGTGTCCTCCACGCGGCAGTCAGGGCGGCACCACCTGGTGCGGCAGCTCACGCCTCCACAGCAGCCACCCTGGCCACAGCCAGTGCCACAGCAGGTCCNCTCCCATTTAGCAGGTGGGCTCACAGCAGTAGCAGCAGCAGGCTGGGCGGCAGCAGGACTGTCCACAGTAGGATGGGCGGCAGCAGGAGGCCTGGGCATGGTGCAGCTGGCAGCAGGTTGGGGGGGTGCAGCTCACCACACAGCAGGGGGGCACACAGGTGTCCTCCACGCGGCAGTCAGGGCGGCACCACCTGGTGCGGCAGCTCACGCCTCCACAGCAGCCACCCTGGCCACAGCCAGTGCCACAGCAGGTCCCACAGCCTGTCCCGCAGCCGGTCCCACAGCAGCTGGTCTGGCAGCAGGTTGGCTGGCAGCAGGTTGGCTGGCAGCAGCTGGGCTGGCAGCAGCTGGAGCCACAGGGCCCACAGGAACAGCTGGGAAATCCACAGAAGCTAGTTTGACAGCAGGCCATGGTGTCAGGAGTTGGATTGAGAGTTGGGTTCCTTGGAGAAATTTTTTAGTTTTGGCGAAGACTTCCACAATGGGCCTTTTATAAGCCTTGGCCAGCTATTATTTACATAATTCCCAAAGTCTCTTCCTTGTTTGTGTTTAAATAACTTGTTTCTAAATTATAATTGCCCTGTCCCTGAGTTATTTGTTCAACCTTCTGATAGCTTTAAAAGTTGCTTTTATTTGGCCTTCAATTAGGATTCTTTACCGGCCAAGTAGTCATTAGCATTCAGAGTATGTAAGCCCTAATTTCCCATATTTGTTACAATTTGCCCATTGCCCAAAGAATAATTGAATGATACCTCACCTTTGAGTGTCAGTATTACTCAATGTTGACCCTAATAATTGAGCTCCTGGGTTTCACATGGCAGTTTAATTCTCAGCAATGTGGCCTCCAATGTTGACAGCTGCCCCTCCTCTACTCTTTCTTTTCTTCACTTTGCCAGAGAAGCAAAGTGACTCAGCTGCCCAGAATGGAGTGGTTTCGTTTGGGGCTGGGAACTATGGATGTTCCCATTTATGAAGCACTTATGTGTCCAAACAGTTCTGAGTACTTTGCTTGCATCAATGCATTTAATTTTCACAGCAATCCTATGGGGTAGGTATCATTGCTATTCCATCGTCTATATGAGGACACTGAGCCACAAACATTTAAGTCATTCACCCAAGTTCACACTAACAAATGGTGAATCTGAAATGTGAACCCATGCCATCTGAGTCTAGACTGAACTCTTTAAACCATTATAGTCAGTTCCCTCTTTTCCATGTAAGCAGGTGCTCTAGGGAAAATCAAAGAAAATTTGCCCTCTTTCTTACAGACTTTTGGAGAATAGAGGGAGGAAAGATGGAGTTGAGGGTGGGTAATAACATTGGTGATTATAGATTTCTCTGGAGATTTTATATTTTTAAAAGCTATATAATAAGTATATTTCAAGAAAATCTTAAGTGCGGAACAAGTTAACCTACTTGACTTGTGACTTCATCCAGTCTTTGATTTTAGGATACTCTATAGATTTAAATGTTCTTTTCTTAAAATGGAGATACAATTGACATGTAGCATTGTATTAGGGGTGTTTTTAGATTAAAAAAATTTTTTTAAATGTTTTTATTGATTTCAGAGAGAGGAAGAGAGAGGGAAAGAGAGAAAGAAATATCAGTGATGAGAGAGAGTCATTGATCGGCTGCCTCCTGCAAGCCCCCTACTGGGGATCCAGCACGCAACCCAGGCATGTGCCCTGACCAGGAATTGAACCGAGATCTCCTGGTTCCTGGGTGAACGCTCAACCACTGAGCCATGCTGGCTGGGCTAGCAGGGTATTAGTTTTAAGTGTACAACATAAAGTGCACTCAGGTGTGCCACCACCACACTTCTCTCCAGTTTCAGCACCCCAGAGCACTGCCCAATAACCTCTCAGTAATCGCCCCTCATTCCCATCCACCTTGAGCTGTTGGCTCACCGCTTTGATTTTAAGACCCCAGTGATTTCATTTGTGTTTAACAGAAGCTCCATTACGTATCTTTCATTTCATCGTTTCATTCTAGAACTCTCTCTGGCGATCAGAATAAAAATAGGGATCGTGTATGCCAACACCACATTGGTTTAAATCCATCCCTGTAATGGACATTTATTTTCTACCTCACAGTAGATGAGAGAATTGTATTGCTATTATAAAAACTTCAGTTGAAATTCCCTTTAGTCATCTTGTGAAACATATTTTGAGGAACACTGGCGTTATAGGATGTTAGCTGGTGACAAGTGAATAGAGGTTAAATCAGCCTGGGAGTGATGGTGATAGAGGTTGCTTTTTGCAGGACATCTCAGCCACTTTAATATTCTAATGTACTTTTTATATATGAAATGGTAACACATACAATAGTTGACCATTGGCTGTCTTTTCTTTTTTGGGCATCTAAACGGATTCATTGTCACCTGTTTAGGAAATGACTTACTACCCTATGCCTGGAAGGGACATTATAAGTAGTAAAACTCCATTCTCTCATTTTCCAGGTTAGACACAGATACCCAGGCAGGTGAAGGGATTGCTCAAGAATTCATAGATTGTTAGTTACAGGGTGGGATCTGGAACTCAGGATGCCTTTACATCTTATGTATTATTGTAAAATCTTGTGTTTACTGTCTTTCCAATTATGCATTACCCCCTTTATACCCTTGCTGATAGAAAGAATTGTACACAGAACCATATATGAATGAAATGAATCGATTTGGCAGTGTTTTCAAGAAGCTAAATGTCATAAAATTCCTTTTTGTAAAATTGACCTTCTGCAACACCTAGCGGCCCAGGGGTGGGGAACATCCCGCCCAAGGACCGTATATGGCCCCCGAAATCATTTGGTCTGGCCCTACCAAGGCCTCACCAAAGAGAAGCAGTTCCAGCCATCACATTAGGGGTGAGTTAATTAAATGTTTGACCAAATATAGCAGGCTAACTTTTTAGTTGATAATTTTGTATGGCCTGGGAATGATGTTATAAATATCCAAATGGCCCTTGGCAGACAAAAGGTTCCCCACCCCTATCAATTGCACATTTGAGGACCTTAAGAAATAGTTCATAAATACTGATGTATTCTTTTAATCATATATTTTGGCTGCAGAATATTGGACCACTTAATACAAAACAAAGGAAATCCACCTTTTAAAAGACCATTATTAAAAGGCACAATAATGAAAAACCATAGTGCTACGGCACATTTATCGAGATTTTGAAAAATCCCAGTACCCTAGTGTTAATAACAAGTTCCAAAGAAAAGAACTATTCAACAATGACCTCATCACTGAAGAATGAAAAATTTTATTAAATCCCAAACCCAATGACCGGTTGAAATATTTCAGGTAATATTTACAGTAATATATTATGCACTCTTTTCACATTGTAGGACTTCTGTTGATATGCAGGTCTATGAAATATTTTTGGTCTTCTACTATAAATTCATTTACATCTTAGGAAAATTATATAGCCATGTGACAAAAGGTCACAAGCTGAGTTATGGGTATTGGAACTCAGAAGTTTGTTGGAACTCTACATTGGTTAATTTGGATGTGCCATTTTCTTAGGATTCCCATCAGAAGAGGTTTTCAACAGGTGGGCTCACAGCAGTAGCAGCAGCAGGCTGGGCGGCAGCAGGACTGTCCACAGTAGGATGGGCGGCAGCAGGAGGCCTGGGCATGGTGCAGCTGGCAGCAGGTTNTTTTAGCAGGTGGGCTCACAGCAGTAGCAGCAGCAGGCTGGGCGGCAGCAGGACTGTCCACAGTAGGATGGGCGGCAGCAGGAGGCCTGGGCATGGTGCAGCTGGCAGCAGGTTGGGGGGGTGCAGCTCACCACACAGCAGGGGGGCACACAGGTGTCCTCCACGCGGCAGTCAGGGCGGCACCACCTGGTGCGGCAGCTCACGCCTCCACAGCAGCCACCCTGGCCACAGCCAGTGCCACAGCAGGTCCCACAGCCTGTCCCGCAGCCGGTCCCACAGCAGCTGGTCTGGCAGCAGGTTGGCTGGCAGCAGCTGGGCTGGCAGCAGCTGGAGCCACAGGGCCCACAGGAACAGCTGGGAAATCCACAGAAGCTAGTTTGACAGCAGGCCATGGTGTCAGGAGTTGGATTGAGAGTTGGGTTGCTTGGAGGAGTTTCTGAGTTAGGGCTGCTTGTTCCACTTGGGCCTTTTATAGGCCTTGGCCAGTTTCTGTGTGGTGGACAGCATTTTTATCTTGTTACTCTTTAAACAAGCTTTCTCTGGGCCCTCTTATTATTATTCAAATACTGAGTTATTTTAAATATATGTCCAAATTGGTTTTTCCTTATTGCTCAGCTAGTAGTACTCACCAAACATGTTCGGTAGTCCTTGGTGGAATTGTTGATCTTTTGTTTCCAAACAATGCTGTAATCGTTACCTGACAAAATGACTCTCATTCCTGAGGGGATGAGATTTTGGGGTCCATAGTCACCAAAACTCAAGTCTTCAGGAAAAAAAATTAATCATTGACTGTTGTTGCTAACCATGGCCTTTATGCAAGGCTCTTCATACTTTTTTAGATTAATAAAATTATATTCTCTACAATCACCCAGATGGAAGCTCTGATAAACTTCATATTCATAGAAATTTACAAATCTTTCTAGAAATCAGATCTCTCCAATTTCTATGCTCTCTCCTGAACTTTACACATTCAGCCTTGAGGAAATATTTATCACTAGGAGGATGTGGAACGAAACCTGTCCCACTCCAGTTTACTATGGATATTTTGTTATCACAAGTTTAAAATAAGGGCTAAAATTCATATCCAGTAATTAGGAAAAAGATCACAAAAACTTTTAAGTGTAACTTATATTTCTATGAAACATGAAAATCACTGCTGCACAGATGATCAGGACTGTATTGGTTTCTCAAAGGTGGGAGTCATTTCACTTTATGTCATTTTATGTAACTGCACCTTGTATCTTATGTAAGGACATCAGACCAAAGAGCACAACCATTTAATTGACAAAGGAGAACCAATAGAAGAAAAAGCAGGAACTTGGAAATACTTTTTCTGGATCACAATGCTTATAAGGCAGGCTAGGAAATGGATGATCAGATATTGTTCAATAAGAGCGAAGAGATTAAAATAAATTTCAGCAAAGTAAAAATGGAAACGATTCCTGGCGGTTGCTAAAAGAAAATAGGTGATTTTCCACTTTATATTTATGGTTACATGGGGGGAAATGAAAAAACAACAACACACCAGACTTTGTGGCCAAAAGAACATATTATTGCTACCTGGGTAAGCTTATTTCTTCCTTCCAACCATGAAGAAAAGCACGTAGTTAGCTTTTATGAGGCAGAGGTGTTGGTTAGTACAAGAATAGAATTAAAAAGTGATTCATGCTAGTGTCATAAAGCTGTTCATGTCATGTGATAACCATGACTGTAGGTATGAAGGTGAAAAATGGTTAGATGGAATCATTGCATATTGAAGATCAAAACCTTAATAAATCATCTTACCCAACCATTTAATTCTATAGGTACCAAAACTGACATCATTCTTTTTATATATAGCACATGTTTATTAAATCCTATCATGCATGAGGCACTAAAGTGTTATGTAGAAAGCAAGACCTAATCTGTCTGCCCCATATCTTGCTTTAGTACACAAATCAGTATACTATTGATAGGAAGGATCAATCAAGGAAAGGGTCAAATGTAGACCCTTTCAACCCCAAAGTTCTAAAGTGGAACATTGATGTTATGCTATGAATAACTTTTAATTTCCTCTGAGCATCAGTTGATGTTAGACTATGATTGAGTCTAAGAATGGCTGCATTTTGGAGAGGTTAGTGACTTGCTCCATTCACACAGCCAATACATAGCCAGAAGAGCTGGGTATAAAACTCAATTCTTCACTTCGAAATCTGTTCATTTTATTTTATATGATGGTGTTTTCCAGGATCAGAGTTAGTAAAATTATTTGTCTTCTATTTAAGAAATATTTTATAATAGCTAAAGAATATGAATATTAGTGGAAGGCAGAATACACCATGGAGTGGCGATTTTAAACATACAGTAAATAAGTGTAAGTATGTAAAAATTCTTTCAGGTGCCTACTGACCGGAAGAGTTTCCTCTGGAACTGCAATAAGTCACATTTGCTTCCTAATTGTCTCTTGTTTCTCACATTCAGATTAGTTAATATTCCTTCAGAGTTTCTAGGTCTGCCATGCTCTTTGTGACTTCTTTATTCTATGGCTATCATCTTAGTTCAGCTCTTAATTTGTTTCTGTATAGTCGTTATATCTAGCCTTGGGCCTTCTGTTTTCATAAGCAGCAATCATAGGATTCACTCTAGTGTCCAACTCCTGTCATGCCATTCCCCTGCCTCAAGGCTTTCAAAAGCTCCTTAATGCTTATTGCTTTAAGGGCACACTCATTTGGTTAATATTCAAGCACATAAATTTTCCAAATTTACCTTCCATTATCACTCTACATATACCCAGTGCTCCCAACCAACTGTCCTCTGAACGACCTGTCTATTCCTTTGTGCATATTGTTTCTGTTGTTGAGAATGCCATTTTCCCTCAGATCTGTACCCCCGAAATCTTAACCCTTCTAAAATGCTAGCTTCTCCTTTCAGTATTTGTTCTTCCCAATCAATAGTAACTTCTCTGCTGATACCAAAGAGTGTCTTGTACTTTGATTTTCTTCATATTCTAATTTTTGGTTGAGTTATTGTTAATTTGAATCACCTTCCCGGAAGTTTCTTGAAGAGGAGATAAGTCAATTTTATTTTCTATTATATACCACACTACGTGTAACTTGCAGATGATAGTCAATTAGCACATTTTTGTTATGTTACGTTTTAATGATAAAAATTAGAATGAATAAGTAAAACCAAAGCTGAGTTTGCTAGGCCAAAGAAGAGAAGTTTATTAGAAAACAAACATGCCACAAAGGCCTAAGATCTAAGATGGAAAGAAAGAAGTTGCTACTATTACAAAGACTTGAGAACAGCCCAAATCTTAATAGATGAGCCTGGATCTTCATGCAACCTCTGGCTAACTTGGGGTCTTAATGGCTCAGGGCTGGAGGTTTGTTGGGTTGAGAAATGGGGGTATGACTTTTTCAGAAGGCTGATTGCTTGCTCTAGGTAATCATTGCACTGCTCAGCAGCAGCAGGGGTAGGTTCTGCAGGTGCTGCGGCAGGGGGCAGGCTGGCAGCAGGGGGGCCGGCAGCAGGGGGCCTGCACACAGATGGGCTGGCAGCAGGTGGAGGCCCAGCAGCAGGGGCGGCAGACAATGGCCGTGCAGGATGTGGGGCAGCAGGCGATGGGGCGGCAGCAGCCCTGCTGCAGGCCACAGGGGTCACAGCAGATGGGGCGGCGGCAGGGCTCACAGATGGGGCGCGTGCAGCGGGGCACACAGGTCACAGGGCGGCACACGGTGGTCTGGCAGCAGCAGGGGCGGCAGCAGCAGGGGTCGCGGCAGCAGCAGGGCTGGCAGCAGCAGGGCTGGCAGCAGCCTCCCCCACAGCTTGAGCAGGTGGAGCCACAGCAGGAGCCGGTCATGGTGGTGTCTGGGTCTGGGATGGTTGGACTGGTGAGAGGAGTGGGTGTTCTCAGGTGTGAATGTCTTCCTCCCGCTCTGGGCTCTTTATATACCCTGGCCGGGTGAGGATTACCCCGCTTGTTTCTCTTTTGACCAATTAAGTAGAATTTTGGTTTGACTAATAGTTGCGTTGCTCATGGCATACTCATGATCTCATTAAATAACTCTTTTTGTACCCTAAATATGAATATATTCATGTTGTTTATCATCCAAATCTAAGCACTTACAGTCATTTCAGGCGGTAGCAGCCCCTGATGCTCCTTTTTTAGTAGATAGCACCTGATCAATCCTGACAAATGGTTCTATAGGAATTGCAATTTTTAAAAGAAATTAAACATAATATAAGGGTTTATAGAACAATGACTAGATCCTTCCTTGCCCCCCAAGAGCTCCTGACAAACCTACATGCTAATCACACAGGTATTAGACATGTCCTTCAGGGTGGACTCCTTGGAACTACATACCACTTGATAAAATGGAATGTATTTATGCCTTAAATAGGACTGCAGCTCATAGACTTGTATGGGAAGCACAAACCTTTATTTTTGTAAACCAAGTAAGTATTGGAATAAAGCATCCAAGACTGCCATCCACTTTTTAAATTTCTTTTCTCCAGTTCATGTTGTGCATGTCTCTCGTCCTTCTGACCACAGAATGCTGATCTGATCTCTGAGACGTAACATTTTTATACTTGTTTTTCTTGTGTGTGTGATAACGAATGATGTCACGAGAAGTTTGTTCTTAATTTACCTGGACACGGTGCTATGACTAAGAAGTGACAAGACAGAGGTTTTTCCACCGGCATTGCAAACATATGCAGCACACTGTGCAGAGGCAACGCTTTGGGAGGCCGCTCAGCTGCTCTGCGATGGCTCCGCTGGAAGTGCGGTGCATGCGTTTCTACGGGAGGTGGAGGCAGAGGCAGCTGAGGAATTCATGGGAACAGCCTCATTGCTTTTCAGCTTTACCCCTCCTGTTATTCTCCAGACAGGGTTTTAGATCACTTCAGGATCTTGCTCGTTGTTCGAAAGAATGTGCCTGGGGCGCCAGGAGCTAAAGCTCCCTAAATGGAATTTCAAACATAATTTCAAAACTTTAAAAGGAATGTAAATTGACTAAACAGAGTCACAACTGTGGAAACAGGGGAGGGAGAAATCAAGCACAGTTCTCATCAATGAGGACCTTTGACTCACTCACATTTTACATTCTTTCTCTTACCCATGGACACACGTGATTTTTTCAAAGCAGTAACCAGAGCCCACATAAAAACCTGTACATTCTACTCTCTCCCCCCCCCCCAGATTTATTAAGATATAATCGACACATAACATTGAATAAATAAGGCGTGTATTGTGGTGATTTGGCACATATATGTTGCAGAATGTTCACTGCGATAGGGTTAATTAACATATCCTACACCTCACGTAATTACTTTGTTGTTGTTATGGTGGGAACATTAAAGCTCAACTTTCATAGCAACTGTCAAGTATACAATACAGTCTTGTTAACTGTAGTCATCATACTATACATTTAGATCCCCCCAACTTACTCATCTTTACAACTGAAAGTTTGTATCCTTTGAGCAACATCTCCCCATTTCTCCTATATCTCAGCCCCCGGCAACCACCTTCCTACGCTGTTTCTATGAGTTCTGTGTTTTTGATGACAGGTATAAGTGAGATCATACAATATCTATCTGTCTCTGTCTGACTTAGTTCACTTAGCCTAATGCCCTAAAGGTCCACCTATGGTTTCAAAAATGGCAGAATTTTCTTCCTTTTTATGGCTGAATAATATTCCACTGTGTGTATATACGTACATGAATAGATACATAGATGTAGATAGATATAGATATATCTCCTACAATTTTTTAATCTATTCACCCGTCATTAGACATTTCGGTTGAGTCCACGTCTTGGCTGTACTAACACGTGAGTGCAGATGCCCCTCTGCTGGACCATGTGGTAGTTCTAGTTCTAATTTTTTAAAGGAACCCGTATGCTTTTCCATAGTGACTGTACCTGTTTCCATTCTCATCAGCCGTGCACCACGGCTTTCTTTCCTTCACATCCTGGACAGCATTTGTTTTCTCTCTCTCTTTTTTTTTAATAACAGCCACTGTGACGTGTGTGAGATGCTATCACCTTGTGGTTTTGATTTGCATTTCCCCCATGATTAGTCACGCTGAGCAGGTTTTTGTGTACTTGCTGGCCATTTGTAAGTCTTCTTTGGGAAATTGTCTATTCAAGTCATCTGCTCATTTTTACATTTGTTTGGTTCTTTTTTTTGTTTTTGTTTTGCTATTGAGTTGTAGGTGTTTCTTATTTATTTTGGATATTAACCTCTCATCAGATGTGTGGTTTGCAAAACTTTCTCCCTTTCAGTAGGTTGCCTTTTCATTTTGTGGACTCTTTCTTCTGCTGTGCAGAAGCTTTTTCGTTTGATGTAGTGCCGCTTGTTGAGTTTTGCTTTCGTTGCTTGTGCTTTGCTGTTCCAAGGCACATTTGAGCATAATCACCATTTCGTGTTGTGGGGGGATCTTCATGATGATCACATTTTGTGCAAAGGGAGCCTCTTCAGAAGATATGTAAAACCTCAAGTAAAAAAGACAAATTTCTCTACTCTAAGCACTTCTGACCAAAATCTCCTGAATAGATTTTCCCTCCCCTTTGTAAAAGATCCTCAAAGATAGAGTCCACCAGTCCCTCCATAAGCAATTCTAGTATTGATTCAGTCTAAGACACTCATCCTCAACCCATAGCCGAAATTTATTTCCAGGCAGGGAAAATATGGGTCATGTCTTAGTAATTCATGCCCCAGAGCTCTGTGACTTGACACTGGAGGCAAGTCATATGCTGTTCTATGCTGTGCTAATAGGTCAGTGAAAAAACCCTCTGGGAATTTCTAAGCGTCAGCCCATCTTAATGGTCATTTGGAAGATGTTTTGTGTGTCTGGAATAGTGAGTGCAAGTGACTCCATATACGTGATGAAAATCTAGCCATGCCCACCTTCCTTACTGAGCTACTTTGCCCTATGAATGCCATTTACAAGGATAGTAAGGAAACTAACTAGACTTAGATTGTTGCATAAAACAATTTAAAGGTTTATTTGGCATCTTGCTTTGAAGATCTCTGGACAAAACAGAGAGACAGAAATCTACTGAAAGGAAATATCAAAAAGACCATGATTTCTATGCAGAGAGTACGAAGTTTATTAGAAAACAGACAACATGATTTGGAGTTAGACTAGGGCCTTGAGAAGACAGGGCATTCTTCATCAGTAGTTGGCCTGAAAAGGTGTCTTCAGTGTGTACTGTGAGCTATTTGAAGAGATGAGAAATGGGCTTCTCAAGAAAAGGCATGCTGTTCTGCAGTGAAGCTAAGGGACAGCAGGATGGACCCAGCTCTGGGCAACCCTTTGCGATGAGGCACTGCTCAGCAGCAGCAGGGGTAGGTCCTGCAGGTGCTGCGGCAGGGGGCAGGCTGGCAGCAGGGGGGCCGGCAGCAGGGGGCCTGCACACAGATGGGCTGGCAGCAGGTGGAGGCCCAGCAGCAGGGGCGGCAGACAATGGCCGTGCAGGATGTGGGGCAGCAGGCGATGGGGCGGCAGCAGCCCTGCTGCAGGCCACAGGGGTCACAGCAGATGGGGCGGCGGCAGGGCTCACAGATGGGGCGCGTGCAGCGGGGCACACAGGTCACAGGGCGGCACACAGTGGTCTGGCAGCAGCAGGGGCGGCAGCAGCAGGGGTCGCGGCAGCAGCAGGGCTGGCAGCAGCAGGGCTGGCAGCAGCCTCCCCCACAGCTTGAGCAGGTGGAGCCACAGCAGGAGCCGGTCATGGTGGTGTCTGGGTCTGGGATGGTTGGACTGGTGAGAGGAATGGGTGTTCTCAGGTGTGAATGTCTTCCTCCCCCTCTGGGCTCTTTATATACCCTGGCCAGGTGCTGATAACCTCCAGGAACAGGGCCATTTCCTTGTTTTTGTTTATTTTTTCTGTGTACTGGCAGGTTAGTAAGTTCTCTAGACCCTTTTTTAGGTGCTCCGGTACTCATAAAAGACTAGTTGTCTTCCCTATTTAATGGAGACTCATTATATTTTGCTATTTATGGTTCAAATATGAACTTAATGACCCTGACTTCAAAGTCTCCAATTGTCTTTGTAATTTAGTAATGTTTATACCAATTGGTGTTTTGATAGCACAGAGTAGCTGTCATGCTTTTAGGTCCCTTACTAGCAGTGAAGCGAGTTGAGTGTCCTTTGCACTGCTGAGCCTCCTGGGCAAATCAAGTTCGGAAGAAGAACACAGAATATTTATAAGTTGTGGTGTGTCAGTAAAAGAAGATTTTTTTCAGTCTACTTTTTGGAGCTACAGGAATGCATCTTAGTAAACGTTTATCACCAATGTTTCTTTTTCTTCCCATTTTTAAAAATTTTGGCAAAATACACAACGTAAAATTGACTATCTTAGCCACTTTGTATCTATAGTTCTGTGACATTAAATACATTCATATTATTGTGCAATCATCAGCACCATCCATCTCCAGAACTCTTGCCTCTCTCAAAACTAAAACTCTACCCATTAAGCACTAACTCTCCATGATCCCCTCTCTCCAGGTCCTGGAAACCACCATTGTACTTTCTTTTAAAAAAATTACCTTCTCTTTCCCCCAAACCCAGCCTATGGTAACCACCATTCCATTCTATGAATTTGACTTTTTTTTTTTTTGGTCTTAGATTACATGCTCACTAATTTTCATAATTATATTTTTCCATACCAAGGTGAATTTCATTATCTATAACCTTCATGATAGCCAGTGTCACTGAGTTCTAACTCTGTTCCAAGCATTATGCAAAAGAAATAAAGGTATCACTTTATTCTTTGTAAAAATCCTATGGGGTAGGTATTATTATAGTCCTCATTTTACACATAAAGAACCAGATAAGTGACTTGCCTAAGGTCATACACTTTGCAGCATAGGAACCAATACTTATTCCAAAACCATCTGTGGCAACATCATTTGTAAGCCCAAGAAGAATGGAATTATGGGTATCACATTCCTTGTCATTAAGCAGTGTCTGTTTTATTTAGGGATTTTTAACAGTGAATTTATTTTTTTAAATAGTTGTTATTGTGAAATGGTTAATTTTTAGAGTCACCTGAAAGGACTCTATGTCTTAGCAGTATCCTCAGGAACTGGGAGAATTATCTCCCACACAGCCTTCCCAAAATTCCAGAACATACCACAAGGAGATGGTAATAAAATTGGACATCATGGAGTGGCCATGGGGCGCTATGAACAAAGCCATGATCAAGGTTGCAGTCGACCAGCATGACCAAATCCCCAGGTAGTGATCCCAGCCAGAGGGGGTCTCTAGCCTGCCTTGTTCATGCCCCAGCACCTCTTGCTCCACCGTCTCCCTTGGTCCTATGCTTGAGTTTCTTCCTGCCTACAGAACCAACTATGATATTCAATGTCTCAGACTTTTGAAGCCTATAGGAGAATCCTGTCACTCAGCAATTTTGTAGCTTTAGCCTCTGGGTTTGCTTGGTTCTGACCTTTTGCTTTACAATGAAGTCAGCTCCAGGTGTGTGGTTGGAGGCTCCAGTTTATGTCTCTTTCTACCAGCACAGTCTCCTGCAGCTTGCCGGGACCTCCACTAGCCACTGTGGCTGACCAGGGCTTGGCGTTACTGTGGAAGCAACACAATCCAATAGTAATGATGAGTTTGGGAGAAAACGAAGCATTCTGTAGCTGAGAGAATATTGTAAGATGAGGAAGTCTCTAGAAGGCTAACAAGAAAAATTCTGGGATGGAGGAAACCAGATGAAATTAGAGAATTTTTAAAAATGGTGGTCAAGAACATGTAGAAAGAAATTGGACCTGGGAGTCTATCTATTGGTAAACTATTAAACACTTAGTAAAGAGAAAGCTCCATATGCACATATTGACAATATTAAGCTTTTAATAAAATGGAATACCTGTTGAGAAACTTTTACCATATTTCAAGAAAAATACATTTCCTCATGAGATGGCTTGTTGTATTATTGTAAGAACGCACATGTTGAGCGTGAGGAGATAGTCAAAATGGGATAAGCCTCTCTCTTCCAACTCATAGAACTTTTTCAATGATTCAACAAATAATTTCTGATTATATACTATATGCCAAATACTGTGCAACTCAGTGGGAATTCAGTAGTGAGCAAAGTCAATTAAGATCCAGGCCTTCACAAAGCTTATCTTGCCAGACTGTCCTCGCTGGACAGGTAGATATGCCCAAGCATACAGGTAGCATGTGCCAAAAAGCTCTTATAGATCAGATGTTGGGAACTCAATGCATATTTCTCAGGAAAACAATAATAGTTTCCTGGCCAGCCTAAACGTTTTTAACAACAACAACAACATATCCAATGTGGATTTATGTTATCACCATTTCAATGCATTAGCATTGTTTTTAACGGTACAGTTACTTGGAGTTCTAAACTGAAATGGTACCAATGAAGGTACATTTCTCTGTCTACACAGCAGCAGTGACTCCACTGAAATTCAAATTGGCCATAGTGGTCTGGTGGGAGCCATGGGAAAAGCTGGGATATGGTCTTTCCAGCATAGGCATTTGGTTGTTAGGGATTCCCAGGTACCTGTTGACTTTAATCACTGTAGAGTTTCTAAATTAGAGAACAAATGGGGTTCTGATTTAGGCTTCCTTCCCTTTACCACATGTGCTGATGATTCATGAGTCAAGTTCATGATCAGAGAGACCAGCTGAAGTCTCTCCATTTCCTCAGCATCACCACGAAACCTGTAGCTTGAAATATGAAGGTACTTAACATAACCTTAACATGTTCTGATTATTTGAATTGCTATTAAAATTACAGACCTTGTACCGGAATTGTTCCTAAAGCTAAAAAATGGCTATGGAGCATCCTTCTTCCTTTGCCTCTTCTGATCCTGCATTTCATAACTTAAGCTAAAAATGAGCTTTTGAAGATTAACAAGCAATAAAGAGAAACACATTTGCTTCCCAGAAGTAAAATTTTATTATTTTACCATGCAAAACCCCAGCATAAATGTAATCTTATCCTGGAAAAAGAACCCATCTTGAAATAGTAGAGGCGTGATGATGATGATGTCAGTAGGGTAGGGTTTCATTCAAGAGGAACTTTGATCTTTGTTTACTCATTTTTTCAAGCCGGGAACTTAAATGATGAAAGTTGGAGTTTTTCTAAAGATTCTCAAGGAGGGCCAGGATGAGCTGCATAATTATGTGGAAAACAGATAGTTACTGTTGAGTTAGTTGTTGAAGAGCAGATAGGTTGCGAATGCCCTATCTCTCATCGGATCCATTGGGGTGGGAAGAGTTAGTACGTTTCTGAGCACTTGGCATGTTTCCTGCCGGGCTGCTCAGCAGCAGCAGGGGTAGGTCCTGCAGGTGCTGCGGCAGGGGGCAGGCTGGCAGCAGGGCGGCCGGCAGCAGGGGGCCTGCACACAGATGGGCTGGCAGCAGGTGGAGGCCCAGCAGCAGGGGCGGCAGACAATGGCCGTGCAGGATGTGGGGCAGCAGGTGATGGGGCAGCAGCAACCCTCCTGCACGCCACAAGGGTCACAGCAGATACGATGACGGCAGAACACGGCTGTGCAAGATATGGGGCAGCAGGCGATGGGCTGGCAGCAGCCCTGCTGCAGGCCACAGGGGTCACAGCAGATGGGGCGGCGGCAGGGCTCACAGATGGGGCGCGTGCAGCGGGGCACACAGGTCACAGGGCGGCACACGGTGGTCTGGCAGCAGCAGGGGCGGCAGCAGCAGGGGTCGCGGCAGCAGCAGGGCTGGCAGCAGCAGGGCTGGCAGCAGCCTCCCCCACAGCTTGAGCAGGTGGAGCCACAGCAGGAGCCGGTCATGGTGGTGTCTGGGTCTGGGATGGCTGGACTGGTGAGAGGAGTGGGTGTTCTCAGGTGTGAATGTCTTCCTCTCCATC
>NW_015504599.1:459445-559052 GCF_001595765.1 Miniopterus natalensis | reverse complement strand
GGGGAGGAGGCTCAGCAGCAAGAGGAAGCACAGCACGTGGGGTAGGGGCAGGTGAAGATGACACAGGTGGGGAGATAGTAAGTGGTGGAGCAGGAGACCTGGCCACAGGCTGGGCAGGGGCAGCAGCAGGACTCCTGGCAGCAGCCTTGGCCATAGCCCTGGTCAGATCAGACGGAGCCACAACAGGAGCTGACCACGGTGTCAGAGGGTGGAGATTTTGATATTGTTAGGAGCGCACACTTAGCGAATTTGGAAGGCCCTCTGCTGTATGTCCTGTTTCGTACTCTGCTGAGGCTGCTGTGCCCAGGCCCTGGATCATTTTCTAGTTTATTTTTAAAAGAAATATTAGTCTAAAATTAGGTCATCATGTTTTTCTGGTTTAAGATTTTAAGATGAAGAAAAATAAGATTTCTTTTTCCTGGTGGGTTAAGATTTTCCAACCTGGTCTTTCCCAGAATCATCTTTCCTACTTTCTTGGTTGTCAAGAGGGCCCATCACATGATTCAATCACTAGTATTTACCTGTGATCTGGGTATCATTCCATGATGCTGTTTGGCTCAATTATTCTCCTCATGCCAAAAGCTCTTTGATGTTAAAAGAGAAGCAGAATTAGAGTAGGGAGTGAGAGGGAAAAGGTTCACCTTTGTGAGTCACCTATGTGCAATGAGGAAGACAGGGCCATCTGGGAGGCGTGGATGCCCATTAGCTAGTGGGCTGTCTGGCTGCCTCAAACTGTGTACTGCTAGTACTTCCTGTATTCCACTGGGAACCGTTGCCAATGACTCACTGTTTTTAAATATTAAAAGTCGCTTGGAGCCACCTCGAAGGCACTCTCACTGGCTCAATATGGAGCAGCTTAAGCACCAAAATGAGTAATGGCAGTAATGGGTTTTAGCTCATTAAATAAAGTGAGAATCCATGAGTCCATACTGAGACTAGTTAAATAAAAAATATTTTTAAAAGGAAGATGAGACAGTTATCTGTGACAGTAGAATGTCAACTGATAAATGCAGAAGAAAAAAACCAGAGCTACCAAATCATCACTTACAGCCCTCATAATAAAACTTGATTCAAGCAAATATTATCAGTGGATGCTATAACTATTGGATGAAAATTTGATGGCCAGTAAGATATTTGCACATTTTCAAAATAGTTCCCCTTCGATTATTTGTTAATTTCAAAGGAAAACACACTAACTTTACTGTAGAGAAACGATAGCATAACCTTAACCGTGGGATCAGAGTTAGCATTATTAATACCCGGACAAACTGACCAGCGTCTCCTTAAGTCACACACTGAGAAAAACACTTCACTTATGTAGTACTCCTGTCAGAATGCATCACCTGAATCTGATGATGAGGAAACTTCAGACAAACACAACAGACTAGGGAATACTTTACATAATGACTGACCCGTTCTCTTAAGAGTGAGAATCATCTGATATAAGGATGGACTCAGGAAGTGTTTCAGATTCAAGGAGACTAAAGAGACACAATATCTAAATGCAATTCATGGATATGGTAAACATTTTTCTATCAGACATTATCGGTACAACTGGCAACATTTAGATATTAAACGTATATTAGATAATAGTAATGCATCAATATTTGATTTAATTGATATCTGTACTGTGGTTATGCAAGAAAATGTCCTTAGTGTTAGGATATATGTCTATCTGTATCTCAATCATATTATCTATCTATCTATCATCTATCTATCTATCTATCTATCTATCTATCTATCTGCTTACCTACTTATGTTTCTCTATTGGAGAGAAACAAAATGTGGCAAAAGGTTGAATCTAGATGAAAGATTATATGGTATAAGGATGTTCTTTGGCACCGTTCTGTAAATTTGAATTTTTTTCAAAAAGTTAAAAAACATCAAAAGGGATTGGGATTGAAAAATATATTTCTGCAGTGTTAGTATAGTAAGAGTGAGTAGTTTATGTCTTTGGTGGGAAATACTAAAGTATTAGATAAATTTTACTTTATAGGAGCTTCTACTCTAAAAACCTCTTTTTATATTTCTAACCTTTGCGGTAAATCTTTCATCTTCTTGAGTCCCTGAAAATATAGGACTTCTGGCAACATGGCTGATTAAGTTGATATGGACAGGTCTACCTTCTGGTACAAGCAAATAGAAATGCTTGGAAAATATTTTTTAAATATTCCAGTTATTTCTGGGCTTGTTTTCTTTTAATTTCAATACATGTTGGGGTTTTCCTGGAGATGAGAGAAAGAATTGCAAAACCTGATTCAGTTGTGTGTTGCATATAATTTCTCTGGAAATGAAGACAGTCATCGCAAAGTAGCAGACACAAGAACATTGTATTTCTAAGCCAGGAAAATAGAGCTTTATTCAGAAGCAGCAATAAGATACTGAAACATCCCTGTGAAAGGAAATACAAGATAAAAGGTCAACAAAAGGAGAGTCTGGCCTGAGGCCAGGCTGTGGACACACAGTTGAAGGGAAGGGCTCTCCTAAGGCATCTGTGGGGTGCACAAGGTCTGCGCCTATGATGAGCAGGATGAAGGAAGAGAGAGGGTTCAGGGAGGGGGCTCAGCAGCAAGGGGTGGCACAGCACATGGGGCGGGGGCAGGTGGAGATGACACAGGTGGGGCGATAGCAGTTGGTGTGGCAGGAGACCTGGCCACAGACTGGGCGGAGGCAGCAGCAGGGGCAGCAGCAGGGGCGGCAGCAGCTGGAGCCACAGCAGCTGGAGCCACAGCAGCTGGAGCCACAGCAGGAGGGGCGGCAGCAGCTGGAAATGCAGCAGGAGGGGCGGCAGCAGCAGGAGCCACAGCAGCTGGGGCGGCAGCAGCTGGAGCCACAGCAGGAACCACAGCAGCTGGGGCGGCAGCAGCTGGACACACAGCAGCTGGGGCGGCAGCAGCTGGAGCCACAGCAGGAGCCACAGCAGCTGGGGCGGCAGCAGGTGGTCCTGCAGCAGGTGGTCTGGCAGCAGCTGGGGCAGCAGCAGGTCTCCTGGCAGCAGCCTTGGCCACAGCCCTGATCAGAGCAGACGGAGCCACAAGAGTTGACCATGGTGGCAGAGGGTTGAGAGTCTGGGTGAGTTCAGGAGAGTGAGGTTCTCTAGTTTGGGGGTCTCCTTGTGCCAAGGAGACTTATATACTGCATGAACTGGGTGAGTTGTCACCATTTCCTTGTTGTTGTTTGCCTAACATTTGAGTAATTATCAAATTATACATTATCTATTTAATGGTTTAAACTTGTTGGAAACAACATTTCGTTTTCCAGATATGATAAAGTCTGTCTGACTTGCTTTTCCTCTGACTCACACCTGCAGGCATCTTCTAGACCACACTCCTCTCCCCCTCCTCCATTTGGCATTTGGGGCTACATCTCTTACTCTCCCCCTGTGTCCCCTCTGCATGGAATCTGGGCAAACACATTCCAGGCTGTGCATTTCTTCCAGTGACGAATGTGGAAGGCATCCCATCTGCACGGTGTGGCATCTGGCATGGGATAAGAGGAAAATGAACCACGTGGGCCTTTGCGAGCAATGAGGAAGGGGACCCCTCTACGCAGGCAATGTTCATGGCTTCTGTGCTACTGGGATGGGTTTCCTTAGGCGTTTCAAACTTTGGTCATGTTCTGTATCCGAAAACCCTGGCAGGCAATTTACCTATATTGTTCCTGTTACTGCAACATCGCATAGTTCATTAAGTTGTTACTTTGCTGCCATGCGTGTTTGCAGCATATCTCTCCAGCTGGTCTCGTAGATTCTGGAAGACAGAGAGATTGCCTCCTTTTCTACTTCTGATTTCATTCTTGATTAAAAATATTTCTTAAATAGAGAAAAAAAAGTTGAATGATCAGAATGTGTCTCTCCTCAGAAACTTACCTACAGAGCAGGGTAATCTAGAGCACAAATTCTGTGGAGTAATTTGAAATGTGAACGAATCTGATTCTATTCAACCTCATTTAATTACTATTTCTACTTATTTAGTGATAGTCTGATCTGAGCATGCATCAGAACCACCTGGAGGGTTTATTAAAAATAGCGGGGACTACGCCCAGAGTTCCGATGGCAGGGGGAAGGCTGAGGTTCTGCTTTCTCACAAGTGCCCACATGATGCCCACGCTGAAGGTCCAAGGACCACACTTTCCCACACACACAACTATAATACAGTGTGAAAAACAGCTCATGGTAGTGTAATTTAGCTAAAAGACTTGTACTGAAGGCAAATTAGCCAACATAATTTAGTAAAGACGTAGGTTTATTCATAAATGAATATTTCTAATCACCATTTTTTCGTTTACCTTTAATGATTTATTTTGCGCTTTAGGTAAAATCTGCATATGTTGAAATGCATAAATCCTGACTGTGCTATTTGATGAGTTTTGATAAAAAGATACATTCATGTAACTACACACCCATCAGGATAGAGACCATTTCTGTCCTACCAGCCATTTCCCACCCGTCCCTTCAGTAAACTTTACTCCATCACTGCAGAGGCGTCCACTGTTTTAATATTTTTCACCATAGATTCGTTTAGATCTAGGACTTCAAACAAAAGATATAGTATAATTTATTTGCTGTCTGGCACCTTTAGCCTGGCTGATGTCTGTGAGAATCACTACGATACTCGTATCATTAGTGCATTCAGAACTGTGCTAATAAAGTACCGAGGATTAATTTCAGCTATTACCACTCAGATTCATGCTAGGATGACCAGTCGTCTCTGTTTTCTCGGGATCGAAGGGCTTCTCAGAACTCAGGATTCCCAGTGTTAAAATCAGGAAAGTCCCAGGCAAACAGAAACAAATTGGTCACCCTCTGATGACATCTTTAAATGTCTTAATTAGGACCATTTGAAGACCAAGCCCCTTGCAATATTTTTATTACAACAACTTGCTTAGCAAAAACTTGACGTACATGTTTTTTTTAATTTTATAGGTTTGCATTTGCAGAGCTAGAGAATGTGAGACAAACAATTATACTGTGAGGCAGCATGGTGTCCCAAGGGGAGAGATTTTCACTTGATTTTCTGTCTATGAGATGCTGAGGAAAAAAACAACATAATAAAAAAAGGTTTTTGATTATGAGGGGAGAGTTTTCTGTATAAACTCGGGGAGATTAAGACAATCCTTCTGCAGTAGCTGCAAAGGCAGAAGTACATCCTCATTACAGAGAAGCGTGTGGAGAATAGTAGCCCCTAGGCCAGTGGTTCACACAGTTGGCTGCGTATGGGAATCACCTGGGGGGGTGATAAAAAATACCGATGCCCGGCTCTTGCCCAGAAATACTCTGATTTAACTGGTAAGGTGTATGGCTTGGGTGTCAGAATTGTTTTAAAACTCCTCAAGTAATCTTAATGAACAGCAAAAGTTTAAGACCCACCTCCTTAAAACTGTCTATATTACATATATTAGTATAATATTACATTAGGAACAGAAGTAACTAAGATATTAACTAAGTAACTAAAATTGGTAGTAGAAAAAATGATCCTGAATTTGAAACACAGAACTTCAAGCAATTTCAGACTGAAACATTGATCATTTCTTTTCTCTTTTAGATCATTCTAACCCTCAAACCTGGTATTCTGCATAATACCTACCTGGATGGGGAGGGCACAGTGGGGCATGGACCACGACGGGAAATTACTATAGACAGCACACTGGATGTTTTTAAAAAACAAAAATGAAAACCAGGAAAGACAGCACTCTCCATGCTCCTTGCTGAAATTTTTACCCATCGTCTGGTGAAGTAGACTTGATAATTAACATCAGGGCCACACACACAAATTATGCATCTAGCATTGTATATCTAAACTGTACCTCTTTTATTACATCGGGTAGATGGAGTGTAATCTTTTTCTTTAGTGTACTTTTTTTGCTTTTAAAACTAATTTCTTTGTTGTCTTTTTAGAATTCCGTAATAAAGGCCTTAGTTAGGTAAACATCAAGGAAGATTGAATGAAATGGACCCAGGTGACATTTGCCAAATCACTGCTGAAGAACCTGCTCTGTCTCCCAGGGAAACTGGACACATCGTGTTAGTATATGCTTATATTTTTAAAAATATATCTTTATTGATTACAGAGAGACGGAGAGAGAGAGAGAGAGAGAGAGAGAGAGAGGGAAACATCAATGATGAGAGAGTCATTGATTGGCTGCCTCCTGCACGCCCCCCACTGGGGATCAATCCTACAGTCTGGGCATGTGCCCTGACCGGGAATTGAACCTTGATTTCCTGGATCCCAGGCCAATGCTCAACCACTGAGCCACACCAGCCAGGCAGTATATGCTTTAAAGAATGACATGAACAAAAGGCTTTTATTATTAGGTTTGACGTATATTATATTAGTACTCATCATGATTTTTTTTGAAAACCTGGTGTGTATTTTGTTTGTAGCTATGTCATTAATTCACTAATCGAATTATAGTGACTTTGTGATAATTTGGTCTAAATAGAGAAACCTATAATAGGTATAGCTAAATGATAGGGAAATTAACATATTTCCATTCAATTAAAGTTTCTTTATAATAAAATTAAACTCTATTAAAATATTTTAGAATAAACATTAAACAATGTAACCAGTCTTGATATTAAGTAGTGTATGTATAATTAGAACAATATTTAAAATGATATAAATGCCCATATACCATTGGTTGCAGTTTTCTTTGTTCCTTAACTGTATTCAATCACTGCTTAATTTAATCTTTGTTTCCAAATATTAAATAAAGTAAGCATTTCAGCCCGGCCTGGCTTGGCGCAACGGTTGAGCATTGACCTAGGATCGAGGAGATCCCAGTTCGGTTCCCGGTCAGGGCACATGCCCGGGTTGCGGGCTTGATCCCCAGTTGGGGGTATGCAGGAGGCAGCCCATTGATGATGACTCTCTCATCACTGATGTTCCTCTCTCTCTCTCTCCCTCTCCCTTCCTCTCTCTGAAATCAATAAAGATATATGTATTTTTAAAAGTAAGCACTTCAGTTCACCCTGATTTTTTAAAAACTCTTATTATAAAAACTATACATACAGTAGACCCCCTCTTATCAGTGGGGGATATGTTTCAAGACCTCCAGGGGATCCCTGAAACCAAGGGTAGTAAGGAACCCTATATGTACTACTTTTTTTCCCTATACATGCATATCTTTGATAAAGTTTAATTTATAAATTAAGAACAGTAAGAGATAAGCTAGCATAACTAATAATAAAATACAACAATTATAAGGCTATACTGTAATACAGTTATGTGAATGTGGTCTCTCTCAGCAAACTAATATAAATTTCCTTTTCCTTCATCACAATTTATGGGTAGAAGATCCATTCTTACTGTAGATATTAGCAACCTCAACATATGATTTTTTTAAAAACCATTTCTCATTAAGAACTTCCACTTAAAAGAAACACTTTAGGGCTTCCCTTTGGTATATTGGAATTGCCAGCATCACCACTCTTGCTCTTTGGGGCCATTATTAAGTAAATAAGAGTGATTTGAACACAAGCACTGCAATACCAAGACAGTTGACCTGATACCCGAGACAGCGACTAAGTGACTTAGGGGTGGGTGAGGGTGTGCAGTGTGGATGTGCTGGACCAAGGGGTGATGCACAGCCCAGGGGGATGGAGCAGGACAGCATGAGGTCTCCCCCCACTACTCAGAATGGCATGCAATTTAACACTTATGAATTGTTTATTTCTGGAATTTTCCATTTACTCTTTACGGACCATGGTTGACCGTGGATGACTAAAACTACAGAAAGCAAAACCTCAGATTTGAGGGGGGCACTACTATATACTGAAAAGTACATAAAATATACACATATAATATAATGCAAATAATTATGAAGCAAACATCTATATATCCCAACACCCAAGTCAAGACATAGAACACTGCTGTCACCAGAAGGGCCCTTGATGTGTCTTCTCTTGACCACATCTCTCCCCTTCCCCCCGACAGATAATCACTATCCTGATTCTCTTTACAGTTTTATCACCTAGGTTTGCATCCTAAACAATATAGCTTAGTTTTACATGTCTTTGAGTTTTATATAAGTGGGACTTTCATATATGAATTATGTGTTTTTACTCTCTCACTCAATACTATGTAAGAGTTATGGTAGGTAGGCAGCCCCTTGGTGTTCATGGTCTTACCTGTTTCCCTCCCTCTGAGCAACTTGCTTCTAGCCAACATCAAGTGATTAAGTTACAAAAGACTGACTTTCTTCTTGCTGTCAGATTTCTCTCCCCCTCACTGCCTTTGAGGAAGTAAGTGCTGTGTGGGAGAGAAGTATGTGGCAAAGCACTAAGGACGGTCTCCATTTGACAACCGGCAAGGAACCGAGGCTCTGACTCCAGTAGCCCTCAGAGAGCTGAATCCTGTCAACAGTGAATTTGGAAGTGGATTCTTTCTCTGTCAAGACTTCAGGTGGGACCCCAATGCCAGCTAACACCTTGGTTGCCGAGTTGTGAAAGACAATGATATAGAGAGGTCAGTTGAGCTGCATCTGGATTCTTGATCCACAATAAAAATGACTTAATGAGCAGATTACTGCTAGAGGAAAAGGAAGCTACGGCATTGACCAAAGACCCGTCCCATGGTGCGCAGCGTTCCTAGACACATAACCCTTTCTCCTGGCTGCCCAGAGCACGCTCCGTCATCCGGAGGAAGCGCAGGCAGGGAGCTCAAGGTGCTCGCTAGGAGACTATCTTCCTATAACAGTAGGGTGATGTGGGATTGCAGCTAGAGATCCTGAAATCTCCTGCTATACTCTGTTCCCTGCAGAAAACAACAGACAATTGACAGAAGGATAAGATTAGAGAAGGAAAAATGAGACACGATACTCTTGTATTTGTATGCTCGGGAAATTAAGATTTATTTAAGATTTAGGGATATTTCCATATGAGAAAATCTGGCAGGAAAGAAATATATTAATTGGGATGACATGTTGGTTGAAAGAGTTCAGAGAAAATTCAAACTTCATGTTCATTTGGGAGAGAGATCGNTGAAAGTTCAGAGGAAATTCAAACTTCGTGTTCATTTGGGAGAAAGATCATAACATGGGGGACAGTGTATCTGGAGGGCAAAGTCAGTTTAAGAATCAGCTGGATCTGAGGTTTTACAACTGGCCTGCATGACTCAGTTCCATTGGATTACACTACAAAGATTGGTTGACGAAAACAGTTGGGAGCAGGTCAGGACAATCAGCAGCAAGAACCACTAGAGCAGACAGGGCGGCAGCAGGTGGTCTGGCAGCAGGTGGTCGGGCAGCAGGTGGGACGGCAGCAGGTGGTCTGGCAGCAGGTGGTTGGGCAGCAGGTGGGACGGCAGCAGGTGGTCTGGCAGCAGGTGGTCGGGCAGCAGCTAGACACACAGCAAGAGGGACGGCAGCAGCTGGAACCACAGCAGGAGCCACAGCAGCTAGGGCGGCAGCAGGTGGTTCTGCAGCAGGTAGTCTGGCAGCAGCTGGGGCGGCAGCAGCTAGAGGTGCAACAGGTAGGCCTGCAGCAGCTGGAGCCACAGCAAGAGGGGTAGCAGCAGCTGCTACCACAGCAGCTGGGGCGGCAGCAGCTGGACACACAGCAGCTGGGGCGGCAGCAGGTGGTCTGGCAGCAGATGGGGCGGCAGCAGCTGGAGCCACAGCAGGAGCCACAGCAGCTGGGGCGGCAGCAGGTGGTCCTGCAGCAGGTGGTCTGGCAGCAGCTGGGGCGGCAGCAGGTCTCCTGGCCGCAGCCTTGGCCACAGCCCTGGTCGGAGCAGACAGATCCACTACACGAGTTGACCATGGTGGCAGAGGGTGGAGGTTCTGAGTGAGTTTCCAGGAAGGTGGATTAGGAAGGTGAGTTTGGAAGGTTTGGAAGTCTGCTTGCCCCAGGGCCCCTTTTATACCCTGCTGAGGGCTGCTGTCATCACATGCAGTGCTCTTTCCTTGTCGTTGTTTGTCCTAATTAACGGGCCATTATCAAATTAGCCAAGTTTGTTTTCCTGGTTAACCTTTTCAAGATGGCTGGAAACATTGCTTCCTTTTCCTGATGTGTTAGGACTCCTCACTTCAGCTCTTCCCGAATCACCTCTTCTGTGCCTCTCCTGCTTCAGCTTCCTCCAAGGGAGCTGTCACGTGACTTGTGCCTTAGGCCGTGTCTGTGTTAGTCTCAGGTTGCACAGCCCAGCATGTCCCCTTGGGTGGTGAAGACTCTAACAGTCACCTTCTCCTTGGTGCCTTGGGAGGGTAAAGCTGCATTTTAGTTTGATGGCTCATTCATCGTGGGTCTGGTGGGCAGGTAAATTTTGAATGTGAAATAGGGCCTCACTGGCATGAGAATAGACTCTCATGATATTTCCCCTCCTGACTGTGAATCATGGCCCATTTTCTAGACTTTCAGATGGGAACAAAATAATTGTTGTAGCAGAAAGATGAAGTCATGAAATTTTGATGTTTCTTTTCCCTTAGCTTCATCGAGGAATATGTAATATACAAAAAATTGCACATGTCTAATATATACATTTTGATGAATTTGGACATATGCTGCACCATAATACTATTTCCATAATTATGGTAAAACCCTCTTCAGCACCACTAAAGAGTTTTTGTGTCCCCAAGTTTATTGTGTGTGTTAAAAATATTAGCATGAGATCTACCCTCTTAAGTTTTTAAGTGCATCATACTGTTATTGTCAACTATAGGCACAATGTTGTACAGCGGATTTCTAAAATTCATTCATCTTGTATATCTTTAACTTTACACCCATTGAACTATCCATTTCCTCCTCCCCCCAGTTCCTAAAACCCATCATTTTATTCTCTACTTCTATGAATTTGACTATTTTAAATATCTTAACAAGTGGAGTCATGCAGTATTTGTACTTCTGTGACTAACTTATTTCACTTAGCGTAAGTCTTTCAGGTCCATTTATGTTGTCACATGTGGCAGATTTATTTAAGGCTGAATAATATACATTTTCATTGATGTATCAATGTTTGCTTTCAGAGTTTAATGGCAACATTGCTTGGCAGTAAGTGTGGCTTATACTGAAGTTAATATCATGTAAACATCTATGTCTTTTTCATTACAAATTGCTTCAACCTTTCTTATAGTTTTGCTGTGGATAGATATAGACCAGCAGTTCTCAATCTCTTCTTCCACCTGACACCAGGAACACCATGGCTCGTATTAATGATGGTGTACCTGGGGAATAGGTGCTGAGAGGAAATACAGCATTAGGATGTGTGGGTGGTTCAAATCAATTCTTCCCCCAAAGTTTAAATATAGCTCCCCAAACTCATGTACCGTGTTGCATTGATAACTACTCATCTAGATCTAAGAAAGGCTCTGACATTTCATCCTGTGGGATTTAGTGTCTTGGGCAAGGATGTCTAAAGCTTTTCAAATCATAATTCTGTCATTCAACATATTTAACCTCCCCTTACTTGATGGCTTCAAATAGCTTGATGAAAAGACTCTCATGTTATTCCTTGTTTCCATATTTTATGAGAAGACTCTCAACCAAGTTGAGATGTCCTCTGCTCTGTTCTCAGAATGACTCATCCAAGACAGGAATGGCTATCGAGAAACCATCCTAAAGTTGAAACTGATACCTATTTGGCAGCACATAATACAAAAACAGATTTTATAGTAAGTGTCCTTCTTTTTCCTGGGTTTCCATGACTCCAAAGGGGGGGAATGTTTATAAAGAGCCAACTGAACTGTCAGTGCCCCTCATTTTTTGAAACACTAGTCAGCTAGTCATATGGTTGCTGTATGTGAGAGATTGACTTGCCCCAAATGACTGTAATGGGCTGATAGAGGATAAGTGGGTGTCTCACAGAAACAAATGTGAGTCACCATGGTGAGTGTGGTTCATGGAATGGCTTCCTCCACAGATAGTCAGTGGAGGGCTTGAACTGTAAGCCTGTGTTACAGAAGGACATTCAAGAAGCAGGTGGAGGAGATTGGATGAAATGGGTTTTGAGGATCCCTTTCTACCTTAAGCAACTTAAACATCTAATAAACCAAACTCCTCATGTTGCCTTTTAAATTCTTCACCAATTATCATTTCTGCCGTGGGTCCAATTTCCAGGTGGACACAAGCAGGATGGTAACAACCTGGGCTCCTGATTGGACCTCTGCTGGGAGGCGTGGCTGGTGTTCTGAGTCTGTATTGGTCATAACTCTGATGATCCCAGACACAGCATTTTCCTGGAAAAGTCCTGAGCCTCTTCTGTCACAGAAAGGTGAGGGAACATAAGCAGATACCAAGTTGTGGGGGCCAAGGCTCTAGAGAGCCCCATTGTGGAGTCTGAAAAAAAACCTCTTAAGAATTCCATATGACCTCCGCATTTGAGGGAGTGTCCAAAAAAAGTGATAATTTAGTTCTCAGAAGAAGAGTGATTCTTTTGTAAGAAAGACTGAACTCTCAGAACCCTTTAGTCCAAGAAGAAAATAGATAGGTTTATGATGAAATCTTTAAAAGTCCTAAGGAACAGGAGATAGAGGAAATAGATACTTTACTAAATCCAACAGTATTCAAAGTAGATGATGTGTCTCGCAACTGAAAACTGGCATCGTTTGCCTGCAAGTAGGAAGCCTCAGTAAAATTTTTCCACAAAAGTGAATGCATGAGTGGCCAAATAAATGAGTGATGAGTAAAGCTGGATCTGAAACAGTTAAGGTGTCCTTTATAGGTGAACGGTTAAACAAACCGAACTATATATGTCCACAACATAGAACAGCTACTGATACACTGGACAACTTGCATGGTCTCAAAGGAAGGATGCTGAGTGTAAAAAGCCAACCACCGATTCCATTTGTAGAACATGCTTGAAATAAAATGAGAGAGATGGAGAACAGAGTAGTTAGTGGTGGCCAGGGGTTCTGGGCGATGAGCAGGAGGGAGTGGGTGTGGCTACATAGGAGAAGCCTAAGGAAGAAGGACAGTTCTGATCTTAATCATGAGGGTGGGTACACAGATTCATACAGTACCCATGGTAATACTGCATAGAAGTACACACACACACACACGCACACATGCATGCATGTAAAACTGGTAAATTCTGGACAAGATCAGTGGTTTGAACTAATCTAAATTTCTAAGTTCGGATATGGATGATAGATAAGATGCGGCCAGTGGCGGCAATTGGGTGAAGGGTATGTGGGACATTGCTGTGCGTCTATAGTTATTTCAAAGTAAAATGTGAAATGAGGTTAGTTGTCAGTGAAAGGCAATACGCTTTTACTGCATACCATTCACCTACATCACCTTTTAGTAATTATGACCATTTTATTTTATCTTGTACCACACAACACACACATGAGGAGGAAGGCATCAAAAGGTGCAGAGAACTGAATGTGGTCGAGTAGACTTAGTCATACGGCCAGAAAACCCAACTCGCTGTGTTCCCTCAGCGGGGTACACTGTATACGACACAAGCATACTGAGAAGCTCAGGGGTGGCTCTTATCTGAAGCTGGAGCTTGCCATAGGGAATATTGTCACACAACTTTGCTCCATAGGAGTAGGAGGGATGGTAATATGGCCCAAGTAGCCGATGCAGTGAATAGCAACTGTGAAATGACAACCCGGGCAGAGTGATGTGTGACCCACAGTGACCTAGCAATGTGGACCATAGAGCATGGTGGCCCTCAGAATAGAGTATTCACAGCTAACAGCGATATAGTTTTGTATATCTGTGTGTGTGTGTGTGTGTATGTGTGTGTGTGTGTGTAAAAGCACTTAAGAATAAATGAGCAAAAGGCTGACATCATTGATCCCAATGGAAAATCATGATTCCCTCACCCATTTTCCAGATCTGTGCCAGTTCTCAGACCCACAAACCACTGACACACCAAAAAAGAGGCCAGTTCTCCAAGACAAAGGACCACAGAAGTATATAGTTATCTCTCTAGTCCTTTCCCAAAGGAATCTATAGCCATTTCCTCAGGAAAAATTGGCACATTCAGATGCTTTTGGATACAGGATCTTAGTTTACAATGACAGTTGGATACCGAAAAGGCCAACATGGTCCCTCATTGTGTACATTGGTCCAGAAACCCATGGTTGAAGGAGGAGTTGCCCCATTCAACTTCACTCCCAGTGATCCATTTGGGGAAGTGTGCCTCTCTCCCCTATAATCGTAGGCCTTGTGCATCTAGATGTCTTAGCTCTAACAGAAAAGAGTTACCTCTAAAGAGACATAATCAAGGTCTGGTTGGAATTAAAGCTGTGGCCATCACATAATTTCTTTGAGCTTCTAGTACCAGGTGATCAGCAGGCAAAGAAAGGAGCAATGGGGTCAAGGAGGAGTTTATTTAGGTGATTTCCTGAGGCATTCTTTGTATTTCTATTTCCAGTTTTAACTGATTTGGGTCAAGTACAAGAGCTGTGGCCATTGTAACAGCTGAGGACATAGGAACCAAGGGCTCAGAATCCCCAGGGACTAGAATTTGGTCCCTCCACCAGGCAGGTCTACTAGACCAGCAGAGGTGCTGCCCACAAACCCTCCTCTTGTAAATTTCTATAGAAATTGTAACCAACCAGTTGGAGTGACTTTAATGAGAAAAATACATGGACCTAAATGGTGCCCGGGGTAGACTATATAATATACTATCAGATCGCTTTTGCCATGAAGTACCCCATCCTCAAGCTGGTGTGAGTGTGGACTGCTGGTGGCTAAACCTGTTCAACCACATGTTTTCCAGGTCATTGCTCTCACCTGCAGGAGCTTGTGTGGCTCTCCACCCCTTCTCCCCATCAGGAGGGTCCAGAGCTAGTGATAACTGATGTAGGAGCACAAAGCCCCAACCACCTTGCCTCCAGGAGGGACAGGTCTGTGGGGTCAGATTATCATAAAATTCCACTGCAGCCGTGTTTTAGCTTATCTTCTTTTACTACCCTATCCTGCTTCCCTCCGTTTCTTACTGACTTCTCCTGAAAACACTACCTTTCACATCACTTCTGCAAGGATCCTTGTGTTAGGCTCTGCTTTCAATAAATCCAACATAAGACGTCCAGGTTGGGGTGCTTCCCCCATGGACGCAGCCTCCTTTGGGATGAGAGTTGCTAAGGCGGGGAACCCCGTTCCTTGTGGGTGTGTCCTGTCTCTCAGGCATAATGGTCTGAGAAAAACAAGTGAAGGCTACTCATCTAAAAACAATTGTTCAAAACTGGCAAGAAGGAACAAAACGTTCGAAAGATTTAGCGGTTCAGTTGACAGTAATTCAAGACTTGACTGTAACAGCAGGGCGGCCATTCATCATGTATGAAAAATGCTTCAAAGGCGATGGTAATGAGATTTGGGACACTGATGTCTACTCCAAATCAGGGGTTTCCAATCGAATAGTCTATTAGGGGGAGAATGTGAAGAAGCACTGAAGGGAGCCTGGAAAGTGACCCAGGGGATCGACGGAAGCCCATGTAGAATGATGTCATGAGCAGCTCCCTCCCGGAGGCAGCCGGGTGCACCCACTGAGGCCCCCCCGAGACGGGTACAACTTGCCCCACCCGAGGGGAAAGATGCCGGAGCGTTTACCCACCGCTCCCGCCCGCTGGCTGAGCGCTGCTCCTACAGAGGAGCTCCCTGCCGCCCAGAGCCTGCTTCTTCATCTGGAGAAAGTCCGCAGGCAGGGAGGTCAAAGTGTTTGCTGGAAGAAACCATCTTCCTATATTAAAATAGGGATGCTGAGGGCAGAAAGGTGCACACCCTGAAATCACCAGCTATACTCTGCTCGCTGCAGAGGACAACAGGACAATGGACAACTAAGGAGGAATAATAATCAGACAGGATGCTGTTGTATTTGTATGCTCGGGAAATTAAGATTTATTTAAGATTTAGGGATATCTCCATATGAGAAAATCTGGCAGGAAAGAAATATATCAATTGGGATGACATGTTGGTTGAAAGTTCAGAGGAAATTCAAACTTCGTGTTCATTTGGGAGAAAGATCATAACATGGGGGACAGTGTATCTGGAGGGCAAAGTCAGTTTAAGAATCAGCTGGATCTGAGGTTTTACAACTGGCCTGCATGACTCAGTTCCGTTGGATTACACTACAAAGATTGGTTGACGAAAACAGTTGGGAGCAGGTCAGGACAATCAGCAGCAAGAACCACTAGAGCAGACAGGGCGGCAGCAGGTGGTCTGGCAGCAGGTGGTCGGGCAGCAGGTGGGACGGCAGCAGGTGGTCTGGCAGCAGGTGGTTGGGCAGCAGGTGGGACGGCAGCAGGTGGTCTGGCAGCAGGTGGTCGGGCAGCAGCTAGACACACAGCAAGAGGGACGGCAGCAGCTGGAACCACAGCAGGAGCCACAGCAGCTAGGGCGGCAGCAGGTGGTTCTGCAGCAGGTAGTCTGGCAGCAGCTGGGGCGGCAGCAGCTAGAGGTGCAACAGGTAGGCCTGCAGCAGCTGGAGCCACAGCAAGAGGGGTAGCAGCAGCTGCTACCACAGCAGCTGGGGCGGCAGCAGCTGGACACACAGCAGCTGGGGCGGCAGCAGGTGGTCTGGCAGCAGATGGGGCGGCAGCAGCTGGAGCCACAGCAGGAGCCACAGCAGCTGGGGCGGCAGCAGGTGGTCCTGCAGCAGGTGGTCTGGCAGCAGCTGGGGCGGCAGCAGGTCTCCTGGCCGCAGCCTTGGCCACAGCCCTGGTCGGAGCAGACAGATCCACTACACGAGTTGACCATGGTGGCAGAGGGTGGAGGTTCTGAGTGAGTTTCCAGGAAGGTGGATTAGGAAGGTGAGTTTGGAAGGTTTGGAAGTCTGCTTGCCCCAGGGCCCCTTTTATACCCTGCTGAGGGCTGCTGTCATCACATGCAGTGCTCTTTCCTTGTCGTTGTTTGTCCTAATTAACGGGCCATTATCAAATTAGCCAAGTTTGTTTTCCTGGTTAACCTTTTCAAGATGGCTGGAAACATTGCTTCCTTTTCCTGATGTGTTAGGACTCCTCACTTCAGCTCTTCCCGAATCACCTCTTCTGTGCCTCTCCTGCTTCAGCTTCCTCCAAGGGAGCTGTCACGTGACTTGTGCCTTAGGCCGTGTCTGTGTTAGTCTCAGGTTGCACAGCCCAGCATGTCCCCTTGGGTGGTGAAGACTCTAACAGTCACCTTCTCCTTGGTGACTTGGGAGGGTAAAGCTGCATTTTAGTTTGATTCATGGCTCATTCATCGTGGGTCTGGTGGGCAGGTAAATTTTGAATGTGAAATAGGGCCTCACTGGCATGAGAATAGACTCTCATGATATTTCCCCTCCTGACTGTGAATCATGGCCCATTTTCTAGACTTTCTGATGGGAAACATTACAGATCTACTCTCTTAACAAGCCTTTACGTGCACCGTAACATACTGTTGTTACAAGCACAATATTATACAGCAGATGACTAAAACTTGTTTCTTTTGGATAACTGAAACTCTCTGCCCATTGAACAACTATCCATTCCCTCCTCCTCCCACCCCTGGAAACCACCATTTCATTCACATCTATAAATTTTACTCTTAGGTATCCTGTGTAAGTGGATTCTTGCAATATTTGTCCTTCTGTGACTGACTTATTTCACTTAACATAATGTCTTCCAGGTCCATCCATGTTATCACACATGGCAGGATTTCTTCTAAGGCCGAATAACACATATTTGTGTTAATGTATCAATGTTAGCATTCAGAGTACAATGGCAACATTGTCTGGCAGCAGATGTGGACTTACAGCTTGTGAAACACCTACGTCTTTTTCATTACAAACTGCTTCAATCTTTCTTATGGATTTGCAGACCAGCAGTTCTCAATCTCTTCTTCCACCTGACACCAGGAACACCATGGCTGGTATTAATGATGGTGTACCTGGGGAAGGGGTGCTGAGAGGAAATACATCATTAGGGTGTTCGAGTGGTTCAAATAAACTCTCCCAAGTAATTCAGACAATATTTAGCCCTTCCTTTACTCATGTGCCATGTTGCATTGATAACTACTCATCTAGATCTAAGAAAGGCTCTGACATTTCATCCTGTGGGATTTAGTGTCTTGGGCAAGGATGTCTAAAGCTTTTCAAATCATAATTCTGTCATTCAACATATTTAACCTCCCCTTACTTGATGGCTTCAAATAGCTTGATGAAAAGACTCTCATGTTATTCCTTGTTTCCATATTTTATGAGAAGACTCTCAACCAAGTTGAGATGTCCTCTGCTCTGTTCTCAGAATGACTCATCCAAGACAGGAATGGCTATCGAGAAACCATCCTAAAGTTGAAACTGATACCTATTTGGCAGCACATAATACAAAAACAGATTTTATAGTAAGTGTCCTTCTTTTTCCTGGGTTTCCATGACTCCAAAGGGGGGGAATGTTTATAAAGAGCCAACTGAACTGTCAGTGCCCCTCATTTTTTGAAACACTAGTCAGCTAGTCATATGGTTGCTGTATGTGAGAGATTGACTTGCCCCAAATGACTGTAATGGGCTGATAGAGGATAAGTGGGTGTCTCACAGAAACAAATGTGAGTCACCATGGTGAGTGTGGTTCATGGAATGGCTTCCTCCACAGATAGTCAGTGGAGGGCTTGAACTGTAAGCCTGTGTTACAGAAGGACATTCAAGAAGCAGGTGGAGGAGATTGGATGAAATGGGTTTTGAGGATCCCTTTCTACCTTAAGCAACTTAAACATCTAATAAACCATACTCCTCATGTTGCCTTTTAAATTCTTGAGCAATTATCACTTTTGCCGTGGGTCCAATTTCCAGGTGGACACAAGCAGGATGGTAACAACCTGGGCTCCTGATTGGACCTCTGCTGGGAGGCGTGGCTGGTGTTCTGAGTCTGCCTTGGTCATAAGTTTGATGAGCCCAGACACAGCATTTTCCTGGAAAAGTCCTGACCTTGTTCTGTCACAGAAAGGTGAGGGAACATAAGCAGATATCAAGTTGTTGTGGGGTAAAGGCTCTAGAGAACCCCATTGTGGAGTCGAAGACGATTCTAAGATTGCTATATGACCTTGAATTTTGGGAAAAGTGTCTCCAGGAGTGCTGATGACTGATCTACTGATGACTCAGTTGAGATAATGTTTGTTTATGTTAATTGGCTATATTTTTTCCCTTCAGGGTGTGTGCGTGTGCTCGGTGTTTTGTTCTCGTTGCTTAACATAAGTTTAAGACTGTGCTTGGAAATCCTTCCTGATTTCTTTTAGAACTTTACCAATTTTGTTTTATATTGAATTTTCACTCTAATGAAGTTTGTTTTGGTTTAATGAATGAAGTAGTAGCTCTCCTTTGTTTCCTCCTTTCTTTATCCTGAAGTTCACTAGCTGACCTATACCTTTTAAAAAATAATTCTCCCCATACAGGGTGATTTTAAACTACAATTTTTTTGTGCTTAATTCCTATAGGCTTTTGGGTCTGTTTCTGGACTCTGTTCAATGGCACAGCTCACTGTTTGAAAGTCACTGGGTAGGAGGGTATCCAATGTGACTTGCAGTTCTGAAGTCCTTACATTTATGACCTTTTCAAAATTCTCTTTTACTTGACTACGCCTAGGTCTCCTTTTCCCCCCCATTTATATTCATGTTTTTACTTTAGAATTTGTAATTGTTCTCAGACTTAAGTCATGTGAAATCACATTTTTAAGCGTGACAAGCAGTGTCAGGTTGAGAGGGTTTAAGTAACATGTTTAAGTTCATAGTCAGTATACAGTTCATTCTGATGTTATAGTCAGAAAACCGACCTAACATTAATTCCCAAGTCCAGGGGTGATCCTCTGTATTGAGCTGCCTCTATTTAATTGGTTTTAAATCAATGCATGGATTATAGATTACTAAGGATTATTTTTTTTGGTAGCTCTCATATTACATGTATTAAATGCAAGGTGCCTCTCTTTAAACCTTTTTAAAATTTCTGCTGTGAGACTGAATTCTGGCCTGGATAAAAATCTCATTGATTAGTGCAAACTTAAATTTCTATTGTAGGTTACCCTGAGAAATCTTGTGTTGTGCAGAAAAGAGACAGCAATATCCATCAAACATTTCATGAATAAGAAATAATGAGAGATGAGCAATTTTTAGTGCCTTTGCATGCCAAAAGTTTTATTGGAGAATATCAAGCAATTCCACATGGAAATGGATTCCATAGAAAAACATTAGAATGAAGTATCTATAAGGGGGACATTTGAAAACTCCTGCATTTTGAATCAAAACTACAAAACATTTTTATGCAGAATCTGACTGTAAATTCTGATTAACTAGTAATAAGATGTTTCTACAAAAAAGAATAAAATAATTTAGAGGCCAGGGGTTTTCAAACCAGTTCATGGGTCTGTTTGTAAGTTCATGACATCAGGAAATGCCACATGTTTTGTTAAATGGGATGCTCTCTCTATGGACTAATGGATTGGGTCAGGGAAGTTCAAGCTCAGAGCCGGAGCCTCAGCAACAAGAACCACCACAGCAGCTGGGGCGGCAGCAGGTTGTTCTACAGCAGGTGGTCTGGCAGCAGACTGGACGGCAGCAGCTGGACACACAGCAGCTGGGGCAGCAGCAGGTGGGCTGGCAGCACACAGTCTGGTAGCACTGGGGTCTGCAGCAGGTGGACACGCAGCAGCTGGGGCGGCAGCAGGTGGTCCTGCAGCAGGTGGTCTGACAACAGCTGGGTCTGCAGCAGCTGGACCCACAGCAGCTGGGGCGGCAGCAGGTAGTCTGGCAGCAGCTGGGACAGCAGCAAGTCTCCTGGCAGAGGCCTGGGCCACAACCCTGGTCAGAGCAGACAGAGCCACAACAGGAATTGACCATGGTATCAGAAGGGGTAGGTTCTGGGTGGGTTTCCAGAAGAGTGTTATTTCTTGAATCTGAAGTCTTCTTGCACCAGCTTCCCTTTTATACCCTGCTAAGAGAGCTCTTCCCTTGCTATTGTTTACCCTACTAAGTAAGCAATTGTTCGACTGGGAAATTATGTTTTCTAAATTGGATGGAAAGCATTGTCTCATTTTCCTGATAGATTAGGATTTATCCCGTTGACTCTTCCTACATCATATCTTGGTTGTTTTCCTTGGTGTGCATCACCTTGGTTCAGATGCTGGTAAATATTGTAAGCTGAATGTGTTGACTTGGACTCCATCTGCTCTTTCCTCCTGAATCATCTCCTGTCATTCTTTCCTTGTAGGCATCTTCTATGTTTACAGATATTACAGTTCCTTCCATAGAGCAGTTGTCCTGTGGACCTCGACATGAAATAGTCTGTGTGTCACTCTTACCCGTCTGTGAGTCTTAGCATGCCCACAATTTTGCAGCATTACTTATGGAAAAAGATTTAGTCACAGGTCCAATACAGATATAAGGAAATCTCAGAAGGATGGAATCTTAATAAGGTAAAATTCATCAGTGTGGTCAGTTGTAAGCAAAAAATGGTCACTTAGGAGGTCAGGAGAATCTCCAAGACACCTAGACTATGTTCTTGTCCCATTTCCTGGGTTTGAAAATATTGGCAGATCTCCTCTTTATATAGAACAAATTGTATCTGGAATGGATATAGCCCTTCAGGAATCACCACTGGAATTGGTACAGTGCTTATGTTACTGAAAATATTTATATTTCTACACAAAATAGAATATACAGTGTAACCTCAACTAGGTAAAAAAATATGTAGAAAAATATTGACGTAATTACCAGAAGCATTAACAGTAATTGTCTCTGGTTGATGGGCTTATGGAAACTTAATTTTCTTCTGAAACCTTTTTAAAAATAAATCCTCACCTGAGGATATGTTTTTATTGATTTGAGAGAGAGAGAAAAGGAGAGAGAGGGAGACAGAGAAAGAGAGAAACATTGATGTGAGAGAAGAAACATCTGTCAGTTGCCTTTCATACGGGCCCCAACTAAGGGTGGAACCCGCAACCTGGGTATGTGCCCTGACTGGGAATCAGACTCCCAGTCTTTTGGTGTACAGACGACTCTCTGACCTTGCCGCCCAGCCAAGGCTCTTCTGAACACTTTTATCTTCTAGTTTTTCTTTAATGACTTGTTTTTCTTTTATAAACAGAAAAAAAAATTAAAAAGAACTTTGTCATGCTCCTGCATTACTTTTAGAAATCTTCTGAGGGAGGAAGAAATTTTCCTGTACCCTCCTTGGTTCTTTCAGTTGTTCTAATAACTAAATTTACATGAGATAGATTTACAAAAGAAAATAACCAAATTTAGTTACATATGTGTGTTACATACATGAAAGGTTCGGGGAGAGAAAGTTAAAATGAGGTACACATGGCATTGAGTTTAGGGTGAAGTAAGATGCCCTGTGGCTTTAGAGGGGTGGAAGGTCATTTGCAGAACAATAAGAAGAGCAGATGTTCAGTAATTAGAAGTTTTCCCTGCGCTATAGATAGGTCATGAAAACTTATTTCTGATAATAACTCTTATTGTGGGCAAGGCCCCTAATTTAAATTCTTTTAGGTAGTTAAGTTCCCCTTGACCCCACAGGGTCTAAGTTGCCTTTAGGTCAAAATAATCTGCATACCACAGAGACACATTTTGGGGTGAGTCATTCTGAACCCCTATGATATGTACCATGACCCTCTGGGGTGATGGTTGGGGGAATCCCAGACCAGCATGATGCTCAGACAGTAGCACCAGTTCAGCTTTACTGATTGTTAAGATATTAAAAGTCTGTTTGTAAACAGCGACTGCCCTGGGCTCTCTGAGTGTCTGTCTCCCTCCATATACCTTTAAATTGCTTAGTAGGCAAGAAAGAAATGCCTCCCTGGAGGGAAGGACATTGTTCTAAAACACAGTAAATGATAATGTGTCATCCAAATAATGCATTATTGCCCCAATACATAACATTCCCAGGGATGTATAATGCCCTTAAAATAGAATTACTGTCCTGTGAGCGAAAGTGAGTGTCTGATCCCACTGTCTTCAATGTTCAGAATGTGCACAGGGTCCTGTAGGGGTTGTGTTGGGGCCTAAAATAACCCCAAGTGACTCATAATTGGGATCATAATAGCAGGCCCATGTTTGCAGGCATGCTGCATGTTGGTCAGAAACGTTGATTTGAAAAAGTCTTTGTTGCATTTGATAGAATCATAAAACTGGAGTCCTATAGAGCTATGGATTGTCACTCACTGATCTATTCAGCAAACAGTGATTGAGAGCTCCCCTATTCTGTTCCAGGTACATGCATGAACCTTCATACTACTTGTTCAGTAAGATTTAGGGGTGGTTACCTCCTGTAGCAAGCCCTTCCTGACACCCTTCACCCAAGCTGCCCCTCCCTTAGGTAGCCCACTTCTAATGTTCTGAGAGTATGCTCCCTATGTGTTTCACATGGTGTTGTTTTCTTTTTAACTTTATTTTTCAATTAAGTTTACATTCAATATTGTTTTATATTAATTTAAGGTGTACAGCATAGTGGTTAGACAATCATATACTTTAAAAAGTAGTCCCCCCAATATTTCATGTACCCACCTGGCACCGTACATAGTTATTACAATATTACTGACTGTATTCTCTATGCTGTACTTTACATCCCAGTGACTATTTTGTGACTACCAATTTGTACTTAATCCCTTCATCTTTTCCACCCAGTTCCCCAGCCACCTTCCTCTCTGGCAACCATCAGTCTGATCTCTGTATCTATGAGTCTGTTTCTGCTTTATTTGTTTATTTTGCTCTTTAGATTCCACATATAAGTGAAATCATATGGCATTTGTCTTTCTCTGTCTGACTTATTTCACTTTGCATAATACTCTCTAGGTTCATCCATGCTGTCACAAATGGTAAGATTTCATTCTTATTTATGGCCAAGTAATATTCCATTGGATATATGTATGACAGCTTTTTTATCCACTCATGTATTGATGGGCACTTGGGTTGCTTCCATATCTTGGCTATCATAAATAATGCTTCATTGAACATAGAGGTGTATATATTATTTCAAATTAATGTTTGGGATTTTTTTAAAAATATGTATACCTAGACGTGGTATTGCTAGGTCATAAGGCAGTTCCATTTTCATCACCTTTCCTGAGCTTCCTAAGAAAATATACTAATGGATCTTTTTTATAACCTGTATGCCTAGCTCATAGCATGGCCAGGAACTGGCTCTGTATACATGGCTGTTGAATAAATTATATAGTCCCCGCCTTTGAAAAACTCAGAGTGGAGAGGTAGAGAGAGGAACAAATAAATAGTAACAATACAAAGAATAATCCTATGTGCTATGGACTACCTCATGGTTGGAGGAATGACTAATTGTCTAAAAGTGATGGTGCAAAAAAGGGACATTAGACGTGGACCTTAAAGAATTAGAAGGGGACCGGTGGAGAGTGACTTGTGCCAGAGATGCCAACACATGCAGAGGCACAGAGGCATGGAGAGCGTCCTTGCGGGTGGTGAGTGACTCTGGAGAGCTAGAGTTGGCAGTGGCTCTACAGCATTAGTGTACTTAAAAATCACCCTGGGAATTTGATAATAATGCCAGATTCCCAGCCTATTCCCCAGAGATTCTGATGTAGAAAGTTTTAGGTCACAGAGATTTTCATTTTATATAACAATAATGTATCTAATTATTCTGATACAGGCAGCCCCTGCATATCGCTCAGGACTTGAGTGGAGACGTGGTATCAGAAAGATCCATTTGCGTGAGATTTAATGCTCACTTCAGCAGAATTAAATGAAAATTCATAGACCAGGGAAGAGTTGGAGAATTTTGCCAGTTTGGTGGGTGTGGTTTGTGGGGGTTTTTGTTACTAGTACTTTAAATATAACATTTCTCATACGTTTTTCCACTATGCCACCTCCTTAGTATTTTATTCACATTATTCATATTGATGTGAATTTCTTGTTTTAATTTAATGATTTCCAAACCTTTTAAAGCCTTTTAAAAACGCTTTCTCACGTGGAAGCTCATTATATATGTATAAATCAGGTAAAATGGAGCCACAACAGTTGGAGGGAGATGGCCCAGCTCCCAGTCCACAAGCTAGCAGCATATGAGACAGTGGTGTGTGTGTTTTTTGTTTTTTGGTAATTTTAAAATAAAGATTGCCTTCATAAGAATATAAACATTTTGCTTTCATCCACTCCTCTGCTTCGCTTTGTCTTGTCTTATGTGTCTGTGAGCCGTACACATTCCCCTGAATTTTCAGACTGACACATTTTATTTTTAAGAATCAATCTTTATATATTGCTCCTCTCCAATAGACTCAACTCCTCTTTCTCACCAATATTATCGACCTACTCCACTTGTCATATGCCTTTCTACTAAATCCAAGATTTCACCTGAGGGGTGAGGCCTGGGTCTCATTCAACGTATGAGCTTCCCAGAGCCCATCGCACAAGGACCTTGCTCAGTGGTTCATAATTCAGTTTAGTAAAAAAGACGTTCTTGGTTTCTGTCAATAAACTAGATGGCAGACAATGTGGGCAATCTAGTTGGAGGAAAGCTAATTATTTGGCATTTTCTCAGATTTGGGCTTTGATCAATATATGCAAAATCAGTTTTTTTGTTCCTATAATAAATATCCAAACTTATCTCCAGTTCAAAATCAACACTAAAAACAATTGAGGGCCACAGATGTTTCCGATACCAAGAGAGTATGTATTTATTGAGACATAGTTACTTCACAGTTCAGTGTGAAGGCCAAGCCTGTCCCATGAAGTAATGTAGACATTGGGTCATTGGAGGTTTTGTGTGGTATTTAGTTTAAATTCTTGCTTTTTAATAAACATAATAACAGATTAGGACAGAGGGATAAAGGAAATGAGAACAAGATTAATACACTGGTAGCTGACTCGGGGCTGGTGTTGAGAAACAAAGCTCAGCAACAAGAGGATCCACGACAGACTGGGCAACAGCGGCGGTGAGGCAGCACCCAGAAATAGAGCCAGACCTACATTACGCATTGAATTTTTGAAAAAGGTGTCAAGTTAATATTCAGAGAAAGTGTGGTGTTTTGAATAAACGGTGCTGGAATAACTAAATATCGATGGGAGGGGGAAAGCACTTGGGCCCATAATTCACATCTTATACAAAACCAACTCAAAATGGATTATACATCTAAATGTAAAGCCTACAACTACAAACCTGTAGAAGGAAAGAGAGGAAAAAGTTCTACAGAGCCCCTAGCTCCCACCCCCACCCCATTACAGAGCCTACTCTTTTGTGAGCCGGTTTTGTAAGGATGCTACAAGTTTGCATCCCCCATTGTCTGTACTAAATTCCCTCCCCGACTGTGCATCTAGCCATCTCCAGTTTTATCTTCAACAATAAGATCCCTGTTGTGGAAAAGAAGACAGCAGATCTTGGTTATGGGAATTAGAATTATACGGAAGAGTCTTCAAATTCCTGTTCTGTTACTCACTAGCTATGTGTTTGGGGGGAAATACAGGATATATTTATTCACCCTCACGAATGTTTCTCATATATGGTGTCACTTTGTCTATTTCTTTCTTTTTCCCACTTCCATCTTAAATAGTATGTCCACCCATGGGTTAATCTGGAATTATTTCTTTCTCTCCTTCCGCCTCCTTTACTAGATCAGTCAGTCTGTAGGCAGATGCCTTCTTTAAGAGATCATAATTCTTACATTTTCAAGGGATATCACAAAGACAAATTTTATTTATAATCCTTAATAGTAAAGAATAGTTTACTTGCCTTTCCTTTCTCCTCAATAATTGGGATTTGCCTCTCTTGTTTACACCTGTATCCCCATCTTACCTCAAATTTACAAATTTAACCTCCAGGCCAAGGTACTAATAAGAAGCTATAGCACATCCAGAGTCCAGTGCTGACCTAAATGACTAAAGGAGGCACGGTTTGCTTACAGCCCCATTTATTCCTGCAGAAACCTAATGGAATATGACATAGGACCATGAAATTCCTTAAGTTTTATCAATTTGGCAGCCCCAATAGCAACCATTATACCACATATGGAATTTTTACTAAAATAGATCAACAACTTCTGGTCTGAAAAAGGCAGTGGGAAGTGAAAATACTCCCAGTGACAAGAACTGTGAGCAGTACACCTGGTTATAAATTTTGTTTAGAAGAAAAGTGGACAAGGAAATGATGTTCATGGGCTGTTGGCAGGTGGTGAAAAGCACGGTTCATTGGTCTGAGACCTGGAGGGAGCAAGATTGAAAGATTAGAGATACAGAGATTTGGAGAAGAGTCATGTAGATATAACTAGGTGTATGGCCGGAAAGTATTCCCTCTTTGTGTCCCACATCAATGCCCACCAGACAGTATCCACCGCTTAGGAGGCACAGGGCAATCAGGAGTCTGGCATAGCTCATCCCGTGTCCCTCCTCAGGTGCCCCAGTGCTTTCATAGGCCACAAACAAAGCAGCCATGGTGGCAGGGACAGAGGCTTTGCACGGAACCAGCAGCATGAGCTCTCTGTCGCCACAGCTGCCTCTACTGAATGTGCTATTTGTCAGCAGCAGGGACTGATGTCAAGCCCTTGATGTGTTAAGCAAGTTGGCTTAAAGTTGGGGTTCACCATATAGGGCCTATGTTTTGCAGGAAATTACTTCATTCCTTTTTGCTCTAAAACAGGTACTCAGGAGGAGACCATACAAGAATTTGATTTACATGCTGCCAAGAACAAGTCCCGATAAACAAGCCTGTCTAAAGAGGACACAGTGGATGGTCAAAATTATTTGATGCCGATAAATTGCATGAGGGGCTGGTCAGAGCCTGAGGCAGTGAAGTTTCCAGGCATTCATGAGAGCACCCAAACGCCGTCAGTGTCCCCTACCTGCAGCTCACTGCTGTCCTCACCGAAACAGCTCCTGCTCGCTAGGGTGCAGGACTGGGACTTGGGAAGAACTCTGTAAACACAAAGGTTGTCTGCGTATAGAGGAGAGAATTCCTTCCATCATTAAAGAAGAAACTCATGTGCACAGGTTGCTGGTGTTCAGTCCCAGTCTCCTCTCTACTTGTCCCAATATGTAAATGTAAGTGCCCTTGAGAGGAGCAGGGAGCCCGGTCTTTGATCTGAGTCTGTCCAGTTTTAGCTCCATTACACAGAGAAATGTTCTCATCTGAACAAATGGGGGATATAACTTGAAGGAGGCTGTTGTGAGGCTCAGAATGGAAATGCATACAGGGTGCAATATGATATAGGCCCCTATATCAAGAATGCTGTATAATAAAACAAAACACAACTCAGGATGAATAATGGTACAGGATTTATTAAGAAATATAGGTAAGAATTCCTGCATCTACAGAGACAGCTCGAAGTGATCATGGAAATACAAAAGCAGTGTATAAGAACCACGAGTACATTGGAAAAGAAGCATGATTGTGAAGACTGTTATTGAGATCAGTGGCAGAAACCCAAGAAGAAGTTATGAGAATTAGTTTTCCTAAGTTACCCAGAGGATGCGTTCCACGTCGAGGATGCACGAAGCTGGCACATGGTCCCCAAGACCCAAGGAAAGAATCAGGGTGATGTCCTCCGAACTCTGTTGAGATGATTCACAAGCTTTTAAACAGGCAGGTGAGTCACAAAGATCTTGTTGACCACATGATGGCTTTCGGCAATGTTTGGAAGTGAATGTGTTTCCAAAATGGCCAGTCAGTTAACTGAAGACATTGTGCACAGATGGTTGCTCTTCGACAAGGTGATCAGCAGCAGGAAGGCTGGCAGCAGCTGGACACACAGCAGGGGCGGCAGCAGCAGCTGGGCCGGCAGCAGGTGGTCCTACAGCAGGTGGTCTGACAGCAGGTCGGGCGGCAGCAAGGCTGGCAGCAGCTGGACACACAGCATGGTCGGCAGCAAGGCTGGCAGCAGCAGGACCCACAACAGCTGGACCCACAGCAGGTGGGCTGGCAGCAAGGGGAGCAGCACATGGTGTCAGGGGTAGAAGGTGAGTTTCTGTTCAGAGGTGAGTTTCTCAGATTCTGATGACTTCTTCTGTGCTGGGGATTTTATACCCTGGGCCCCCGATGTTGGGACCAATAAGCAGGGCTTTCCTTGTTGCTGTTTGTGTTGTTTTGGTAATCACAGGGAAATTGTCAAGGAGGAAGTTGTTCCCTAAGTGATTTGAATCTTTAGAAAATAAATGTTTAATGTGCTTCTTAATTGAGAATAGCTCATAGAAACTTCTATAGATGAAAGGAAGGTGGTGGTCACATCATCAGGCTAGTTCCTGCTTTGGTCATATTCTGGGCATGTGACAGAGTCCCTGGCGGCCTCATGAGGGTCAGTATGCATGCCTTCCCCAGTTTTGTTTCTTCGTCTAACTTAGGCTGGGAAGTTTCCCCATGGTGTGCGGCATGAGGCTGATACATTCACGGGGATAAATTGACACCATGTCTGAGTCCAAGTCTCTTTGTGCACAAAGGCCTGATTCAAGACCATGACAGGCATCTCTCTGGAACAGCCCACCCCACCTGCATATCCCTGTCTACCAGACACTTGGGTAGAGGTTGTTGGGCATAATCTCTTCCATATTCACAGCAGAGCCAAAGTAGGTGAGTAAAGGCAGAAGCTGGGAATAGGAAAGCATTTTATTTCCTGGGTGACCAGTAGTCCTGCTTGCCCAGGACACAGGGCTCACCATCGGTATAACTGGGGCAGTCTGGGCAAACCAGGGTGAGTTGGTCACTCCAGTCCTATCCTTGTTAACCGGCAGAGTCAGGGACCGATGTCACTGACACACACTTACTGTGGTGTTTTCTTTTTCTTTTTGTTTTGTTTTCTTTATTTTTGTTTAAAATATTAAAGATGTCCCTTTTTCTCCCCAATGACCCATTCCACCCCATCCCACCCTCCACCCCAGTTCCTCTCCCCACCATTGTCCGTGTCCTTGGGTTGTGGATATCTGCATATAAATTCTTTGGTTACTCTCTCCCCCTCCACCCACCCGCCCTCCTCCATCCCTCTGACATTCGTCAGTCTGATCCATGCTTCCATGTCATTGAATATATTCTGTTCATCAGTTTATTAAGTTCTTTAGATTCCACGTATAAGTGAGATCATGTAATGTCTGTCTTTCTATGCCTGGCTTATTTCGCTTAGCGTAATACTCTCCAGGTCCATCCATACTGTCCCAAAGGGTACGAGATCCTTCTTCTCTACAGCTGCATAGTATTCCATGGTGTAAATGTCCCACAGCTTTTTTATCCACTCATCTGCTAATGGGCACTTGGGCTGTTTCCAGATCTTAGCTATTGTAAACTGTGCTGCTATGAACATAGGGGTGCATAAGTTCTTTCTGAGTGTTTCAGGATTCTCAGGATTTATTCCTACCAGTGGAATTACTGGGTCAAATGGCAGTTCCATTTTTAATTTTTTGAGGAGCCTCCATAGTGTTTTCCATAGTGGCTGCACCAGTCTGCATTCCCACCAGCAGTGTGCTAGGGAACCCCTTTCTACTGTGGTGTTTTCTTTTCTCCCTTTTCTCCCTCCCTGCTTCCTTCTCCCTACTTCCCTCTCCCTCTCCCTCCACTACCAACACCAAAACTTGTCCTTCCTTCTCTTACCTTTTAGTCTAGAATGTGGATTCCCACTGCACTGAAAAACCCAATCCTTGATTCGAGTGGAGAGAATTGTAGATGAGGGGCTTTTTGTTGTTTAGTTTTAAAATATGTTTTTATTGATTTCAGAGAGATGGGGTAGAGATAGAAACATCCATGATGAGAGAGTCATTGACTGGCTGCCTCCTGCACAATATTCCCCGGGGATCGAGCCCGCAACCCCGGGCATGTGCCCAGACCGGGAATCAGACCATGATTTCCTGATTCATAAGTCGATGCTCAGCCTCTCAGCCACGCTAGCCAGACTATAAATGAGGTTTTGAGTGCCCCATCCATGTATCTGGGATCTTAGTTTGTTCAGGTCAATTTATACCAGCCAGAACTGCATGTCTATGCCTCAGGGTTTATTTCTTACAACAATAGAAAGTCATGCTGCCTGTGTGTGTCACCCTGAGAAAACATTCAACCACTACTTCTGAAGAGTTGTTTTGTAAAGAGTCGGCTTCCCCATTACCCAGTTAATAATCCTAACGCGTTTACATCATATCTGATATTTTCTCTTAGGTATAAGTTTCAGTTGCCCACAGTGATACTGGCTTAATAGTGCCCCTTTCCTCTATCAAGTCCACACTTCCCAACCAGAGACCTGCACTTTCCAAATACACTATGTGCCCTTGAATCTTTTCTTCAGAGTAACTCCTGGGAGAAACCAAACTATGGCATCACTTTACCTCCTCAGTCTCAAGTTCCTCATCTCTAAAATGGGAACATTTATACCTGCCCTGAAAATTTATTCAAGAATTGAAGATACATAGATGAAGCACTGAGTGCACACCCAACAAATAGTAGGTCACCCAGAACATGTTAGTTTCTCATCTCCATCACCCAAACACCCACCAAGGAACAGCAGTCAGCAAGTCTGCTCTTGGCATTCTCTTCAGAGCATCCCAGATACACAGTCTCAGAAGTTAGCACATGTCCTGAATACCAGCCTGGTCAGCTCATCAGGGGTACCTCTGCTGTTCCCAAGGAGGTGATCCAGGTTCAAGTTTCTTCTAATTCTCTCAGAACCAGTGTAAAGCCTCACGTCAATGAATACTCAGGCAGCTTTGTTAGTTCAGGGCCAAAGCAGCTGCCTTCTGTCCAGCATGACCAGGAATGCACAGGCTCTGCTACTTTTCCTCTTTCTCACATTCTTCCAGTTACCCCAGAACACAAGTTTCTGTTTCTCTCAAATGCTTCATAGTTGACTCACAAAACACAGGAGATGGTTCTGTTTCCTTAGAAGGTTCAGGTATTCCGCATTACTCAAAATCATACTCTCTCATTGCTTAGTTTCTTTGTCCCCAACTTTGATCTTACCAAATTCTCTTAATTATATTTTGGGCAGAATGACAAATTGCCATAAAGTTGGGGAACATAAAATGTTCTGCAGAAAATCACTTAATTCCTTTTATTCTCTGTAGGTAAATCAGGAAGGAGGCTATACAAGAATTTGATTTCCATGATAGCAAAGAACAAGTCTCTTCCTTGTGAGGTCACACTGGATGCCCAGGAAAGCCTGAGTGGCTGGGCAGCGCCTGAGACAGGAAAGGGTCCTGCACGCGGGCGAGCTCTAACGTGCAGCCCTTGCTGCCCTACCAGCTAGCTGCGGTGTGGACACTGACTTGGGAAGAACTCTGTAAGTAGGTGCTATCTGCATGCACGTACAAGAGAACATCACTTCCATTGTTAAAGACGCTCAAATGAACATCGTGCTGGTGCTCAGTCCCAGGACTTATCCTAACTTGTCTTAGATAGAAACTTAAGTGTCATTGAGCAGAAGCAAAAGACACAGTGCTGGGTCTGAGTCTGCCCATTTCAGCTACATAACATGACCCTGTGAAACGTTCTCATATGGAGGGTGGAGATAATTATTTGTGGGAGACTATATGAGGCTCAGGATGGATAATGTATATGATATGCAACATGTGTGTACATCCTTATCAGGAGTGCTGCACAGTAAAACAAAACACAATATGGAATGCACAGAATTTATTAAGAAATAAAGGCAAGACTCCCTGTATCTAGGGAGTCAACTCAAAGTGACCATGAGAAGAAAGCAGCATTACAAAAACCACGAGTGCACTGGAAAAGGAACAGGATCAGAAGAGTTTCAACAGTAACAGTAAATCTAAGTAGCAGTTACAAGAATTTGTTTTTCTAAGTAACATGGAGGGAGAGGGTGAAGATCCTGACCACAGAGTCAAAGCAGAGACCATGACCCCATATTGAGGATGCACGAAGCTGGCATGTAATCCACACATGCGGGAGGAGGACTGGGGGCCCTCCGCACGCCACCATGTGGATTCGGAGGCTTTGTCAGCCGAATGAGTCACAGAACTCCTGGTGGAGCATGCTGTTGGCAGCAAAGTCTAGGACATGAATGTTTCCAAACTGGCGAGTCAGTTAACAGGTGTTGTGTGAAGATCGTGGTTCTTTGGTGAGAAGATCAGCAGCAGCAAGGGCGGCAGCAGGTGGTCCTGCAGCAGGTGGTCTGACAGCAGGTTGGGCGGCAGCAAGGCTGGCAGCAGCTGGACACACAGCAGGGGCGGCAGCAAGGCTGGCAGCAGCTGGACACACAGCAAGGGCGGCAGCAAGGCTGGCAGCAGCTGGACCCACAGCACGGGCTGCAGCAGCAGCTGGGCCGGCAGCAGGTGGTCCTACAGCAGGTGGTCTGACAGCAGGTTGGGCGGCAGCAAGGCTGGCAGCAGCTGGACACACAGCAGGGGCGGCAGCAAGGCTGGCAGCAGCTGGACACACAGCAAGGGCGGCAGCAAGGCTGGCAGCAGCTGGACCCACAGCACGGGCTGCAGCAGCAGCTGGGCCGGCAGCAGGTGGTCCTACAGCAGGTGGTCTGACAGCAGGTCGGGCGGCAGCAAGGCTGGCAGCAGCTGGACACACAGCATGGTCGGCAGCAAGGCTGGCAGCAGCAGGACCCACAACAGCTGGACCCACAGCAGGTGGGCTGGCAGCAAGGGGAGCAGCACATGGTGTCAGGGGTAGAAGGTGAGTTTCTGTTCAGAGGTGAGTTTCTCAGATTCTGATGACTTCTTCTGTGCTGGGGATTTTATACCCTGGGCCCCCGATGTTGGGACCAATAAGCAGGGCTTTCCTTGTTGCTGTTTGTGTTGTTTTGGTAATCACAGGGAAATTGTCAAGGAGGAAGTTATTCCCTAAGTGATTTGAATCTTTAGAAAATAAGTGTTGTATATGTTCTTAATTCATAATAGCTCATAGAAACTTTTTCAGAATAAGGAAGGTGGTCACATCATCAGGCTAGTTCCTGCTTTGGTCATATTCCGGGCATGTGATAGAGGCCCTGGCAGCCTCATGAGGGTCAGTACATGTGTTTTGCTTCTTTGTCTGACTTAGGCTGGGAAGTTTCCCTGTGGTGTGTGTCATGATGCTGATATGTTCACAGGGACTAATTGAATCCATACCTGAGTCCCAGGCTGTTTGCCCACAAAAACCTGATTCTAGATGATGAGAGATGTCTCTTGGAGAAACCTGCCCCAGCTGTGTATCCCAGTTTTATCACAGACGCTTGGGTAGAGGACGTTTGGCGTTTATCACTTCCACACGCACAGCAGAATCAAAGCACGTGGGCAAAAGCAGAGGCTGGGACTGAGAAAGCAGCAATCACTTTATGCCCAGGGCGACCAGTTATTCTTATTACACAGGACAGAATTGCCCTGGACACGGGACTTTCAGGGATGTAACTTGGGCAATTTTGGGCAAACTGAGAAGGGCGTGTGACTCCGGTCCTACCCTTGTTTACCAGCAGAGTCAGTGACTTCAAGTCACTGATGACGCTTTTAGTTCCCTCCCCTCCGCTCCCCTCTCTCTCTCCTTTTTCTCCCTCCCTTTCTTTCTCTCTTTTTACAAGAGAATTAGATTAGTTGATATGATACCTGGTTTATCTTTGGGGTCTAACATGTTTAAACTATTTTTAGGTATACTATTCATTTTTAAAGTATGCAAATTATTAATTTCCAATTTGATAGATTATTAGAAAATGAACATACTCATGGTAATAATATCAGGTTAAGAAACAGACATTAACCCCACTCTCTCCAGATTATACCCCCTCACTCTTCCCCAGTGCTTGCTAATCACTCTGCTGACTCGTAACCCTACAGTTCAGTTTCACTCTTCTGGATCTTTACATAAAATGAAAGAGAACAGAACTGGTTTTTCTTTACATTATGATTGTGAGATTCAGCAGTATAACTACTTGTAGTTCATTTATTGCTGTTGCTGCAAAATCTTCCACTGAATGAATCTGACACAGTTTATTTGTTGACTGTCCCCTTGAGAAATACGTAGGTATTTTGCGGTTTGGGACTCTTAAAAATAGTGCTCCTATGAATTTTTTTGTATAAGTCATTTGACAAACATATATGAACATTTCTTTGGATGCTTACACACCTAGCAGTAGATTTCTCACAGAATTGCTTGGTCAAAGTATTCTGTTCTCTGCGGAGGTCTTGCCCACCTTTCATTAGATTTTTTTCCTAGATATTTTATTTTTATGCTCTATGTAAGGTATAATATAAAATTTCATTTTTAACTGCTTCTGACATATAGAAAAACAATTCATTTATGTATGAGTTGATCTTGTAACCAAATTCCCTCATTATTTTATTAATAGTTTACCAATACATTCTTTGGTGGAAATTTTACATACACAGTCATATCATCTACAGATGATGATAGTTTTAGTCATTTCCTGGCAGCCTTTTTATCTTGTAAATTTTTCCTTCTTTAGTCCACTGGTAGGCCCTACTGTTAAATATTGAATGAAATGGTGAAGTGGATTTTTGTGTGTGTCTCTATAGAGCAGGGACAAATCTCCATATTTCGTAAGTAAATAGTAAGCTTTCTGTCTTTTTTGTAGATTCTTTCCATCAGGGGAACTAGGCTTTTTCTATTCCTATTTGCTAAGGCATTCTATATTTGAATGTGTTGAAATTTATAAAATGCTTTTTCTTTACCTATTGAGATAATCTGATGATTATTCTCTTTTATTCAGTAAATGTGATTTAAAAGCATTGATTCATGTTCAAATGTTAAACCAACCTTGCATTTCTGTAAACAGTTCAATGTGGTTATGATACGTATATGGCGCCGGATTTGACTTGCTTGTATTGTGTTTAGGATGCATGCTCTGATTGCATCCCACACACTTATCCTTCAGTTTTTACACTATTTCCTCCACCTTCTTTAAGTAAGTGAACCCTGAATATGGCAATACCCTCCCCACTCCCTGTGACCCAATTTGAATCTGACGTGACTCCCTGCATTGGATTTTCGAGGCACTTGTATGAGCCACAAGATTAACCAGCAGTGCTCTTGCAGAGCAAGGCTTGGGGAACTAGTATTCTCTTTTAAACAGTACACTGGAGCCTGGCCAGCATGGCTCAGTGGTTGAGCATCGACCTATGATCCAGGAGATGGCAGTTCGATTCCCTGTCAGGGCACATGCCCAGGTTTCGGGCTCAATCCTCAGTAGGGTGCATGCAGGAGGCAGCTGATCAATAACTCTCACCATTGATGTTTCTATCTCTCTCCCTTTCCCTCTTCCTTTCTCTCTCTGAAGTCAATAAAGATACATTAAACAGTTCACTGGAATATCCCATGGGTCACTTTCAGAAACACATGCTATGGAGGAATTCCAAGGGGAAACTTGGAACCAGATTGCTGAGATTCGTTATTTACTTTCAACAGAGGCAACAAATTTCTAATTGCCTGAAATCAATAACTAGTTGTTTTCACAATGATATTGTATTATTCTGGAGAACTTAAGTGAGAAATTGTCTTTAACACTCAACTCACATGATAGGAAGAGAAAATTACTACAGGATATGTAAGCATCAGCACAATTCACTGAAGAAACCCTGGGGGAGGAAAGTATGATTTAGGGATCAGAAATAACAAGCTGATCATATTGAATTATCACCTGATCAACAAACACATAAAATGTGGAAGCCCATGCAACTATCTAAGACAGACCTACTTCGCTCAGTTTTGTATTTATAGTTTGGAAGAGATTGGAAAAGAAATCCCACAGTATCTAAAAATAGATTTTTTTAAATTAAATTTATTGGAGGTGGCATTGGTTAATAAGATTACATAGGTTTCACATGTACATTTCTGTGAAACCTGATCTGTACTTTGATGACATGTAATATCATAATTGGCTCTTCAGTGTTATGGCAGAAATGAACCGAAAGGAAGTGTGCACTAACATGTCAGAAATATCACACTTCGGGGGAGGGGGACTAGAGGGTTGTCCAAAGAACAGTAAAACAAAAGATGTAAGATTGTCCTGGAAAGAACTTAAAAGAGATAAAAAAAAAAGGAGCACGGCAAAGTTGTGCAAAGGCACCTTAAAGAGAAAAGAACGGTTTCAACATTAGCAGAACTGACTCTAGCCTTGTTGAAGATTTTGTAAAAATGAATGCGTATTTCTTAGTCAACCATGGAAGCTGAGAGTCAGGGGAGGTGCACATGCAAAGGTGGCACAGGGGAGAGGGACCTGGGCATGTGTCTTCCAGTTCCGTAAGCAAGACCATGTTTTTAAAACATGAATGCATGAGATGCCACTAAGTATTGTTTCTGACTTAGCTCCTCTGATTCCTTGTTCAGAAAGTAGCCTCCTAGTTGATATTTGAGGTCTTTTGGGGCATGCTTGCATAGAGAAATGACTGGCCCTACAGACTTAATGAAACCTTCAATGTTACACATAATGTTATAATTAATAAATTGCCACATTAGTTTTATAGATTTGGATAAAGCTGTTATTCCCTAAGATGTAGGCTCACCCTTTCTATGAAAATTGGATTATGTTTTTAAATCTCCAGGAATGAAGTTCAGCTGTGGTATGTTTGTTAAAATAATGGAAAGACGATTTCCATTTATCCCAGGTTGAATGGATTACTTGTTTCATGTAAGCCTGTGTTTTTCTTTAAAAATGCTTTGCCTTTGAATGCTTATGGACCTCAGAGAATGATAACCATGCCAGCAATCAATAAATTATACCAACTCAACAAGACAGAGATGTTTGGGGACTTCACAAACACTCAGGAATGCAGAGTCTTAGGGTCCTCTGATAAAATTTAGCTCCTAATGCTAAAAAAAACCCTGACACAGCATCTCAATACCTGCCAACCGGTTGTTTAGCTGACGTGTAGATGCCTACAGTGATGTGAGTTCCTACCTCCACGGTAGCCTAGAGTGTTTGCTAACATCTCCCATAAACAGGGCTTCCTTACATGAGCATCCGTTCCCCTGGGCCCTCCGCATCTTTTCCTCACGAGATCACTTGTATTAGACAGTCTGAATGGCGTTGATGAGAAATTTCTCCCCCCCTTAGACAAACTGTCTCCTGATATTCTGTGCTGAAAATCACATCCATTTTACTCTAATCTCTGCATGTTTTCCCCACCTCGTGGGATGCGCTTCTAACTAAGGGCAGCAATTCCCTGGGGACTGCATGAACTTGAAGATGCTCAGCCTCCACACCCCACCCGCCCCCTCCACCAAGGCCCTTATCACTGACCTTTCCAACTAAGATTTCGTGCTTAACAATACTTATCCTGTATATTCTAAATATATTAGGATCCGTTTCAGTGGAACAAAAGGTCCATGAAATATATGGACATTTGCATTCATTCCTCATTACTTTTATCTGTTACTTTTAAAAAATGCTTCTCATTTCACACATCTGCTTCCTGTATCAGATCCCTCAAAGATAATGCATGTATTTACCTCTTATTATATCTTCAAACATATGTTCTATATTGTGGGAGTAGAAGACACTAGATCTTGGTTATGGATATTAGAGTCATATAGAACAGGACAGTTGTTCCTCAGTACCCACGGGGATTGGCTCCAGGACCCCCATGATACCGAAATCTGCAGATGCCCAAGTCCCTTAGATAAAGTGGTGCAGTATTTGCAGGTAATCTACGCACATCCTCTTGTGTACTCTAAATCATCTTTAGATTACATACAGTACCCAGTGCCATGTAGATGCTATGTAAGTACAGTCTGACATCGCAAATGACAGTAATACATTCTGAGAAATGCATCGATGGGTGATTTTATTGTTGTGAGAACATCAGGTGCACCGGTATGTGCACAAGAGAACATGCACAAAGTAGCCATGGTGGCGGGCATAGACACTTTGTGTGGATCAACAACACGGCTCTGACCTCGGCTGCCTCTGCTGTATGTGCTGTTGTCATAAGCAGAGAATGGAACTGAGCCCTTATCGATAATATCAATCATGAAATTCACTACCCCACAGGGAGGCTAGTGTTTGCATCAGACACTTCCACCTTGAAAAGATAGCGGTTCTTCCTCACTGCCGTTGCATGTGTGGTGCACAGAGTTGTCTTCCCTGTCTGCAGTGGTACCCACCAGCTCACAGTATATTGTCACAGGATCCTGGATAGCATCACTTTGGAACCAGGAACCCACTCTATGATGAACAGGGTCAACAATAGGCACGAGATCGTGGCATCTACTTGTCCTACCAGACATCACATGACAGAAATTGTAGGCCTGATGAGAAGTTAAAATAGTCTCTTAGATGTGCAGCAAAGACACCAACTTAGAGGTGACAACCTGCAGGGTTAATATACCGTCTTCTGGATGTGGAATATACCTCAATCCAATGGCCATTATATGGTTGACATATATGTAGGACCACCTATATCCATAAAAAAAGTGGGCAGAAGTTGGCGTGAACCTTCTCAAATTACCTCCTGGTGACATACTTAAGAATCTGTGCTTCTCGTGTTATAATACCTTTAGGCTCTCCTGGGCTGAAGGTTTAACTCCTCTGAAAGGCACGTTTTTGTCAAGATACACAACTATCCTCTGGCCATTTTGGACTCCTAGAAAGCAGTTACTATTTGGTGGGGGTCATTATCTTGAAGAGGTAAAGAGCAGGGAGAAATACATATGGAACGCAGGATTTCACTGGCGTGTCTTATGGTGGGTTCAAGCTCAGTGACAACCACAAATGAGCAGTGACAGCAACCACAGCTTGCCAACCGATGTAACTGGAGTCTCAGACCTACATCTTGGAGATGCAGACGCGGTCTGACAGCAGGTTGAACAGGAACAGAACACCCAGTCCTGGATCTGAGTCTGTTCATTATTAGCTGTGTGACATTGCACAATGAACAGTTTGTGTGTTTTTTCTGAAAGTTGGAGATAATAATAGTGAGGTGTGTGTGCTCTTACGATGCTCAGAGTGAATGATGCATATAGTATGCAATATGTATTTAAATGAATTCTGTACAATAAATCAAACACAATATGGATGAATTATGATATATAATTTATTAAGAAACACAGGCAAAACTCCTGCTTCTACAAAGACAACTCAAAGTGATCAGAAAAGAAGGCATAATACAAGAACCATGAGTACATTGATAAAGAAAATATGATTATGAAAATTGTTGATCAATTTCAGAAACCTATGAAAAAGTTATGAGAATGTTTTCCTAAGTTATTTAGAAGACCTGGGTGATCCTATTTCACAATCAGTCAAGACGATAATTCCATATTGAGGATGCACAGAACTAACACATGATCCACATGCACAGGAAGAGGGTCGAAGTCCTGTGACCTCCGTGAAGCTGACTCAGAACTTTGAAACAGGTAGATGAGTCACAGAAATGATGGTCCCAAATGATGGTGTCAGCAAAGTCAAGGAAGGCAATTTATTTCCTTAATGGCGGGTCAGTTCACAGAAGGTGTTTATGTGGATGGTGGTTCTCTGGCAGGGTGATCAGCAGCAGCAAGGCTGGCAGCAGCAGGATCCGCAGTCATAGGCTATGCACCCAGGCACGCAGCAGCAGGTGGGGTAGTAGCAGGTTCTGCAGACGTGCACAGGACAGCAGCAAACCTGTTGGCAGCAGGGCGTGCAGCAGCAACTGGGGCAGCAGCAAGGCTGGCAGCAGCAGGACCCACAGCAGGTGGGCTGGCAGCAGGGGGTGCTACAGCAGCAAGGCTGGCAGCAGCAGCAGCTGGGCTGGCAACAAGTGGTCCTACAGCAGGTGGTCTGACAGCAGGTTGGGCAGCAGCAAGGCCGGCAGCAGCTGCTCACACAGCAAGGGCGGCAGCAAGGCTGGCAGCAGCAGGACCCACAGCAGCTGGGCCTGCAGCAGGTGGTTCTGCAGCAGGTGGTCCTGCAGCAGGTGGGCTGGCAGCAAGGGGAGCAGCACATTTTGTCAGGTGTGGAGGGTGGGTTCCTGTTCACAGGTGAGCTTCTCAGATTCTGTTGATTTCTTCTCTCCTGGGGCTTTTATACTCTGGACCCCCAGTGATGGGACCAATAAGCACGACTTTCTTTGTTGTTGACGTTTTTTTGTAGTCACGGGGAAATTGTCAAGGAGGAAGTTGGTCCCTTTGTGTCTTGAGGGTTCTATAAATTACTGTTCGATCTTCTCTGTAATTGGGAATCCCACTGAAGAATCTTTTACAGAAATGAGAGTCGGGAACCTCCCCAGCAACATTTCAGGTCACGTGACACCACCTGATCGCGTGTTACTTCCTGCTGTTTGAAGGAGGTCAGAACAGGGGTGTCCTCTCAGTGTTGTTCCCTGGGCCATGTTTAGATTAGGGGTGCCCTGAGCAGTCAGGAGCTGATGGGTCTGTGATTACTGAGGCCCTGCGTGAGTCTGATTCCCGGAAAGTGGGATTCAAGGCTCAGCCCGCACCTGCCTGCGGCCTCCGACTGGAAATGTTTCCTGTCCTGTGGGAGAGTCTTGGTGCTTGGCCGCTGTTTCTCTAAGCAGGTCAGCACCCAAACAGGACGGCGCAGAAGCCGCCCCCGGGCTTCAGAGCCTCAATCCGTTCATGTTCCCTCTGTTTTCTCACTTGGGCAGTATCTCAGATGGGACATTCCAACTTGCACATACTTTCTTACACAAATTGAGGCAAATTGGTGGGATAAGGTGATGGCCAAAATATATTTAAATACAGAAATTTGTATATTTCAACAAATGTGGAAAATTATCACATAAATTTTTGAATGTGTTTCTGCCCCATTCTCTCTCTCTTCTAGGGACATATGTAGGCATGAAATTGCCATGTTTTAGCATATAGTCAACAATTTAGAAAGAATAGAACAGTGTTTCTACATTTCACTACCAACAGTCTTTTCTGCTGTCCCGGATATTGTGAGCCTTCTGAATTCTACTGGTTTATGTCTATGCTTTTTTCCCCCTTGAGGTATAATTGGAGTATAACAGTGTATTAATTTCAGATTTCAAACATATTGATTTGATATTTGTATATATTGCAAAATGATCACAATAACATCTGTTACCATCCATAGTTATAAATTTTTTCTTGTGATGAAAACTTTAAGATGTTCTCTCTTAGTAACTTTCTAATACACAATACAATATTATGTGCTATAGTCAGCATTTTGTACATTACATCCCCATGACTAATTTATTTCACAACCGGGATTTTGTCTTTTCACCCCCTTCATCCATTTGCCCACCCTGCGCACCCACCACTGCCTACTACCAATGTGTTCTCTGTACCTATAAGCTCAATTTTGTTTTTTTATATTCCATATATAAGAGAGATCATATGTTATTTGTCTTTTTCTGTCCGACATGTCATTTAGCATGATGCTCTCAAGGTCTAGATGTCCCAGATGAAAAGTTTTTCTTTTCTTTATGTTTGAATAATATTCCATTTTTCATCCATTCATACATCAATGGACATTTATATTGTTTTCATATCTTGGCTTTTATAAATAATGCTGCAGTGAACATGGGATGCAGATATCTTTTCAAGTTAGTGTTTTTGTTTTCTTCAGATAAATACCTAGAAGTGGGATTTCTAGATCATAACATAGTTCTGGCTTTTAATTTTTGAGGCACCTCCACACTGCTTTCCGCTGTGGCTGCACCAATTTACATTCCCAGCAGCAGTGCACAGGATTCCCCTTTCCTCCACATCCTCACCAACACTTGTGACCTCTTGTCTTTTTTATTATTATCATTGTAACAGCTGTGAGGTGATATTTCATTGTGTTTTAATTTGCATTTCCCTGATGGTTAGTGATGTTGAGCACCTTTTCATGTACCTTTAGCCAAGGGTATGTCTTTGGCAAAATGTCTGTTCAGATCCTCTGCCACTTTTTAATTCAATTGTTTGTTTTCTATAGTTGGACGAGTTTTTTATATATTCTGGATATTAACCCCCATTAGGTATATGATTTGCAAATATTTTCTCCCACTCAGTAGGCTGACTTTTCATTTCGTTGATGCTTTCCTTTGCTCCGTAGAAGCTTTTTAGTTTGATGTAGTTCCCCTTGTTTATTTTATTGCCTTTGCTGTTGGTGTTATATTCAAAAAAGCACTTGCAGGACCAGCATCGAGGAGCCTACCACCATGTATTCTCTTAGGAGTTTGGTGGTTTCTGGTCTTATGTTCAAGTCTTTAACTCATTTTTACTTAATTTTTTTGTATGGTATATAATAGTGGTCCGGTAACGTTCTTGTGCGTATTTTTCTAACATCATTGATTGAGGTGACTGTCTTTCCCCCAGTGTGTGTTATTGGCTCTTTTGTCATAAATATATTAACCATATATGTGTGAGTTTGTTTCTCAGCTCTGTTCTGTTTCCATGATCTATGTCTGTTTTTATGCTGATACAATACTGTTTTTATTGCAATAGGTGTGTAATACAGTTTGAAATCAGGAAGTATGATGCCTCCGGATTTGCTCTTGTTTCTTGAGATGGCTTTGGCTGCATATCTGGGTTTTGTGGTTCCATATTAATTTTAGTATTTTTTTTCTCTTTCTGTGAAAAATGCCATTGGAAATTTCATAAGGATTGCATTTACTCTGTAGATTGCTTTGAATAGTTGAACATTTTAACAATATTAATTTTTCCAATGCATGAGTGCAGAATGTATTTCCATAGTTTGTGCCCTCTTCCATTTTAGTCTCTTCGATGCAATTATAAATGAATTGTTATCTTAATTTCCCTTTCAGGTAGTTGGTTGTAGGTGTGTAGAAAAGCAACAGATTTTTGTATGTTGATTTTGTACCTTGCAGCTTTTCTTCATTTGTTGATTAGGTCTGTGGGTAGTCATGCCCCACTTTTATAACTTTTTTAGTAAAAGGTTTATCTTCACCTTAAGCAAGCCCTGTTCATTGTTCTTGTGCACGTAGATTAACACACCTTTGAAGTGCCAGAGTAAACCTCTTTTTTGGACCCCTTGGAGGTGGAACCACCCTCAAGGAAGCACATAATCTTGTTAAAGATTCTGCAATCCAATCATAGAGATTTCCCCACCTTACTTTCTCCCACCTTAAATTCTATTCTTAATTCCAAATGTGTAAAAATAACTATAACTATTATTATGCAGAGCAATTAAGATGTTGCTTCCCAGCAGGATCCTTCATTTGGCTCAAATAAACTCTTCAAAAATTCTCAATTCTCTACAGGCTTGGATGTTCTTACATCAACAGTTCTAATGTGTTTTTTTGGTGGTGTCTTCTGGTTTTTCTACATATAATATATGTCATCTGCAAACAGTCAGTTTTATTTCTTCCCTTCTGATTTGGATACTTTTATTTTTTTTAATTTTTAGTATTTTTTAACTAATTTCTCTGGCTAGGACTTGCAAAACTGAGTTGTATTCAAGTGGTGAGAGTGGGCATTCTTGTCTTGTTTCTGATCTTAGTGAAAAGCTTTCAGCTTTTCACCATTGAGCATGACATTAGGTGTATGCTTGTCATATGTGGCCTTTATTATGTTGAGGTACATTTCCTTTAACCCATTTTGTTGAGACCTTTTAGCAAAAATGGATGATGACTTTTGTCCATTCCTTTTCATGCATCTATTGATGCATCTATTGAAGTGGTCATATGATTTTATACTTCATTTTGTTTATGTGCTATATCACGTTGGCTTGCAGATGCTGTACCATTTTTGCATTCCTGGAGTAAATGCCACCTGATTATGCTGTATGATCCTTTTAATGTGTTGTTGAGTTCTGTTTGCTAATGTTTTGTTAGGAATTTTGCATTTCTGTTCATCAGGGATATCCGCCTGTAATTTTCTTCTATTGTGGTGTCCCTGTGTGGTTTTGGTATCAAGGTAATGCTGACCTCAGAAAATGGTTTTGGAAGTGTTCCTTCAATCATGTTACTAGTAAACACTCTGTTTAAGTTTTCTACTTATTTATGGTTTAGTCTTGGTAGGTTTGTGTTTCTAGAAATGCATCTGTATCTTCTGCGTGGTCCAAGTTGTTGGCATGGGGTTGTTCTCAATATTCTCTCAGGATCCTTTGTATTTCTGTATTAGTTGTAAGGCCTCCTCTTTTGTTTTTCATTTTATTTATTGAGCCTTCTCTTGTTTTCTCTTGCTGAGTCTGGCTAGAGGCTTGTCAATTTTGTTTATCTTTTTAAAAGAACGGCTCTTAGTTTCCCTGATATTTTCTATTGCTTTTTAAGCCACTGTTCTGCTTATTTCCACTCTGATCTTTGTAACTTCCTTCCTTGTAGTAACCTTGGGCTTCCTCTGTCCCCCTTCTTTGGCTCCTTGGGGTGTAAGCGTTCTTCCTCTCCTCGCCCTCCCTATTCTTCCTTTCCCTTCCTCCTGTTCTTTTCATTTTGGAAAGTGTGGCTGTCCACCACCTTGGTGAGGCAGAGACTGGCCTGAGAGGACCAAGGGCAGATTGTACATGAAGTTTTCAATCCCTCACTGCTAGGGACTGAATGTTTGTCTCCTCCCAAAATTCCTACGGGGAAACCATAATCCCCAGTGTGATAGCATTTGAGGTGGGCTCTTTGCAAGGTAATTAGGTTTGGATGTGGTAGGAGGATGAGCCCCCATGATGTCATTAGTGCACTTATGAGTGAGAGAGACCAGAGGCATGCCCCCCACCCTCGCCGTTAGAGGGTACAACAAAAAAACAGCCATCTGCAGGCCAAAAATATTTCCAACCACGCACCTAACCTTCCAGCCCTTGAACTTAAACTTCCTAGCTTGCAGAACTCTGAGAAATAAATGTTTTTGTTTGAGCCACCCACTCTATAGTAGTATGTTATAACGCCCCAAACTGACTGAGACACCCACCCACATATCTTAGACTTAGAGTGCTCAGACCAGTTTCCTTCTGCCAGATGTGAAGTGTTATGTCTTAGGGCTCTCTTCATGCAACAGGAAGTCATGCTGCCTGTGAAGTCACCTAAGAAAAGCATTTGACCAGTGATTCTGCAGAGCTGATGATAAAGACCCTGGCCCCTTTGTTCATCAAGTAAGACAGTTCTAAATTGTGTGTTTTCTGTCATTTATGATAGTTTGCGTCAAGTTTGAGCTTCAGTTGCAAACTGTGATACTGGCTTCCCATGCACCTTTCCCTGCATCATCTCCTCAACTCGCTGCCAGTGTGGTCTGCACATCCTAAATAAACTATGTGCACTTGAATCTTTCCTTGGGATATTTTTTCTGAAAAGGAAAGCTATGACTTTCAGTAACCTCTTTTAGTCTTAATTTGTTCTCTAAAATGAGAATATATCTTCCAACATTGACATTTTCTTCAGGAATTAAAGATAAGCACCTAAGGCATTTAATAAATATCTAGCAACTACTAGGCAATCCAAACATGTTAGTTCATCTCATTCAACCAAAAATTCACCAAGAGACAACAGTCAGCAAGTCTGCTCTTGGCAGGCTCTTCAGAACATCCCAGATACACAGTCTCAGAAGTTGGCATGTGTCCTTTTTATGGGCCTTGTTAGGTCATCAAAGGTCCCTCTACTACCCTCTAGGGGTTAAGGCAGATCCCAACTCTTAAGTCCTTTCAGAGCCAGAATCGAGCTTTAACTCCCTGACTGATCTAGCAGCACCACTGTACAGTGCAAAAAGTGCCAGCCTTCTGTCCCATGACTCCTGTGAGCACACAGATCCTTCTACTTTTCTTCTTACTCAGATTCTCCTGATTCCCAAGTTTTGAGTCACAAGTTTTCTCTTACCTCAGATGTCTCATTTTTATCTCACACAAAACAAAGGGTTGTTCTGCCCCCTTATATGGTTGAGAGGTTATGGATTGCTCAAATTCATAAATGCCCATTGTGTTGTTTCTCGATCCCTGATTATCTTATGACTCAATTTTTTTAAATCATTTGGTCCAGAAGATCAAATGGTGATAAATTGGAGGAATACAACATATGGTTCATTTAGGGGGAAGAAAATGACTTAATTCCTTGCTCTGCTGATAGCTACTCAGGAGAAGATGTCAGTTCAGAATCTGATTTGCATGAGACTCAGGAAGAAGTCCCTTTCAATGAGACTGTCAAGACGACATAAGGATGCTAAAAATAATTAGATGCAGATGAGTGGCTGAACAACACCTGAGACAGGAAAGACTCTGCCCTCAAGAGGGGGCTAATATGCTGTCCCTCCTGCCCTAACATGCAGCTGCAGGGACTGAGCTGTGGGACACTGACTTAGGAGGAATATTGTAAACAGACATTATCCGTACATATGAGGGATTATTCCTGCCATTGTTGAAGTAGAAAATCAGTTTCACATCTTACTAGACCTCAGTACTCAGTGTCACTGCTACTTGTATTGACATGTGAATGAAGGTGCCCTTGAGCAAGAACAGAAGAGCCCATCCTGGATCTCAGCATGTCCATTATTAGCTACATGACATTGCACAATGAGATTTTCTCATCTAAAAATGTGGATAATAATTTGTGGCAGGCTGTTTTGCAGTTCTTACTGGGTACTGCACATGGGATGCAATAAGAGTATGAGTTCCGACGTCAGGACTACTGTACAGCAAAAGAAAACACAATATGGGATAAAAATGTTAGAGATTTTATTAAGAAGCATACAGATCCCAGCATCAAGGGAGTGTTTTCAAAGTGATTATGAAAATAAGAAATAGGAGAAAGAACTATGCATACATTGAAAAGAAAACATGATTATGCCGATTGATTGCAGAAACCTATTAAAAAGTTATGAAGAGAAGTTACATAAAGGGAGCAAGAGATCCTGACTCCAATTGAAAGCCAAAAGCATTACTTCTCATCGATGATGTATGAAGGTGTCACATGGCCCATGCACATGGGAGAAACAGAATTGAGGGAAATTGTCTGCACTGCATCAAACTGATTCACAAGTTCCTAAATAGCCAGATGAATAATAGAGATTTTGGTGATAACATGCTGGTTCTCATCAAAGTCAAGGTAGTGAATTGTCTTAAGTGGCACATTAGTTAACAGAATGTGTTGTCTCCAGATGGTGGTTCTATGGGGAGATGATCAGCAGCAGCAAGGCTGGCAGCAGCTGGACACACAGCAGGGGCGGCAGCAGGTGGTCCTGCAGCAGGTGGTCTGACAGCAGGTTGGGCGGCAGCAAGGCTGGCAGCAGCAGGACCCACAGCAGCTGGGCTGGCAGCAGGGAGTGCAACAGCAGCAAGGCTGGCAGCAGCTGCTCACACAGCAGGGGCGGCAGCAGGTGGTCCTGCAGCAGGTGGTCTGACAGCAGGTTGGGCTGCAGCAAGGCTGGCAGCAGCAGGGCCCACAGCAAGGGCTGCAGCAAGGCTGGCAGCAGCTGGACCCACAGCAAGGGCTGCAGCAAGGCTGGCAGCAGCAGGGCCCACAGCAAGGGCTGCAGCAGGTGGTTCTGCAGCAGGTGGTCCTGCAGCAGGTGGGCTGGCAGCAAGGGGAGCAGCACATTTTGGCAGGTGTGGAGGGTGGGTTCCTGTTCACAGGTGAGTTTCTCAGGTTCTCACGGCTCCTTCCTTTCTGGAGCTTTTATACACGGGCCCCAGATGTCGGCACCAATGACCGGGGTTTTCCTTGTTCCTGTTGACGTTGTTGTCCACAATCTCCTTGTACATTTTAAAGAGGAAGTTGTTCCCTAAGTGTGATTAATCTTTTCAAAAGAAGTTCTTAATCTATTTCTGAATTGAAAAAACTCTTAGAGAACTTTTTTTAGATAAAAGGGATGGTCACATTATAAGCATGTTTGTGCTCCGAATACTGTCAGGTCCTGTGATCCGTCTAGTCCCTGCCGGCCTGGGCAGGACAGAGCAGTGGTGACCCTGTGCCTAATCGGTTTACTCCAGAGTCCTAATGGCCACTGGCTGTACAGTACTCTTATTTCTTTTAAATGAAGCATTTAGATGTGCAGATATGATACCTGAAGTATCTTTGAATATTATCATATTGAAACCAATTTTGTGATTTAACATTCATCTTAAAAAGTGCTCAGATATGTAATTTTCAACTTATAAATTATTATTTCCAATTTAGTATCAATTGAGAAATAGAATCTATCCCATCTCCTGCAAATTATAGCACTCACTCATTCCCAGTATGGGTATTTTTAAACTTTATATGAATGAAATAATATAGGCTTGGCTACTTTCTCTTTAGTAGATTGTGAGACTCAGCCGTGTATTATTGGTAGTTCATTCATTCCCCTTGCTGAGTAATGTTCCACTGAATGAATCAGATACAACTAATTTGTTTACAGTGATATATATGTATGTGGATTGTTGGCAGTTTGGGACTAGTACAAACAGTGCTGCTGTGAATGTGTTGGTGCAGGTCCTTTGGGAAATGTACATGAACATTTCTGTTGGATAAGCATCTACAAGTAGAATTGTGCAGAGAATTGCTCATAGTGTATCCTAGGGATTCATTTTTTATTTTAGTATATGTTATACTTAAAATGTTAATTTCTAATTGTTTCTGACATACATAGAGACAATTCATGTTTGTATGTTGACCATGTAACCAAACTCCCTTATTATTTCTGATAGTTTATTAATAGATTTTTGGACATTTTACATGCACAGTCATATCATCCACACATGACAGGATTGCCCTTCTCACATTGACCTTAAGACACAAACAGGAGCAGAACCAATTTATGCAGGCACTTTAAAGAGGAGGCATGTTATCAAGATGAGCGGAGTATCTGCTGCCCTGGGTGCGGACTTGTAGGAATGAATGTGTGTTTCTTAAATGGCGAGTGGCAGTGAACCCTGGAAGTGCAGAGTCAGGAGAGGCCCTCAGGCAAAGGTGGGCAGTGCCCAGCTAGCACCGCACAGAGAGGGGAGGACATTGCACCTGAGTCTTCCAGCTCCTTAGGCAAGAGCAGGTGCTTGACCTGAATGCAGGAGGTGCCACTAAACGTTTTTGTTTTTTTCCAAATTATTTCTTCTGATTCTTAGCTCAGAAAATAACCTTTCTGTTATTATTTGTCCACCCTTTTAGGCATTTGAGTACAGAAAAACAACTAGTGAAATAGAGTGTAAAAACTACAGTTGCTTCAGGTATAATTGTGAGTGATAATTGCCATATTAGTTTATGAGAATCAACAAAGTTGTTATGCCTCAGGGGCAGGGGATGGGGGCTCATCCTTTGTGTGTAAATGAGATCAGATGCCTGAGTCTGCAAGAATCAAATCCAGGCTTATAGATTTGGCAAAATTATAAAACTCAACTTGAAAGAATTTTGGAAGAGAGCTTCTTTTTCTCCTAGAAATGGACAACAATTTCATGGCACCCTGTAATATTTGTTTCGATGTTCTGCTTGAATGCTTGTGGACTTCTGAGAATGACAGCATTGGCCCAAGCAATCAGTTATTGTGCTCGAGCAAGACGGAAAATTTAGCCCCGGCCCGTTCACTCAGTGGTTCGAGCGGCATCCCGCAGACCGAAGCGCAGCGCAGGTTCGATTTCTGGCCAAGGACACGCACCGCGGGTTCAGGCTCCAGCCCCGCCCCGGCCCAGTGGGTGTGTCTCTCTCACATCCATGTTTCTCTCTCTCTCTCCTCCGCCCTTAAAAAAATTATTTTTTAAATCAATGGAAAAAATATCATTGACTAAGGATTAAAAAAAGAAAGACAGAATTTAGAGGCCTCGGAGAGACTCATTAGTGGAAAATGCCCTTGGAGTCCTCGGAGAGAATTCACTCACAGACACAGCAAACCAAAGATGCAGTATCCCGGTGTCTGCCGACTGGTAGTTCAGTAGACGCTTCGGTGCCTGTAGTGATGTGACTTCCTACCCCCATGGTAACCCGTCCCATTTGCTGGCATCTCCCATCAAACAGAGCTTCCTTGTGTGAGTGCCCACCCTCCCGGGCCTCCAGGCCTCCTGGGCCTCCCGCATCTTTTGCTCACTGGCTCACCTGTGGTTAGACCGTGAGAGCAGCGTTGCAGAGCAGCTCCTCCCTCATTGCACACCTTGTCTCCTGCTGGTCCCTGCTGCAAAATCTCATTCCCTTCCCGCTGCCCACTGGCGTGTTCCCTCCTCGTGGGATGCACTTCTGACTAAGGACAGCATTTCCCTGTTGACTGCATGAATTTCATGGTGTGCATTCTTTCCCAAGGCCCTTGTCACTAACCTTGAAAATGGATCTTGATTCTTAAGCTAAAGTTCAGAGTTGTTTCTCAAAATATTCTAGATGTTATCAGATTTTGGTTTAGTGGAATGAGATATCCTCACACTATATGGCCATATTTATTTTATTGCTCTTATGACTTGTGTCTGTGCCGGTTCTGTAAGATGCTTCTAGTTTGCCTTATCCTTTTCCTGTACTAAATTTCCTCCAAGATTGTGCACCTATTTAGCTCTGATTTTATTTTCAACCGTAAGTTTTCTCTTGTGAAGGTAGAATACAATATATTTTGGTTATTGGAATTAAAATCATATGGAAGAGGCCTCAGTTCCTGGTCTGCCACTGACTATCTGTATGTTTGGGGGGAAAGATAGAATACACTTAAAGCAACTCATGAATTATTTCTCAGCACACTGTGTGATCATCCTTTCCAAATACTTCTGTATTTTTCAACTACCATCTTACGTATTGTCTACCGATGGATTAATCTGGATGTGTTTCTTCCTTCATTTTCCCTGGGTTGGCCAGTCTGCTGGCAGTACCTTCTTGGAGACACCACAATTCACATATTTTCCATGGATATCACAAAACAAATTATTTCCTCACTCTTATTTTTAGTAGAGAACAGTTTCTTTTCCTTTTTTTCCTTAATAACGTAAGGTTTTGGTCTCTTTTGCTTATCTCTGTATCCATGACTTAACACAAACTATAAATTTGTGTTACAAATTATAAACACCCAAAACAAGGAATAAAGATAGGTCTTGGCACATCCAGGGAGAAGAGCGCAGGGTAGTGCTGACCTCCATGACTAATGAACAAAGGGATGATTAATTCTTAGCACAATCCCATTTTATTCCTGAACAGCCTGAAATTATTATAATGTATGGACATGGAACACCTTAAAATTCATCAATTGATAACCAATTGATAGCAGATTTTATGCCCAATGGAGAGTTTTTATGAAAATAAATCGACAACTTCTGATTTCAAAGGCAGTGGATAGAGGGAACATTCTCAATGAAAAGAAATGTGAATAGTACATTGAGTGTTATTTATATACGGATGCATTTTGTGGATAAAAGATGGCCTGAGGAAAAGATGTTAATTGACTGTTTGCAAGTGGTGAAGGGCCTGACTGACTGGTCTGAGCCCTGGAAGGAGTAAGGGTGGAATAAAGGCGTTTGTGGAAGAATCTTGTCGATGGAGATGGTCTGTGGGCAGAAAGTGTTTCTGCTTTGTGTTCCCGTCAATGCTGCCTAGAGAGTATCCACCGCTTAGGAGACACTGGACATGTGTGAGCTTGACATTGCTCATCCTGTGTCCCTTCTCAGGTGCACCAACACGTGCACAGGGAGCAGGAGCCAAGTAGCCATGGAGGAAGGGACAGAGGCTTTGTGTGGACTTCCCCTCCCCACGGCTCCCTGTGCTCTATGTGCTGTTGTCATGAACAGAGAATGATGTTGAACTCTTATCGATAATATCAATCATGAAAACAAACACCCACACAGAGGCAATGTTCTACATGGTACCATTTCCACATTGAAAAGACAGCAATTCTTCCTTACTGTGATTGCGGGGCTGGCACGTAGAATTGTCTTCCCTGTCTGCAGCGCTAGCCACCAGCTTACAGTGTATTGTCATGGGATGCTGGGTAGCAACATTTTAGACCACGAGACCCACTTTATGACGAACAAGGTCAACAGTAGGCACATAACCATGGATCTACTTGTCCTGTGGATCTACTTGTCCTACCAGACATCACATGACAGAGAAATTGCTAGCCTCATAAAAAATTGGAATGGGGTTCTAGATGTGCAGCAAAGACACCACCATAGAGGTGACAACCTATGGGACTGATATATTGTCTTCTAAGTGTGCTATATATTTTGATCCAATAACCATTATTAGGTTGAAACATATGCAGTAATATATATATCCATAAAAGTTAGGACCCATGGATTGAGCAGCAATGGGTGAGAGTAAGGGTGACCCTCTCACTTTAATGCCCTGCAACATACTTGGGAATCGGCTTCCTATCCCATCATGCCCTTAGGCTCCTCCGGATTGGAAGTTTCACTTCTATGAAAGGCACTTTTTTTGTCAGGGTCATAATCTAATTATACAACTAGAGTCTGGTCCATTTGGACTTTTCATGTCAGTAGAATAACAGGCAGGGAAAGCAGTCACTATTTACTGAGTAATAATTACCATGAAGAGGTAGAGCATGAAAAAGTGCATGTGGAATGTGGGAATTTACTGGAGTGTCTCATGGTGTGTTCGTGCCTGAAGACANGAATGTGGGAATTTACTGGAGTGTCTCATGGTGTGTTCGTGCCCGAAGACAACCTTAGCTGAGCAAGGACAGCACCACAGCTTATCAAGGGTGTAGTAACTTGAGGCTCAGACCTCTACATCCTTGACATGTAAACGTAACTGCGTTTGAGCAGGAACAGAAGACCCAGACCTGGATCTGAATCTGTTCATTATTAGCTTGTGACATTACACAGTGAATTTGTTTTTTTCTGAAATTGTAGATAATTGTGGGGGGCTAGTATGATGCTCAGAATGGATGATGCCTATAGTATGCAATAGGTATTTAAATCCCCATTATCAGGAATGCTGTTCAATAAATCACACACAATAGGGATGAATTATGGTATAGACTTTATTAAGCAACACATAGAGAAGAGTCCTGCACCTAATAAGACAATTCAAAGGGATCCTGAAAGAAGAAAGCCTTATACAGGAATCATGAGTACATTGTAAGGAAATATGATCATGAAGATTATTATTCAGATACAGAAACCTATGAATAAATTATGAAGATTTGTTTGACTAAGTTATTTAGAAGGAGCCATTGATCCTGACTTAGAGTCAAAGCCAAGATCATGACTGCATATCGAGCACGCACAGAGCTGGGACACGATCCGCATCCACGGGAGGAAGAGAACAGATGGAAGTCCCCTGCACCGCATGAAGCTGACTCTTTAAACGGGCAGATGAGNAGTAATATATATATCCATAAAAGTTAGGACCCATGGATTGAGCAGCAATGGGTGAGAGTAAGGGTGACCCTCTCACTTTAATGCCCTGCAACATACTTGGGAATCGGCTTCCTATCCCATCATGCCCTTAGGCTCCTCCGGATTGGAAGTTTCACTTCTATGAAAGGCACTTTTTTTGTCAGGGTCATAATCTAATTATACAACTAGAGTCTGGTCCATTTGGACTTTTCATGTCAGTAGAATAACAGGCAGGGAAAGCAGTCACTATTTACTGAGTAATAATTACCATGAAGAGGTAGAGCATGAAAAAGTGCATGTGGAATGTGGGAATTTACTGGAGTGTCTCATGGTGTGTTCGTGCCTGAAGACAACCTTAGCTGAGCAAGGACAGCACCACAGCTTATCAAGGGTGTAGTAACCTGAGGCTCAGAGCAGGAGCAGAAGACCCAGACCTGGATCTGAATCTGTTCATCATTAGCTTGTGACATTACACAATGAACTTGGTTTTTTTCTAAAACTGTAGATAATAATTGTGAGGGGCTAGTATGATGCTCAGAATGGATGATGCCTATAGTATGCAATAGGTATTTAAATCCCCATTATCAGGAATGCTGTTCAATAAATCACACACAATAGGGATGAATTATGGTATAGACTTTATTAAGCAACACGTAGAGAAGAGTCCTGCACCTAATAAGACAATTCAAAGGGATCCTGAAAGAAGAAAGCCTTATACAGGAATCATGAGTACATTGTAAGGAAATATGATCATGAAGAATATTACTCAGTTACAGAAACCTATGAATAAATTATGAAGATTTGTTTGACTAAGTTATTTAGAGAGAGCCATTGACCCTGACTTAGAGTCAAAGCCAAGATCATGACTGCATATCGAGCACGCACAGAGCTGGGACACGATCCGCATCCACGGGAGGAAGAGAACAGATGGAAGTCCCCTGCACCGCATGAAGCTGACTCTTTAAACGGGCAGATGAGTCACAGAAGTTATGGTCCCAAATGCTGGCTGTCAACAAAGTCCAGAGGTGAATTTGTTTCCTTAATGACAAGTCAGTTGACAGGAGGTGGTTCTCTGGCAGGGTGATCAGCAGCAGCAGGGCTGGCAGCAGCTGGACCCGCAGCCATAGGCTATGCACCCAGGCACGCAGCAGCAGGTGGGGTGGTAGCAGGTTCTGCAGACGTGCACAGGACAGCAGCAGACTTGCTGGCAGCAAGGCTGGCAGCAGCAGGACCCACCACAGCTGGACCCACAGCAGCTGGGCTGGCAGCAAGGAGTGCTACAGCAGCAAGGCCGGCAGCAGCTGCTCACACAGCAAGGGCGGCAGCAAGGCTGGCAGCAGCAGGACCCACAGCAGCTGGGCCTGCAGCAGGTGGTTCTGCAGCAGGTGGTCCTGCAGCAGGTGGGCTGGCAGCAAGGGGAGCAGCACATTTTGTCAGGTGTGGAGGGTGGGTTGCTGTTCAGAGGTGAGCTTCTCAGATTCTGTTGATTTCTTCTCTCCTGGGGCTTTTATACGCTGGACCCCCAATGTTGGGACCAATAAGCAGGTCTTTCCTCTTTGTTGTTTTCATTGTTTTGATAATTATTGTGGAATTGTCAAGGAGGAAGTTGGTCCCTAAGTGTTTTGAGGTTTATGTAAATTACTGTTTGATCTTTTCCTTAATTGGGAATCCTACATAAACCTTTTCCAGAAATGAGACAGTCAGGAATCATCCCCAGGAGCATTTCTGGTCATATGACATCATGTGGTCATGTGATATTTCTTGCTGTCTTGGGGAAGGTCAGAGTAGTTGCATCTTTGCAGTTTTGTTCCTTTGGTGATGTTCAGGGAACATCTCAGGGAAAGCCCTGAGATGTCAGGAGCTGATCAGCTCTGTGTTGAGAGAAGCCCTGCTTTAGTTTAAAGTTTGAGCTCCCAGAAAATCAGATTCAAGGCTCCAGCATGCATGTGTCTGTGGCAACCACTCAAAATGTGTGTCCTAGTTCCATCAAAGACACTTGGGTAACTGGCCCGTTTTATTTCTAATGCTAATCAGCACTGAAAGAAGAGAGTAGAGGCAGAAGCAGTCCCTTGGGTTTCAGAGCATCAATCCATTCATGTCCCATCTGTTTTCTCACTGGGTCGGTATCTCAGGTGAGACATACTAACATGCACTTACTCTCATTTATAAATTGAGGCCAATATGTGAGAACAGATGGTGGCCAAGGTATATATATTGTGTAAATTGATATTTTCAACAAATGTGAAAGATTATCAGCCATAAATTTTTAAATGTTTTTGTGCCCCATTGTCTCTTTCTAGGTAAATTTGTAGGAGTGAAATTGCCATGTCATAGGGAAAGCACATAGTCAGCAGTGTAGAAAGAATGGAGCAGAGACTCAGCATTTCACTACCAGCAGGGTCACCTGCTCTCCTTGATATTACAAGACTTCTGGATTCAGTGGTGTACATATGCTTATTTTCTTATTGAGGTATAATCGACATATAACATTATATTAGTTTCAGGTGTAGGACATTGTAATTCATATTTGTATATATTGTAAAATGATCACCACAATAAGTCTAGTTAACGTCTGTCATCATCCATAGTTACCAGTTTGTTTTCTTGTGATGAGAACTTTATGATCTACTCTCTTAACTTTGAAATATACATAAAAGTATTATTAACGATAGTCGCCATGCTATACATTAAATTTATAACTATTTTTTCATAACTGCAAGTTTGTGTCTTTTGACCCCCCCCTGCCCATTTCCCTCATGTCCACTCCCCACCTCTGGCCACCTCCAGTGTGTCCTCTGTATCTATAAGCTCAGTTTTGTTATCTTACATTCCACATATGATCAGATCACGTAGTATTTGTCTTTGTCTGTTTGACATGTCACTTAGCGTAATGCCCTTAAAGTCCATGCTGTTGCAGATGAAAAGTTTTTCTTTTTTTATGGCTGAATAAAGTTTCATTTTATATATGTATATATGTTTCTTCACCCATTCATCCATTTTCCATCAGTGAACACTTAGGTTGTTTTCATATCTTGGCTATTATAAATATGCTGCAATGAACATGGGGGTGCATATATCTTTTAAAGTTAGCATTTTTGTTTTCTTCTGATAAATACCCAGAAGTAGAATAGCTGGGTCACAAGGTAGTTCTATGTTTATTTTTGAGGAAACCCCATTGTGTTCTGTAGTGACTGCTCCAATTTACATTTCCACCAGCAGTGTACAAGGGCTCCCTTTCCTCCACAACCTCACCAGCACTTGTTAGGCCTTGTCTTTTTGAGTATCATTGTTGTAACAGGTGTGAGGTGATACCTCATTTTGTTTTTAATTTGCATTTTTCTGACGATCTTTTGTTGAGCACCTCTCCATGTGCCTCATAGCCATCGGTATAGGAGGGTTTTTTTCAGGCAAAATGTCTACTCAGATCCTCTGCCCATTTTTCAATTAAATTGTTTGTTTCTTTGTTTGTCTTTATGATGGACCTGTATGAGTTTTTATATATATATATAAATTAACCCCTTATGTGATATATGATTGGCAAATCTTTTCTTTCATCCGGTAGTTTGCCTTTTCATTTTGTGGCGTTTTTCTTTGCTGTGCAGAAGCTTTTTAGTTTTGTGTAGTTCTACTTGTTTATTTTTTTGTCATACCCAAAAAGAATCATTGGCAAGATCCATGGCAAGGAGCTTACTGTGTATATTTTGTCGAGGAGTTCTGCGGTTTTCATCTTACATTCAAGTTTAATCCTTGAGTTAATTTTTGTATATGGTGTAAGATAGTGATTCTTAACACTCTTTTGCATGTGACAGGGTAATGCTGATATCAGGGTAATGCTGGCCTTATAAATGGGATTGGAAGTGTTCCCTCCTCTTCTATTATTTGGAAGAGTTTGAGAAACATGGGTATTAATTCTTCTTTAAGTGGTTGGTGGAATTCACTAGTGAAACCATCTGCTCCTAGACTTTTGTTTATGGGAGGTTTTATATTATGGAGTCAATTTATTACTAGTATGACTCTGCTCAGATTTTCTATTTTTTATGAATTATTCTTGGTAGGTTTTTGTTTTTAGGAAGTTACCCATTTCTTCAAGATTATCCAATTTATTGGCATATAATTGTTCTTAGCACTCTCTTATGAGCCTTTGTATTTTTCTGATGTAAATCGTACCATCTTTCCTTTCTGATTTTATTTATTTGAGTCCTCTCCCTGTTTTTCTTGGTGATTCTAGCCAAGGGTTTTTTTCAATTTGTTTCTCTTTTTAAATACCAGCTCTTAGTTTCACTCATCTTTTCTTTTGTCTTTTAAGTCTCTATTTTGATTCTTTCAGCTCTTACTTGGTTCCTTCCTTCCTTGTACTAACTTTGGTCTTTCCTAATTCTCCTTTTCCTAGTTTCTTGAGGAGTGACGTCCCTTTCCTCTAGTTCCCTTTCCTCCTCCCCCTCCTCCCTTTCGTCTCATTCTAGAAGCTGTGGCTGTCCAAGGCCTAAAGGGCGGTCTGGGAGGAGCGAAGGGCAGGCTGCAGGGGATGGGTCTGCTGCGCGCTGCCATTTCCAAAATCGATGTGCCGACGCCCCAGCCCCCAAAGGGCTGGCCTTCGGAGGAGGGATGTGTAAGAGGTAACTAGATTGGGCTGCGGGTATGAGGACAAGTTCCCCGGGATGGCATCAGTGTCCTGGTAATAAGAAAAAGAGACCGGAGCCACCCCCCCTTTTTCCCTGTCAGTGGAAGATATGGCAGTTAGGCTGCCGTCCGCAAACCAGAAGGTAGGTTCACCCAGACACCTGATCCGCTGAAAACCTGACCTTGGACTCCCCAGCCCACTGAACTGTGAGAGGTGCATGCGACTGTCTGAGGCAGCCACCGATTAATCATCTGTCACAGCACCTGCGACAGACTGAGACTCCCACCCGCACCTCTTGGCTCTGAGTGTGCTCGGACCAGTTGCCTTCGGCCAGGCGTGCACTTTTATGTCTCAGGCTCTCTGCGTGCAGCGGCGGAGGGCATGCGGTCCTGTGCTGTCACCTAAGGAAAACACCTACCCAGGGGTTCTGGACAGCTTTCTATAAAGACTCCGGCTCCTTCCTTCATCACGTATGACGACACTAACATGTGTGTTTTCCAGCATCCCTGATAGTTTTCCTTCATGTTTAAGCTTCAGTTGCAAACTTGATACTGGCTCTGTGTGCACCATTGCCTACATCATCTTCTCAGCTCTCTGCCAGAGTGATCCGCACCCCCTAAATAAAATGTCTGCGCCTGAATCATCTCCTCAGGCATTTCCTGTGAGAATGCAAACTGTGGCTTTCATTTACCTACCACAGTCTTAATTTCTTCTTTTCCGAAGCAAGACCGTACATATATATTTCAACCTTAAATCTTCCTCAACAATTAAAAATATGTACTCGAAGCCTTTAATGAATATCTAGCAGATTGTCGGCAGTCAGGAACGTGTAGGTTCTGCACCTGACTCACCCAAACGCCCAGTAAGAGACAACAGTCACAAAGTGTGGCCTTGGAGGTCTCTTCAGAGCAGCGCAGATCCGTACTCTCAGAAGCTGGCATTCATCCTGGGCACCGGCCTTGTTAGTTCATCATGGATTTGCTCCGGGTCTGAAGCATGGCACAGACTTCCAACCCTTCTGTGCGTCTCAGAGCCGGAAGCAGGCCTTCCTCACTAAGCGCTCCGGCAGCGACGCCACTTAAAGACCAAAGCGCATTCTTCTGTCATCACGACACCTATGAACACACAGGTTCTTCTACTTTTCTTCTTTCTCACATTATTCAGAATCCTGCAGAATCATAAGCTTGCGTTTCCCTTGGATGCTTCCAGTTCATCACAGGAACACAGGAAGTTGTTTTGTTCCTTTAGGTGGTTTAGAGGATTTGCATTGCTGAAAGTCATAAATGCCCAGTTCATTGGTTCCCACTCTCTAACTTTGTCCTTAATTAAATTTCTTAAAAGCATTTGGGCCAGGAGGAAAAATTACCATAAAATAGGGGAATACAATATATTATCTTTTTTTGGCAGGAAGGCACTTAATTCCTTGCTCTGCTGATAGCTACTCAGGAGAAGATGTCAATTCAGAATCTGATTTGCATGAGACTCAGGAAGAAGTCCCTTTCAATGAGACTGTCAAGACGACATAAGGATGCTAAAAATAATTAGATGCAGATGAGTGGCTAAACAATCCCTGAGACAGGAAAGACTCTGCCCTCAAGAGGGGGCTAAAATGCTGTCCCTCCTGCCCTAACATGCAGCTGCAGGGACTGAGCTGTGGGACACTGACTTGGGAGGAATGTTTTAAACAGACATTATCCATACATATGAGGGATTATTCCTGCCATTGTTGAAGTAGAAAATCAGTTTCACATCTTACTAGACCTCAGTACTCAGTGTCACTGCTACTTGTATTGACATGTGAATGAAGGTGCCCTTGAGCAAGAACAGAAGAGCCCATCCTGGATCTCAGCATGTCCATTATTAGCTACATGACATTGCACAATGAGATTTTCTCATCTAAAAATGTGGATAATAATTTGTGGCAGGCTGTTTTGCAGTTCTTACTGGGTACTGCACATGGGATGCAATAAGAGTATGAGTTCCGACGTCAGGACTACTGTACAGCAAAAGAAAACACAATATGGGATAAAAATGTTAGAGATTTTATTAAGAAGCATACAGATCCCAGCATCAAGGGAGTGTTTTCAAAGTGATTATGAAAATAAGAAATAGGAGAAAGAACTATGCATACATTGAAAAGAAAACATGATTATGCCGATTGATTGCAGAAACCTATTAAAAAGTTATGAAGAGAAGTTACATAAAGGGAGCAAGAGATCCTGACTCCAATTGAAAGCCAAAAGCATTACTTCTCATCGATGATGTATGAAGGTGTCACATGGCCCATGCACATGGGAGAAACAGAATTGAGGGAAATTGTCTGCACTGCATCAAACTGATTCACAAGTTCCTAAATAGCCAGATGAATAATAGAGATTTTGGTGATAACATGCTGGTTCTCATCAAAGTCAAGGTAGTGAATTGTCTTAAGTGGCACATTAGTTAACAGAATGTGTTGTCTCCAGATGGTGGTTCTATGGGGAGATGATCAGCAGCAGCAAGGCTGGCAGCAGCTGGACACACAGCAGGGGCGGCAGCAGGTGGTCCTGCAGCAGGTGGTCTGACAGCAGGTTGGGCGGCAGCAAGGCTGGCAGCAGCAGGACCCACAGCAGCTGGGCTGGCAGCAGGGAGTGCAACAGCAGCAAGGCTGGCAGCAGCTGCTCACACAGCAGGGGCGGCAGCAGGTGGTCCTGCAGCAGGTGGTCTGACAGCAGGTTGGGCTGCAGCAAGGCTGGCAGCAGCAGGGCCCACAGCAAGGGCTGCAGCAAGGCTGGCAGCAGCTGGACCCACAGCAAGGGCTGCAGCAAGGCTGGCAGCAGCAGGGCCCACAGCAAGGGCTGCAGCAGGTGGTTCTGCAGCAGGTGGTCCTGCAGCAGGTGGGCTGGCAGCAAGGGGAGCAGCACATTTTGGCAGGTGTGGAGGGTGGGTTCCTGTTCACAGGTGAGTTTCTCAGGTTCTCACGGCTCCTTCCTTTCTGGAGCTTTTATACACGGGCCCCAGATGTCGGCACCAATGACCGGGGTTTTCCTTGTTCCTGTTGACGTTGTTGTCCACAATCTCCTTGTACATTTTAAAGAGGAAGTTGTTCCCTAAATGTGATTAATCTTTTCAAAAGAAGTTCTTAATCTATTTCTGAATTGAAAAAACTCTTAGAGAACTTTTTTTAGATAAAAGGGATGGTCACATTATAAGCATGTTTGTGCTCCGAATACTGTCAGGTCCTGTGATCCGTCTAGTCCCTGCCGGCCTGGGCAGGACAGAGCAGTGGTGACCCCGTGCCTAATCGGTTTACTCCAGAGTCCTAGCAGCCACTAGCTGTACATTACTTTTATTTTTTTTTAAATGAAGTATTTAGATTAGGGGAGATGATACCTGAAGCATCTTTGAGTATTATCATACTGGAAACATTTTTGTGGTTTAACATTCATCTTAAAAAGTGCTCAGGTAAAAGACCCTGAATAGCTGTAGCCATCTTGAGAAAAAAGAAGAGTGGGAAGGATCACTTTACCAGACATCAAACTGTATTACAAGGCCATTGTAATCAAAACAGCCTGGTATTGGTACAACAACAGACATATAGATCAATGGAACAGAACAGAGACCCCAGAAATAGACCCACGCCATTATGGTCAGTTAATATTTGAGAAAGGATGCAAGAGCATCCAATGGAGTAAAGACAGTCTCTTCAATACGTGGGGCTGGGAAAATTAGACAGATACATGCAAAAAAATGAAACTAGGCCACCAACTTTCACCATACACAAAAATAAACTCAAAATGGATAAAAGACTTAAATGTAAGTCGCAAAACCATAAAAATCCTGGAAGAAAACATAGGCAGTAAAGTCACAGACATCCCACGTAGTGGAATTTTCACTGATACATCTCCTAGGGCAAGAGAAACAAAAGAAAAAATAAACATATGGGACTACATCAAACTAAAAAGCTTCTGCACAGCAAAAGAAAACAGCCTCAAAATACAAAGGAACCCCACGGTCTGGGAAAACATATTTGCCAAGGATGTATCTGATAAGGGGCTAATTTCCAAAGTGTACAAAGAACTCATAGTACTCAGCAAGAGGAAGACAAACAACCCAATTAAGAAATGGGCAAAGGACTTGAATAGACACTTCTCCAAAGAGGACATACAGATGGCCAAGAGACACATGAGAAAATGCTCAACGTCGCTAATCATCAGAGAGATGCAAATTAAAACCACAATGAGGTATCACTTCACACCTGTCAGAATGGCTGCCATCAACAAATCAACAAACGACATGTGCTGGCGAGGGTGTGGAGAAAGGGGAACCCTAGTACACTGCTGGTGGGAATGCAGACTGGTGCAGCCACTATGGAAAACAGTATGGAGGTTCCTCAAAAAATTAAAAATGGAGCTGCCTTTTGACCCAGTGATTCCACTCCTAGGAATGTATCCTAAGAATCCTGAAACATTCATCAGAAAGGATATATGTACCCCGATGTTCATAGCAGCACAGTTTACAATAGCTAAGATCTGGAAACAGCCCAAGTGCCCATCAGTAGATGAGTGGATAAAAAAGCTGTGGGACATTTACACCATGGAATACTACGCAGCTGTAAAGAAGAAGAATCTCGTACCCTTTGGGACAGTATGGATGGACCTGGAGAATATTATGCTAAGTGAAATAAGCCAGGCAGCGAAAGACAAACATCACATGATCTCGCTTATACGTGGAATCTAAAGAACTTAATAAACTGATGAACAGAATAGATTCAATGACATGGAAGCATAGATGAGACTGATGAATGTCAGAGGGATGGAGGAGGGCGGGTGGGTGGAGGGGGAGAGAGTAACCAAAGAATTTATATGCAGATATCCACAACCCAAGGACATGGACAATGGTGGGGAGAGGGACTGGGGAGGGGGGTGGGATGGGGTGGAATGGGTCCTTGGGGAGAAAAAAGGGCATCTGTAATATTTTAAACAAAAATAAACACACACACAAAAAGTGCTCTATAATTTCCAACTTGGTAAATTGTTATTAATTTCCAACTTGATAGATTATGTCAAAGTGAACACATTCATGTCACCCAGGTTGAAATATAAAATATATCCCATCTTTTTCAAATTAGAGCGTTCACTCATTCCCAAAGGTGGGTAAGTTTTGGCTGTTTTTAAACTCTATATGAATGAAATTATATAGAATTGACCACTTTCTCTTTACATGATGATTGTGAGACTCGGCCATCTATTACCTGTGCTTTATTCATTCCCCTCGCTGAGTTGTTCCACTAAATGAATCAGACACAATTGCTTTGTTTACTGTTGATATATACAGGGTGGGGCAAAAGTAGGTTTACAGTTGTGAGTACAGGAAACACAGAGTTTGTTCTTGTATTATTATATTTAATTATTGTGTTATTTTCTATATGAACAACTGTAAACCTACTTTTGCCCTCCCCTGTATGTGGATTGTTAGCAGTTTGGGACTAGTAAAAGCAGTGTTGCTGTGAATGTGTTGGTGCAGGTCCTTTGGGAAATGTACATGAATATTTCTGTTGGATAAACATCTACAAGTAGAATTGTGCAGAGAATTGCTCATAGTGTATCCTAGGTATTTTTTTTTTTAGTATATGTTATATTTAAAATGTTAATTTCTAACTGTTTCTGACATACATAGAGACAATTCATGTTTGTATATTGACCATGTAACCAAACTCCCTTATTATTTCTAATACTTTATTAATAGATTTTTGGACATTTTACATGCACAGTCATATCATCCACACATGACAGGATTGCCCTTCTCACATTGACCTTAAGACACAAACAGGAGCAGAACCAATTTATGCAGGCACTTTAAAGAGGAGGCATGTTATCAAGATGAGCGGAGTATCTGCTGCCCTGGGTGCGGACTTGTAGGAATGAATGTGTGTTTCTTAAATGGCGAGTGGCAGTGAACCCTGGAAGTGCAGAGTCAGGGAGGCCCTCAGGCAAAGGTGGGCAGTGCACAGCTAGCACCGAACAGAGAGGGGGACATTGCACCTGAGTCTTCCAGCTCCTTAGGCAAGAGCAGGTGCTTGACCTGAATGCAGGAGGTGCCAGTAAACAGTCCATTGTTCTAAATTATTTGCTCAGACAATAAACTTCCTATTATTATTTGACTTCACTTTTTGACAATCATGCACAACTGGTCAAATGACTATAAAACTGTAGTTACTACATTTATAATTGTGATTCATAAATGGGCTTATTAGTTTATGGGGATGGATAAAGTTATTATGCCCCAAGAAATCATAGGATGCTGGGTAGCAACATTTTGGACCAAGGGACCCACTTTATGATGAACAAGGTCAACAGTAGACACATAACCATGGATCTACTTGTCCTATGGATCTACTTCTCCTACTAGACATCACATGACAGAGAAATTGCTAGCCTGATAAAAATTGAAATGGGGTTCTAGATGTGCAGCAAAGACACCTCCATAGAGGTGACAACCTATGGGACTGATATATTGTCTTCTAAGTGTGCTATATATTTTGATCCAATAACCATTATTAGGTTGAAATATATGTAGTAATATATATATCCATAAAAGTTAGGACCCATGGATTGAGCAGCAATGGGTGAGAGTAAGGGTGACCCTCTCACTTTAATGCCCTGCAACATACTTGGGAATCGGCTTCCTATCCCATCATGCCCTTAGGCTCCTCCGGATTGGAAGTTTCACTTCTATGAAAGGCACTTTTTTTGTCAGGGTCATAATCTAATTATACAACTAGAGTCTGGTCCATTTGGACTTTTCATGTCAGTAGAATAACAGGCAGGGAAAGCAGTCACTATTTACTGAGTAATAATTACCATGAAGAGGTAGAGCATGAAAAAGTGCATGTGGAATGTGGGAATTTACTGGAGTGTCTCATGGTGTGTTCGTGCCTGAAGACAACCTTAGCTGAGCAAGGACAGCACCACAGCTTATCAAGGGTGTAGTAACCTGAGGCTCAGAGCAGGAGCAGAAGACCCAGACCTGGATCTGAATCTGTTCATCATTAGCTTGTGACATTACACAATGAACTTGGTTTTTTTCTAAAACTGTAGATAATAATTGTGAGGGGCTGGTATGATGCTCAGAATGGATGATGCCTATAGTATGCAATAGGTATTTAAATCCCCATTATCAGGAATGCTGTTCAATAAATCACACACAATAGGGATGAATTATGGTATAGACTTTATTAAGCAACACGTAGAGAAGAGTCCTGCACCTAATAAGACAATTCAAAGGGATCCTGAAAGAAGAAAGCCTTATACAGGAATCATGAGTACATTGTAAGGAAATATGATCATGAAGAATATTACTCAGTTACAGAAACCTATGAATAAATTATGAAGATTTGTTTGACTAAGTTATTTAGAGAGAGCCATTGACCCTGACTTAGAGTCAAAGCCAAGATCATGACTGCATATCGAGCACGCACAGAGCTGGGACACGATCCGCATCCACGGGAGGAAGAGAACAGATGGAAGTCCCCTGCACCGCATGAAGCTGACTCTTTAAACGGGCAGATGAGTCACAGAAGTTATGGTCCCAAATGCTGGCTGTCAACAAAGTCCAGAGGTGAATTTGTTTCCTTAATGACAAGTCAGTTGACAGGAGGTGGTTCTCTGGCAGGGTGATCAGCAGCAGCAGGGCTGGCAGCAGCTGGACCCGCAGCCATAGGCTATGCACCCAGGCACGCAGCAGCAGGTGGGGTGGTAGCAGGTTCTGCAGACGTGCACAGGACAGCAGCAGACTTGCTGGCAGCAAGGCTGGCAGCAGCAGGACCCACCACAGCTGGACCCACAGCAGCTGGGCTGGCAGCAAGGAGTGCTACAGCAGCAAGGCCGGCAGCAGCTGCTCACACAGCAAGGGCGGCAGCAAGGCTGGCAGCAGCAGGACCCACAGCAGCTGGGCCTGCAGCAGGTGGTTCTGCAGCAGGTGGTCCTGCAGCAGGTGGGCTGGCAGCAAGGGGAGCAGCACATTTTGTCAGGTGTGGAGGGTGGGTTGCTGTTCAGAGGTGAGCTTCTCAGATCCTGATGATGTCTTCTCTCCTGGGGCTTTTATACTCTGGACCCCCAACGTTGGGACCAATAAGCAGGTCTTTTCTCTTTGTTGTTTTCATTGTTTTGATAATTACTGTGGAATTGTCAAGGAGGAAGTTGTTCCCTTTGTGTCTTGAGGGTTCTATAAATTATTGTTTGTCTTCTCTGTAATTGGGAATCCCACTGAAGAATCTTTTACAGAAATGAGAGTCGGGAACCTCCCCAGCAACATTTCAGGTCACATGACACCACCCGATCGCGTGTTACTTCCTGCTGTTTGAAGGAGATGAGAACAGGGGTCTCCTCTCAGTGTTGTTCCCTGGGCCATGTTTAGACTGGGGGTGCCCTGAGCGGTCAGGAGCTGACGGGTCCATGATTACTGAGGCCCTGCGTGAGTCTGATTCCCAGAAAGTGGGATTCAAGGCTCAGCCCGTATCTGCCTGCGGCCTCCGACTGGAAATGTTTCCTGTCCTGTGGGAGAGTCTTGGTGCTTGGCCGCTGTTTCTCTAAGCAGGTCAGCACCCGAACAGGACGGCGCAGAAGCCGCCCCCGGGCTTCAGAGCCTCAGTCCGTTCATGTTCCCTCTGTTTTCTCACTTGGGCAGTATCTCAGATGGGACATTCCAACTTGCACATACTTTCTTACACAAATTGAGGCAAATTGGTGGGATAAGGTGATGGCCAAGTTAAATTTAAATATGTAAATTTATATTTTTTCAACAAATATGGGAAATAATCACCTATAAATTTTTGAATGTGTTTCTGCCCCATTCTCTCTCTCTTCTAGGGACACATGTAAGCATGAAATTGCCATGTTATAGAGAAAACATATAGGCAGCAATTTAGAAAGAATAGAACAGTGTTTCTACATTTCACTACAACACTGTCTCCTGCTCTTTTTGATATTTTGAGCCTTCTGAATTCTACTTTTATATATTAGCTTATTTTTTTATTGCGGTATACCTGACATATAAAATTATGTTACCTTCAGGTATAGAACATAATGGTTTGATATTTGCATTGATCAACACCATCAGTCTAGTTAACATCTTCCAGTGTTCAGAGTTATTATTACTTTTCTTGTGATAAAAACTTTTAAGATCTACTTTCTTACCAACTTTTAAATATGTGGTACAGTATTATTAACTATGGTCACCATGCTGTACATTGCATTGCCATGATTAATTCATTTCATAACTGGAAGTTGGTATCTATTGGCCCCTTTCTCCCATCTTGCCCACACTGCACACCCCACCACTGGCTACCACCAATGTGGTCTCTGTACCTGTAAGCTCAGGATTTTTAGATGCCACATATAAGAGAAATCATAGAGTGTTTGTCTTTGTCTGAGTCATCTCACTTAGCATAATGCCCTCCAGGTCCATGGTGTTGTAGATGGAAAGATGTGCTTCTTTTTCATGGCTAAATAATATTCTCTCTGTGTGTGTGTGTGTGTGTGTGTGTGTGTGTGTGTGTGTGTGTGTGTGTAGCCCCTTTCCTTCATCCATTCATTGATATGCGGGTTGTTTTCCTATCTTGGGTATTGTAAATAATGCTGCAATGAACATGTTGGTGCATATATCTTTCGAATTAGTGAGAATTTTTCAGATAGATATCCAAGAGAGGAATTGCTGAATCATTAGTCAGTTCTATATTTAATTTCTGAGGAATATCCACACTGTTTTCCACAGTGGCTATGCCAATTTAAATTTCCACCAATAGTGGAGAAAAGATTTATTTTCTCCACATCTTCAACACTCATTAGGTCTTGTCTTTTTTTTTTTATTGTCACTGTGACAGGTATGAATGGATATCTCATTGTGGTTTTAATTTACATTTATTGGAGATCCTCTGTCCATTCTTTAATTTTCTGTGGGTTTGTGCGTTTTGTTTTTGTTTTGCAATGGAGTTCCATAAGTTCTTTATGTGTTTTGGATATTAACCCCTTATCAGATGTATGATTTGAAATATTTTCTCTCTTTCAGGAGTTTCCCTTTTTATTTTGTTGATGGTTTTCTTTGCCGTGCAGAAACTTTTTAGTTTGATGTAGTTCCACTTGCTTCCTTTGTTTTTTGTGTCATATCCAAAAAAGTTTTTGGCAAGGCCCTTGTCAAGGAGCTTATCGCCCATGTATTTTGTCCAGGAGTTCTGTGGTTTCCAGTCTTACAATCCAGTCCTTAATCCATTTTGTATTAATTTTTGGGTATGCTGTAAGATAGTGGTTCAGTAGCACTTTTTTTGCATGTGAGTACCCAATTTTCTCAATACCATTTATTGAAAAAGCTGTCCCTTTTTCATTTTGTATTCTTGGCTCCTTGTCATAAATATATTGACCATTATATGAGAGTTTATTTCTAGACTCTGTATTTTGTCCCATTGATATGTGTCTGTTTTTATGCTAGTACCAAACTGTTTTGATTCCTATAGGTTTATAATATAGTTTGAAATCAGGGAGCAAGATGTCTCCAGCTTTGTCCGTGTTTCTCAGGAATGTTTTGGCTACTCAGAGGTATTTGGGGTTCCATATAAATTTTAAGATATTATTCTATTTCTGTGAAAAATGCCATTGGAATTTTAATAGAGGTAGCATTGGATCTATATATTGCTTTGAGTAGTTTGGATATTTAACAATATTAATCCTTCCAATCCATGAACACAAAATATCTTTTCTATTGTCTGTGTCCTCTGCAGTTCCTTTCACATATATTTTTAATTTTCAGTGTACAGGTCTTTCACTTTCTTGGTTATATTTATTCCTAGTCATTTTATTCTTTTTTTATGCAAATGTAAATGAAATTATCTTAATTCCTCACTAGTATATAAAAAACACAACAGATTTTTGTATATTGATTTGTAACCTGCAACTTTGCTGAATTTATTGATTAGTTCTAACAGTCTTTTGTGGCATCTTTAGTATGTATTGTGTGTGTATTATTTAGTATGTATTATGTATTATATATATACACACACACATAATTTCATCTGCAAACAGAGTCCGTTTTACTTCTTTATTTCCAATTTTGATGCCTTCGTTTAAAAAAATATTTTTTTACTAATTTCTCTGGCTAGGACTTTCAATACTATATTAAATAAAGTGGCGAGAGTGGCCAGACAAATTGCATGAGCGGCTGGACAGCACGTGAGACAGGAAGCGCGCCCTGCACTCACCGGAGCTGTAAATGCTGTCCCTGCTGCCCCAACAGGAAGCCGCAGGTGCTGAGGTGTAGGACAGTGAAGAGAACTGTGATTAGCACCATGGTTGTGTGTATGTATCATTTTGTGGGGGAGAGGGGTGGCCTCAGAAAATGATGCTTGTTGGCTACATGCAAAGGATGAAAGGCCTAATTGAGTTATCTCATCCCTGGAAGGGACACGAGTGGAAGATAAAGGCATTTGGAGAAGAATCATGTACATGGAGATGGTGCATCAGCAGAAAGTACTCTCCCTTTCTGTCCCCCATCAATGCTCCCCAGAGTGTATCCACCACTTAGGAGGCACTAGACAAGTACAAGTTGGTATAACACTTCCTCTAGCTCGTCAGCTGTGCCAGTACTTGCACAAGGGACATGGACAAAGGAGCCATGGTGGCAGGAATAGAGGCTTTATGTGGACCAACAGCACGACTCTCTCACCACTGCTACAAACTAACTTCTGTTGTTCGCGCTGTTGTCAGAAGTAAACAAGGGGTGAGTCCTTATCAATAACATCATTCCTGAAAACCAACCACCCCAAACAGAGCCAAGTGTTCTACAACAGATCACTTCCACAATGAAGGGACAATTCTTCCTTACCGTGATTGCATGTGTGACTTGTGCAATTGTCTTCCCTGGCTGCAGTGCTATCCGCCAGCTTGCAGTATATGGTCATAGGATCCTGGATGGCATCACTTTGGACCAAGGGACCCACTCTATGATCAACAAGGTCAACAATAGGCACATAACCATGGATCTACTTGTCCTACCATACATCACATGATAGAGAAATTGCTGGAATGGTCTCTTAGATGTGCAGCAAAGACATCTGCATAGAGGTGACAATCTGCTGGATTGATATATTGTCTTCTGAATGTGGAATATACCTTAACCCAATGGCCATTAACATATATGTAATGGACCACCTATATCCATAAATGGTAGTGTACACGGGTTGACTGGAAGTTGAGTGAGTCTTCACACTTTAACCCGCAATGACACACTTGGGAATCTGTGCTTCCCATCCCATCATGCTTTAGATTCTCCTGGATTGAAGGTTTTACTCCTAGGAAAGCACATTTTTGTCAGGAACATAACCTAGTTTACAACTGCCACTGGTCCATTTGGACTCCTCGTGTCAGTAGATGAGCAGCAGAGAAAGCAGTCACTATTTGGTGAGGGATAATTCATGAGAGGTAGAGCAGGGAGAAGTATACCTGGAGTGTGGGAATTTACTAGAGTGTCTCAGGGTGTCCATGCCCAGCGACTATGGGACCTGAGCAATGACAGCATCGCAGCTTGCCAAGGGCATAGTAACCGGAGGCTTCTTTGGGATGCAGATGTAAGTGCCTTTGAGCAGAAACACGAGACTCCTTCCAGGATCTGAGTCAATTCATTCTTAGCTATGTGACATTAAACAATTAACTGGGGGGGGTTCCACCCCTGAAAATGGAGATAATTTTTGTGGGGGCTATTATGATGCTCAGAATGGATGATGCATATAGTATGCAATATGTATTTAAATCCCTGTATCAGGAATGCTGTATAAGAAATCACACACACTATGGATGAATTAGGGTATAGACTTTATTAAGAAAGAAAGGTAAGATTCCTGCATTTAGGAATACAGTTCAAAGTGATCGTAAAAGAAGAAAGCCTGATACAAGGAGCATGAGTACACTGATATAGAAAATGTGATTATGAAGATTATTTATCACATGCAAAACGTATTAAAAATTATGAGAATTTGTTTTTCTAAGTTACATGGAGGGAGAGGGTGAAGATCCTGACCACAGAGTCAAAGCAGAGACCATGACCCCATATTGAGGATGCACGAAGCTGACACCCGATCCACACACACGGGAGGAGGAGGACTGGGGGCCCTCCGCACACCACCACGCGGATTCGGAGGCTTTGTCAGCCGAATGAGTCACAGAACTCCTGGTGGAGCATGCTGTTGGCAGCAAAGTCTAGGACATGAATGTTTCCAAACTGGCGAGTCAGTTAACAGGTGTTGTGTGAAGATCGTGGTTCTTTGGTGGGAAGATCAGCAGCAGCAAGGGCGGCAGCAGGTGGTCCTGCAGCAGGTGGTCTGACAGCAGGTTGGGCGGCAGCAAGGCTGGCAGCAGCTGGACACACAGCAGGGGCGGCAGCAAGGCTGGCAGCAGCTGGACACACAGCAAGGGCGGCAGCAAGGCTGGCAGCAGCTGGACACACAGCAGGGGCGGCAGCAAGGCTGGCAGCAGCTGGACACACAGCAGGGGCGGCAGCAAGGCTGGCAGCAGCTGGACACACAGCAGGGGCGGCAGCAAGGCTGGCAGCAGCTGGACACACAGCAGGGGCGGCAGCAAGGCTGGCAGCAGCTGGACACACAGCAGGGGCGGCAGCAAGGCTGGCAGCAGCTGGACACACAGCAGGGGCGGCAGCAAGGCTGGCAGCAGCTGGACACACAGCAGGGGCGGCAGCAAGGCTGGCAGCAGCTGGACACACAGCAGGGGCGGCAGCAAGGCTGGCAGCAGCTGGACACACAGCAGGGGCGGCAGCAAGGCTGGCAGCAGCTGGACACACAGCAGGGGCGGCAGCAAGGCTGGCAGCAGCTGGACACACAGCAGGGGCGGCAGCAAGGCTGGCAGCAGCTGGACACACAGCAGGGGCGGCAGCAAGGCTGGCAGCAGCTGGACACACAGCAGGGGCGGCAGCAAGGCTGGCAGCAGCTGGACACACAGCAGGGGCGGCAGCAAGGCTGGCAGCAGCTGGACACACAGCAGGGGCGGCAGCAAGGCTGGCAGCAGCTGGACACACAGCAGGGGCGGCAGCAAGGCTGGCAGCAGCTGGACACACAGCAGGGGCGGCAGCAAGGCTGGCAGCAGCTGGACACACAGCAGGGGCGGCAGCAAGGCTGGCAGCAGCTGGACACACAGCAGGGGCGGCAGCAAGGCTGGCAGCAGCTGGACACACAGCAGGGGCGGCAGCAAGGCTGGCAGCAGCTGGACACACAGCAGGGGCGGCAGCAAGGCTGGCAGCAGCTGGACACACAGCAGGGGCGGCAGCAAGGCTGGCAGCAGCTGGACACACAGCAGGGGCGGCAGCAAGGCTGGCAGCAGCTGGACACACAGCAGGGGCGGCAGCAAGGCTGGCAGCAGCTGGACACACAGCAGGGGCGGCAGCAAGGCTGGCAGCAGCTGGACACACAGCAGGGGCGGCAGCAAGGCTGGCAGCAGCTGGACACACAGCAGGGGCGGCAGCAAGGCTGGCAGCAGCTGGACACACAGCAGGGGCGGCAGCAGCAGCTGGGCCGGCAGCAGGTGGTCCTACAGCAGGTGGTCTGACAGCAGGTCGGGCGGCAGCAAGGCTGGCAGCAGCAGGACCCACAGCATGGTCGGCAGCATGGCTGGCAGCAGCTGGACACACAGCAAGGGCGGCAGCAGCAGGACCCACAACAGCTGGATCCACAGCAGGTGGGCTGGCAGCAAGGAGAACAGCACATGGTGTCAGGAGTAGAAGGCGAGTTTCTGTTCAGAAGTGAGTTTCTCAGATTCTGATGACTTCTTCTGTGCTCAGGTTTTTATACACTGGACCCCCAATGTTGCGACCAATGAGCAGGACTTTTCTTGTTGTTGTTTATGTTGTTTTTGTAATTACAGGAAAATTTTCAAAGAGGAAGTTGTTCCCTAAGTGATATGAAGCTTTAGAAAATAAGTGTTTAATGTGTTTCTTAATTGAGAATAACTCATAGAAATGTCTATAGATAAAAGGAATGTGCTCACATCAGCATACTTCTCAAAGCAATCTGCAGATTCAATGCAATCTCCATGAAAATTCTAATGGCATTTTTCACAGAAATAGAAAAAAAAAATCCTAAAATTTATATGGAATGACAAGAGACCCTGAGTAGCAAAAGCAATCTTGAGAAAAAAGATCAACACTGGAGACATCATGCTCTCAGATTTCAAACTATATTACAAAGCTATAGTAATCAAAACAGTATGACATTGGCATAAAAACAGATGCATAGATCAATGAACTAGAATAGAGATCCCAGAAATAAACCCATGTATATATGATCAATTAATTTATGACAAAAGAGCCAAGAATACACTATGGGGAGAAGACAGCCTTTTCACTAAATGGTGTTGGGAAAATTGTGCAGCCACATGCAAAAGAATAAAAGTGGGCCACAATGTTACACCATACACAAAAATTAACTCAAAATGGATTAAATATTTGAATGTAAGCTCTGAAACTATAAAATTCCTAGAAGAAAGATAGGCAGGAAGTTCACTCACATAAATCTTGGCAATAATTTTTTGGAGTTGACAGCAACACAACAGCAAAAAAAATAAACAAGTGAAACTACATCAAACTAAAAAGCTTCTACATGGCAAAGGAAAGCATCAACGAAACAAAAAGGCAACCTACTGAATGGGAGCAAATATTTGCAAATATTTGTGAGAGGCATTCCATGGTATGGATGTATCACAGTGTGTGTGTTCCACCATTCATCTGTGAAGGAAACCTCAACTGTTTCAAGTTTAGAAAGCTTTAGACATCCTTGCACAAGAGACTAAATCTAAGATGAAAGTCAGGGCCTTTCTTAGATCTGAAAGAGTAGTTACTAATGCAATATATGGCACATGATTTGGGGAGGAGTAATTATACCTAAACTTCTTGGGAGTATTTCTTTATCTAGCCACACACCCTAATATTGTATTCACCTTCAGCACTTCTACCCCAGGTATAACCTCACCAAAAAAAATGTTACCTCTGGTGTCAGGTAGAAAAAGAGATTGAGAACTGCTGGCGTATAAATAACCCCTGCACATCTCTAAGAAGAGATAAACGCAGTACATAATGAAAAAGACAAAGGTTTTGCACATGATATTAACCTCAGTATAAGATCATACTTATTGCCAACCTCTTTCTGCCATGAAACCCTGAATTGCACGCTGAATGCCAACTCTGATACATTAATGAAAATGAATATTATTTGGCCTTTAAAAAGGAAAGGATATCCTGCCATTGGTAATCATGGATGGGCCTGGAAGATACTATGCTAAGTGAAATAAGTCAGTCACAGAAGGACAAATACTGCATGAATCGACTTATGTGAGATATTAAATAAATGAAAGGAGCATAGAATAAAATTTTGGTCTCCAGAGACTGGGGGTAGTAGGAAACAGTTGTTGTTCAGTGTATAGAGTTACAGTTATACAAGGCAAATAACTTCTACAGATCTGCTGTACAACGTTGTGGCTAACAGCATACTATGGTACACTTAAAGGCTTGTTAAGAAGGTAAATCTTATGTTAGTGTTCTTACCACACACACAAAAAAGCAAGGAGACAGAAAAAATAACTTTTGGAGGTGATGAATATATTTAGTACCTTAATTATGGAAATAGTATTAGTCCATACTCATCAAAATGTATACATTGGACATGTGCAGTTTTTTGTATATTAAGTATACCTCAGTGAAGCTGAAGGGAAAGAAGAAACATCAACATTTCATGACTTTGTTTTTCTCCTAGAACATTTATTTCTTGCCCACCTGAAAGTCTAGAAAATGGGCCATGATTCACAGTCAGGAGGGGAAATATCATGAGAGTCTATTCTCATGCCAGTGAGGCCCTATTTCACATTCAAAATTTACCTGCCCACCAGACCCACGATGAATGAGCCATGAATCAAACTAAAATGCAGCTTTACCCTCCCAAGTCACCAAGGAGAAGGTGACTGTTAGAGTCTTCACCACCCAAGGGGACATGCTGGGCTGTGCAACCTGAGACTAACACAGACACGGCCTAAGGCACAAGTCACGTGACAGCTCCCTTGGAGGAAGCTGAAGCAGGAGAGGCACAGAAGAGGTGATTCGGGAAGAGCTGAAGTGAGGAGTCCTAACACATCAGGAAAAGGAAGCAATGTTTCCAGCCATCTTGAAAAGGTTAACCAGGAAAACAAACTTGGCTAATTTGATAATGGCCCGTTAATTAGGACAAACAACGACAAGGAAAGAGCACTGCATGTGATGACAGCAGCCCTCAGCAGGGTATAAAAGGGGCCCTGGGGCAAGCAGACTTCCAAACCTTCCAAACTCACCTTCCTAATCCACCTTCCTGGAAACTCACTCAGAACCTCCACCCTCTGCCACCATGGTCAACTCGTGTAGTGGATCTGTCTGCTCCGACCAGGGCTGTGGCCAAGGCTGCGGCCAGGAGACCTGCTGCCGCCCCAGCTGCTGCCAGACCACCTGCTGCAGGACCACCTGCTGCCGCCCCAGCTGCTGTGGCTCCTGCTGTGGCTCCAGCTGCTGCCGCCCCATCTGCTGCCAGACCACCTGCTGCCGCCCCAGCTGCTGTGTGTCCAGCTGCTGCCGCCCCAGCTGCTGTGGCTCCAGCTGCTGCCGCCCCTCCTGCTGTAGTTCCTGTTGCTGCCGCCCCATCTGCTGCCAGACCACCTGCTGCAGGACCACCTGCTGCCGCCCCAGCTGCTGTGGCTCCTGCTGTGGCTCCAGCTGCTGCCGCCCCTCCTGCTGCGGTTCCTGTTGCTGCCGCCCCATCTGCTGCCAGACCACTTGCTGCCGCCCCTCCTGCTGTGTGTCCAGCTGCTGCCGCCCCTCTTGCTGTGGTTCCTGTTGCTGCCGCCCCATCTGCTGCCAGACCACCTGCTGCCGCCCAGTCTGCTCTAGTGGTTCCTGCTGCTAACCACCCTGACCTGTGCCCACCTCGTTTTTGTCAACCAATCTTCATAGTGTAATCCAACTGAACTGAGCCACAAGAGGCCAACTGTAAAACCTCAGTTCCAACTGATTCTTAAACTGGCTTTGGCCTCCAAATATACACCCCCCCATGTTACTATCTCTCTCCCAAATGAACAAGAAGTTTGAATTTTCTCTGACTTCTTTCAACCAACATGTCATCCCAATTGATATATTTCTTCCCTGTCAGACTTTCTCATATGGCNTTCCTCTGAACTTTCAACCAACATGTCATCCCAATTGATATATTTCTTTCCTGCCAGATTTTCTCATATGGAGATATCCCTAAATCTTAAATAAATCTTAATTTCCCGAGCATACAAATACAACAGCATCCTGTCTGATTATTATTCCTCCTTAGTTGTCCATTGTCCTGTTGTCCTCTGCAGCGAGCAGAGTATAGCTGGTGATTTCAGGGTGTGCACCTTTCTGCCCTCAGCATCCCTATTTTAATATAGGAAGATGGTTTCTTCCAGCAAACACTTTGACCTCCCTGCCTGCGGACTTTCTCCAGATGAAGAAGCAGGCTCTGGGCGGCAGGGAGCTCCTCTGTNTTTAATATAGGAAGATGGTTTCTTCCAGCAAACACTTTGACCTCCCTGCCTGCGGACTTTCTCCAGATGAAGAAGCAGGCTCTGGACGGCAGGGAGCTCCTCTGTAGGAGCAGCGCTCAGCCAGCGGGCGGGAGCGGTGGGTAAACGCTCCGGCGTCTTTCCCCTCGGGTGGGGCAAGTTGTACCGGTCTGGGGAGGGGGGGCCTCAGTGGGTGCGCCTGGCTGCCTCCGGGAGGGAGCTGCTCATGACATCATTCTATATAAGCTTCGCTCTCTTCCCCATTTCACTCCCCAGGGTCTCTACAGTGTCTTTTAGGATTATCTCCCAAATAAACTACTAGATCTAGAACCCCTGTTTGGCGGTCTGTTTCTAAGACACCAGTGTTCCAATCTAGTTACCAGTGTCCTTTAAAACATTTTTTTATATATTACAAATGGTTGCCAACTATCAGTGTCAACTCAGATCCAGTAACCAACAACATCCAATGGGGATTCCAGTGTCCCCTGAGGTCGTGGCTGTGGATTCCTTTGGGAAAGGACTGGAGCAATCACTACCACATACACCTGCTCGGTCCTTGGCCTTGGAGGACTGGCCTCTCCTTCAGTGAGTCAGTGGGCTCTAGGTCTGAGAACTGTCTCAGGTCTGGAAACTGAGTGAGGGATCATAATTTTCCATTGGGATCACTGACCTCAGCCTGTGGGTCACACATCACTTTGCCCCCGTTGTCATTCCAAACTTGCTGCCCGTTAACATAGTTTCACCCACATGACTCTTACAGTTAAATGCTGCCACCTGGCCTCTGCTACTTCAAGGATATTATCACTCTCATTGCTCCTTGCATTCCATATTGTGTTTTGTTTTACTGTGCAGCACTCCTGATAAGAATGTATACACATGGTGCATATCATATACATTATCCATCCTGAGCCTCATATAGTCTCCAACAAATAATTATCTCCACCCTCCATATGAGAACGTTTCACAGGGTCATGTTATGTAGCTGAAATGGGCAGACTCAGACCCAGCACTGTGTCTTTTGCTTCTGCTCAATGACACTTAAGTTTCTATCTAAGACAAGTTAGGATAAGTCCTGGGACTGAGCACCAGCACGATGTTCATTTGAGCGTCTTTAACAATGGAAGCGATGTTCTCTTGTGTGTGCATGCAGATAGCACCTACTTACAGAGTTCTTCCCAAGTCAGTGTCCACACCGCAGCTAGCTGGTAGGGCAGCAAGGGCTGCACGTTAGAGCTCGCCCGCGTGCAGGACCCTTTCCTGTCTCAGGCGCTGCCCAGCCACTCAGGCTTTCCTGGGCATCCAATATTTGGGAGCATCCAGTGTGTCCTCATGCCACCGTTGCTGTGTGTCCAGCTGCTGCCAGCCTTCCTGTTGCTGATCCTCTCGCCATGGGATCTTGTGACACAGACTAACCTGACAATCACCCTGTTGCCTCTTCAGGTGCTGCCACAATAACCAGGCTTCACCAACACCCAGCATGCTGCCACCATCGCTCTATCAGGCATTCTTGATTAAAAGGAGCTGTGAGTAGGGCGGTAAGATGTATTCAACTTCAGGCTGGTTGTCTTCATCTTTATTTGCTATTATCTCTGTGATGGCTGCAGGCCTTAGGTCTCCTTGACCTACAGCCAGCTTGTCAGGCTTGCAAAACTGATCACTGCTTTCCCTCTAAGTAACCTAAAGCATGAATCACTAGATTTCTTCCCTGTTTACTGTATTTTTGTAATCTCTTCTCTAAGGCATCACTATTCTTCTGTCATTTCGTGATTACTGCATCATCTTTCCAGCTGTGGGGAGCTTCTCTGGTTCCTTTCCAATAAAGTCTTTACTGTCTTCCAGCCTATATGGTGATCTTACTCTTTGTAGAGCATTTACTCTGAAGGCCTTACATTCATATTCCATTTCACAAGTCTTATCTGTTCTGAGCCTGGCAGTGACCCCAAACTAGCAGGACCAAGATGATAACCCCCCCCCCTTACAGATGAATGGAGGCCACTTGGCTAGTTATGGACACGGTTTGGTCAAGGGCCGGGGCCTCTACTTCTAGCTCCAGGGTCTTACATTCACATCTTATTTAAAAAAAAACAACAAAAAAACTCAAACTAAACAGTGGTCTGAGTACTGGGAAGGTGTGTGCTTTGGGTTGTCTGCATATCTTTGAAAATATCCTTTTCCATATGCAGGTAATTTTTCTCTTTACAAATGTAATCTCTCACCTGTTTTCAAAACCTCAATGACCACTTGCACGGCGTCAGTGCAGCGGGCTGGTTAGGAGGCATCCTCGGTGTTTAAGCATCTGTTGTGCTCCCGGTACTGTGCTGGCACACTTAGGCCAGAGACGTGTCTAAAGACACCTGTTCTTCGATGTCAGGGGAGGGCATTCTGGGTGGTCTCTTTCATCAGGCTGCACATAGTGTGGAAAATAAAAAAGGGATCGAGGAAAACACATATCCTCTGTCATATTTCATGTAACCCTAAACTTTCAGTCCCTTGTTTCTCTCAACCAGAACGCAGTCACGGGAATTAAGCACAGACAGGCCTGGGAACTGAGCTGACCGCACCGTGAACGTTTTTCCTCTGACCTGTTCCACTCTCCACAAAACACCATCCTGAGTTTTATGAGATGAAGCCGAAACACGAATCAACCCCAGTGTGGCTGCTAGTGTCCGAAGAGACTGCCTAGCTAGACCACAACAGGGCAAGAAGAGAAGCTGAGGTAGTGAGGTTTGTTCTTTGACCTTAGATACGGGTCTGTCTTATTCCTCAGCGTTGGCACTGTTGGCATGTTGGACAAGATGATTCTTTGCTGGCTGGGTAAAGGTGCCTGTTGTGACCATGGAGGAATGTGTAGCAGTTTCCTGGCTTCTACCTACTAGATGGCAGTAGCACCCCTTTCTGGTTGTGCCATATAGACCCAAGATGGGTGGGGAGAGTGGATAGATGTACAAAACACAAGCATAAAACCTATACTAAAGAGGGGTCATCTAAATGTATAGAATTGGATAATAATAAAAGTGACATCAAAACTCATGGGGTGTGGCCCCGGCTGGTGTGGCTCAGTTGTTTGAGAGTCACCCAGTGCACTGAGAGGTCACTGGTTCGATTCCTGGTCAGGGCACATGCCCAGGTTGCAGGCTCGGTCCCCAGTAGGGGGCATGCAGGAGGCAGCTGATCGATGCTTCTCTCCCATCGATGTTTCTCTCTCTCCCTCTCCCTCCCTCTCTCTCTAAAATCAATAAAAACATATTTTTTTTAAAACTCATGGGATGCAACAAAAGCAATATTTTGAGGATGATTTATATGTTTAAATACTTATGTAAGAAGGGAAGAAAACCTCCAAAGTACTGAGTTGAATGCCCCATCTTAAGAAATTAAGAGAAAAGCAGTAATATTGTTCCCAAACTACACAGAAAACACTTTAAAAATAATAATAATAATAAGAGTAGAAATTAATAAAACCGAAGGTAAAGAAAAAATAGTGAATTCAACAAAGTCAAAAGTTTGACCTTTTAAAAAGTGAACAAAACAGATAAAACTTTGAGAAGCCTGATCAGCTAAAATGATACCAGGCGATGTTCAATAATATTCTGAAAGAAAATTCGGGCATAGGAAATGAACAAAACAGATTTTTAAATTATTTTTCATGAGTTCCTGGGCTCACTGAGCTCAGTTCTTTTGTCCCACACGGTACTGACTAGGAAAAAATATTCACAATACACACAGAGGCAAAGGATTGGTCTCAAGAACATAAATAACTCCCACAAACCAGTAACCATGGGCAACTCACTCAAAAATTGGATAAAAGATATGGCTAGAAATTTTGTTAGAGGAAACATATAGTAGCCAACAAACGCGATAAAAAAAAAACAAAACCTCAAAATCATAAGTAATTGAGAAAAATACAAATCGAAACCTCGACAAGATTCCAACTTACACCACCATACTGAAAACAGTTTAAAAGTCTGACAATATCAAGAATTGAGAGAGGCTGTGAATCTGCTGAAGCTCTTGCACGTTGGGGGGGTGGAGGGGTGGAGGGAGGTATAAATTCGTGCAGCCACTTTAGGAAGCAAATTGGCATTTTCTTTTAAAGGACAGACCTGTCAACAAAATGTGCCATAATGTCACTCCCAGCTCTGTTGACAGCCAAACATTCTGTGAATCGCCTTGTTAAATCGTGAGGCTCCTTAGTGGAGTGGGGCCTCCTTCACTTCGGTTTGGTTCGTCCTTTCCTGTGATCAGTGTGCCGGCTGCTGCTCTGCTTCGTCTCTCTCAACATAAAATCCTGGTCCCAGCCTTGGAAAGGCGGTCACCCCTCCCTGTCCCCTCTAAGAATCTTAAACAGCAAATTCTTAGGATTGTTCTCTTAAGTCTCTGCCAGTATCTTAAAATTTGTGATAACCAGTCAGGGAAATGCTGCGGCCTACAGGGCAGGAGGGTAATTGCCATGTTTAGAGGGAAAGGAATGTGATTTCCTGGCTCGGGGCACTGAAGTAGAGGGCTGAGCCCATAGGGGAGGGGGGGCTCAAAAATGCCATTCTGATTGGACAGCAGAGATGCTTCTGGTGGAGAAAAGGTTAGGGGGCCCAGGATGAGTGTCACCTGAGACGTGGAGAACAGCTTCCCGGGGATGGGCCGGACCACCCTGGGTGTCTGCATTTTTTATACTAGGCATTCAGCCACTCGGCAGGTTTTTATCAGGATGCCTGTCATGCCTGAGATTCTTTGAGGTCCCTGAGCACTCTGCCTTACCCCGTCATTACTTGATTGCTTACTGACATGTTATCATTCTCTGGAGTGCATAAGCCTCCAAATAGCTAATGCTTGAAAGAAAACATACACGCCATCAGGATGATAGGCATTCCCTTGGTGGGAGGGGTGGGGGGGGCGCTGCCTTCCAGAAGGATTCAGGGCAGAACTCACAGCCTTGATCATGACTCTGGAGCCGATTTTGTTTACACACCAGAGGTGAAGCCACCTCTTGGAGCAGACTCACATTAGCCAAGCCCATAAAGCAAGGACACCTATTTATGAACTTCCAGCAGAATCAGCTGTAACAGGAATTCCTCAGCTACAACACGAGCAAGGAATCAGCACTGGAAGTTAAAGGAACTAGATGTCAGGTGTCACTTGACACACTGAGTCCACAATAGTTGTCACCAATGGAGCTTGAAAACTCAGTCCTGCGACTAACCCTCCATCTCCCCCGAGCAGGGCCGGCAGCGGTGCTGCCAACCTTGGCTTCAGCGCTGGCCTGACTCTGAGTTTCCGTGGCACCAACACCCTCGCTTAAGTTTCATATGGTGTATCTTCAGTCAGATCTGAGTCAGGACCTCAGATATCCTTCTTTTTAAGGTGACTTTACATAATTCGGTTTCGGTCCTTTTTAGTGTAGATTCCGAATGTTGGATGGTGTCCCGCTGTCCTGCCCGCTTATCACGCATCCCCACTCATGCTACTGCATCCATCAGGAAATCTGTGTTGTGGTTCATTTCCATCATAACATCTTTTGGTTATTTATGATATTCCTAATTGTATTTTTGGATGACAGGATTTATTTACCTTTCTCTTCTCTTCTAAAAAAAGTCCTCAGTGATGTGCAGTTATCAGAAAATTGCATTGACTTGTTTTTGTGTGTCTTTGCTCACACCCACATACTCCTTCCCTCCCTCCCAGGAACAACACATTTGTTATGATTTGGGTCGAGCATGGGAGTCCACCTCTGGATTACGCACTCGGGTGCAAGGTAATAGTGTTAAGGAAAGAGCAGGGGTTCATTTCGGGCAGTCGGCCTTGGCCTGCGTTTCATCCACGCCTTTCACTTTCCCTTTAGTGCCTCGAAATCTCCAGTCCTTAATCCGAGCTGCCCAGGAAGGCTCCCCTGCCCTTGGCTTCAGCCAGACTCACAAATGAAACCCACAGTGGGTCACTCTCACTGTTTTCCTCCAGCTGCCCCATGGCCAGAATTTGTGGGAGGATCTGAAAGTGTAGCGACAGTGTGTCCATTCGCAAATAGGAATGGAAACTGGGCCCAGGAGGCCAGGCCCTGCCCCTGTCAGGACAGGCACAGCAGTCCCTTCCCAATCCCCTCCCTTCCTGACCCCGTGAAAATCTCCATTAGAGGCCTTTTCTTAGAGGGGTTGAATCCTATGCTGATTCTCCCCAAGGCTTCTCCTGCCAGGAACCTTGATTGACCCCAGAAGGGACCACTGTCAGACACCCTGCATGCCCCAAACTCAAAGCAAATAAGCCTGAATTATACAGGTAGTGTAAAGCTCACAAGGAAAGCATGCGTGCCTCGCCTCTCCCTCGCTGCCCCTGTGTTCGGGGTTCACAACTTGTCCCTGGCCAGAAAGCCTTCGGACCCTCTTTCTGAACAAAAGCATTCCTTATCCAAGATAAGGGCGTGATAAAAACCGAGCTCTTGAGCATATTTTGATTCTTGCTTGAAACAAAGATCAAGATGAAAAGGACGCATTTCATGAATCTTCAGCCTCTTAAGGTTGATTCCTAGCCAAGTTCACCCCAAGTGTTCTCCTTTAGGTGTCTAAAGGTAATAAATATAGCAAACTGGAAATATACCAAAAACACAGCTAAGACCAAAAAAATCCCCTGCAACAGTCTTTTCCCCACACAAATAGGTGATTATAAGAAGAAATGTGATTTAATTTCAGATCCATTGGTAAAATTATAATTATGACAGAAGAAAGGAGGACTCCTCGATATTACTTATGCATGCAAAGGATAATATTTGAATTGTGTAGAAAAAATTGCAAAGAGGGATTAATGGCCCAAAATGGATGTAAACGGTATAGGAGAAAATTTAGTTTCTCTAATAAGTTTTACTTTCCTGTCCTTAGACAAATTACTTCTCAAATACTGAAACATCTTTCAAGTGAGAACAGTGAACCGCTATTTGAAAAATCTTGAGGAATCTGAAACATAAAGCAGCTAAATGGGTGTCAGCATCAGAGATAATTTCCATACAATCTGAGCCCACTGAAATCTCAGGAAGTAATGAGCAACCCAGCATTTGCACTATATGTACCAGAATTTGAATTACAAGAGCTGTTTTGGCTTGCTGACCCTTGAAATAACTTATAATGTCTGTGAAGATTTTGAACAATCTCTCAGCTATTGCACAATGACTGAACATTTATAAAGACAAATAGATTTAACAAACACCTAGATTCTCTAAGTAAATGTATGTCACTCTCTGCTGTGCGCGTTACGTCCCAGAGCACTTAGGAATAAATGTTAAAGAATTTGCCATGACTTGGTCTAAGTGGTCCCATGTTCTTTTTCTAGAGGTTCACAAAGGGTCTTTTGAACAGTCCATTCTAGAATCTTTTCCTGAGATGAGGTCAAACTTAAAGGTGTATGATTTGCAGAAACTTAAACGTGGAGTGGCATTTGCTTGTCTGAACACATTCGGCATCTCCGGGCTCTAAGATTCCTCGCTGTCAACGTGTCAATTTCTAACCCCCAGAAACAGTGAGAAAACAAATGTTTGTTGTTTTTAGCCACTAAGCTTTGGGGTCATTTGTTATGCGGCAATAGATAGCTAATATAATGAAACAGATCCATGTAGCAAAGTGCAATTTAAAATTATATTCTTAATTCTTAACAATCAATAACTCATTATATTAATTGCAAAGCTTGACTAATTATTATTACTATAAATCTTAATTCTTAATAAAAATTTTCTTAAAGCAATAATAAAGGAAAAAAGTAAATTTTATAATTTTACATTATATATAAATTCTTAAATTTCCAAACCCTAATACTACTCATATTGTTTGAATACTTTATAAATAGTACGTACTCATTGTTTGTGTTTTTATCTAATGGAACAGTATATCTGAGAAGGGAGGAAGATAAATGGCACTGGATAGGGTACCAAAGGGACTTCAACTTCATCAATATGTCTTATTTCAATGACCTTCCTAAAGACCCAAAGCAGGTATAAGAAAATGTCAATTCTGGGTGGTGGGGTTTGTCGTATTTTTCTCAAAACTTTCCTGTATTTTTAAAATTGCTCCCTACCCAGGACATAAGTGTAAGTGAAGACTTAGTTATGAGCATGTCCAGGCTCAGCGGAATAGTTTTTATAATGGGAGGTTCAGATGTTTCATGGACAAGTTCTAGCAAACCTAAAAGGAGCTCATAAAGGCTCTGCTATTAGACTGTTGCCAAACATAGGAAAGATGCAGGCTTCCCAGCACACCTCTCACACCTGACATGTTTAAAACGTGCAGCTTGCGTGTTGGCGGATGGCCAGTGGGCAACATTTGCCAATACAGCAGGGCAATCCACAACTGGGAAATGAAAAGAAAAAGGCTTAGATGGGTCGAAAAGCTAGTGCAAAGTATCCCGAGAATTCTCGTATTAAGAAGCAAATTATTTAAGGAGATGTAACTCCTCCACCTTGCAGTGTAAGGAGCAGTGTTGAAAATTCTATTCAGGACTGAGGTGAGATGCTTCCCACTCCCCGGAGCCTCATCCTTCCTCTGGCATTTCTGAAATCTCCCTGGAAGATGTGGGAGTGAAAATTTAAATAGGGTGTGCATTGAAGTGTCATTTCTGGAAGACATTCCATCCATGGTCATTCTTTTGAGATACCAAGGTCCCTCTCTCCCTTTCTTCCTCTTTTTAACTTTCTTTTTGGGCTTCAGGCTTCAGTTGCAAATAACTGAGTCCATTGTATCCCTTGAGTGGCATGTTATCATTTTTGGTCCTTGCAAGGTCCCTCTCTCATTTATGTTTTTCTTTATGTACTTATAAATTAATTAATTCCTGTTCTCCTGCACCACTCTCTTCCAATATTTTATCCTGTTTAATGCACATTCTTCAGCAAATAGCCTTCAGATTTCATCTTCATCATTGGCTCTCCCAGCTCTCCAGCTGGCAGGCCCACGTTGCAGATCACAGATTGGACTTGCCAGTCTCCATAATCTCGTGATCCTTTTAGATAGATAGATGATAGATAGATAAGTAAATCAATAAAATATTTAAAACATATACATTATTTTCCCTCTGGAGAACCAGACTAATACAATGCCCATGGAAGGAATCGCCCCTTAGTGTCTCCTGCTCTCCTAGTGGTCGACCCCAGACTTCCTTTAAAATCCAGTAATCACAGAAATGGCACAGTGCAGCTCCCCCTATGGGCCTGTGTGAGAATGTTTTGGGCCTCGGACCTACATCACTTTGCAGACTCAGTGCCCTTGATTAATGAGGAGGCCAGAGCCCCTTGAGGAAGGGCTCTGCACTGGTGCTACAAGTGCACATTGCACCTCTTCAACTAAGCTTTCCCCCAAAGAAACCAACCCAACCATTTTAAAAAGGCTTAGATTCAATAGTTACACATGAGAAATATGCAACTTGGTCAGAAGTTCCCTGAGACTAATCATTTTTAAAACTGCCTCTTAAACTGTCAAAAACATATCAAACAATTGCCGAAAGTAAAGAGTTTTTTATTTTATTTAAATTGGCGATTAGGTGAATTGATCCTTTGAACCAGTTTTAAGTGAATAACCCTTAGCTGTTTTCAATGGCTGAAACCTCATGTTTATTTTAATCTGTGGCTTCCCTGGACCATTTCTGTCTTTGGTTTCTCAATTCTGTTGACTATGGGGAAACTGAGGCCACTCAACTCAGAAGAGCTCTTGGTGGTATAAAGGTAGGAAGCCAGGGAATCGTTGTCTTTACTCCCGTCCAGCTCGAGCAGCTGCGGTCCTAGACACCAGCTGCCCATGCAGACCAAATGCAGACCACTGACTCGGAGGCCCGAGGCCATCGTGGTCACAGGTGCCCGGAAGGAAATCTATGAAGCGGTGTATTGAAGGGAAAGAAAGCTGTCCGAGAGTCCTCTTCATTATGCTAACCAGTCCCATTTCAATTAGCAGCTGGCAGCAAAGGAGTCTTTTTAAAGGCTGGGCAGCATCAAAAGAAAAACCGGAAAGAAGGATTGCTGAAGTGAAATGAACTGACATCAGGAAATGCAAGCTGCAGAGCGGACCGTGCTCCTGAAAGCTTCTCCTTGGCTAAGAAGGATCTCTCAGCGCTGGACAAGTTCCCTCACCAGTCCCTGGAGAGAATGAGGCTGGACTGGGAGTAACAGCACGCAGGCAGCATCTGTGCTTGGCCGGAAGCAGGCACCACGGGATGGCTAGACACCTGCAGACGGCCGCAGACCTCAGAGGAGGTACAAAGAGTGTCCCATCAACCCAGGGTTGCCCTACAGGGTTGGCAGGAAGTCGGCGAGCAGGGGCTGGCTCTGCAGAGATGCGAAGGAGCTGGTCAGAAGCAGTTGGAGTCACCACTGGACGATTTGCCTAAACCTGTCACACAGCAGGCTGTTTGGAAGGAAGGGGATTTGCAGCCACTTTGGTTGCAGGAAGTGGGTCCTCCACAAGTTGGTTGGCCAGAAAGCATGGTGCCCCAGGAAGCTGGTTTGCAAGAGTTCTTTACAAAACAAGGGGGCTGGCAAGTAGCCACTGGCTGACAGATGAAGGGTATGGAAGGAGCTGCCTGGCAGTGCAGTGGCTGGCAAGGGGAGGTCACACAGCAAGTAGGATTGCAAGAATTGAACACACAGGTCGATGGCTGGCAGGGGATAGGCATGCAGGGAACTGATTGGCAAGTCTTGAAAACATAGCAGATGGGCTGGTAAGTTGCTTTCCAGGGCCGATCTTCACCACGAACGGGGTGACATGAACCTGCTTGGCAACAAATTGGCTGGCATGGCCTAGCTGCATAACTGATTGGTGGGCAAGATGTTTCAGGACAGGAAGTCACCTCAGAGCAAGACGGCTGGCAGGACCTAGTGTCACAGGAGACTGGTTGGCGACAAGCTGCCTGGTGCGATCTGGACATGAAGACAGCTTCCTGGCAGGAGCTCTGTTGACTGGGGCTGGCTTCCCAGCACTTTTCCTGACCACCGGTGGATTCCAAGCAGGAGGGCTGGCAGGAGCTAACCAGGCAAGGAGACTGACCCATGCTGGGTTCACAGCAGGCTGTGCAGGAGCAAATGGGTTGGCAAGCAAAACCCACACAAGAAGTTGCTGGAAGGCAGGTAGGTTGGCAAGGAGCCGGTTCACAGCCACCTGGGACACCGCTGGATGGCTGACAGTTTCCTTGGCATGTGACCAGTTGCCATGTTCTGCTCCAGCAGGAACTAGGCAAAAGGATACCATTCTGGAAGTGGTCACCCTTTGGGTACATGGAGATGGTGGGCACAGCTGGAATGGCCGTGGCGTTTCCAGGACAACAGTTGTCCGCCATGGTGCTGATTTGGCTGGGGAGTTACAAACTCAGTCTAGCTGAGTTTGAAAGACATCGGATGCACAGGGGCCTTTATAGTCCTTCACTCAGGGTGTTGGCTCGACATAGAGCATCTTTCCTTGTTGTTGTTTCTACTGGTTTGCAGACAAACATCTGATTAGCAGGCTTCAGGAGCCTGGGAGATGTTGTCCCTGCTTTTAAAACTTGTCTGTTGAGTGGGGAGTTTTCTTTGCTAAGTTTGGATTCCTTGACACTGCTCCTGCTCTGGGATGAGCTGTCGCTTTTACAGGTTGTTCCGCAGCCTCCCTGAAGCAGACGTTTCCCGGCACTAACCGCTCATCTGGAGGCCGTGGCCCAGCCAAGCAGCATCTCTTCCACCAGGAATGCAGCCCTGCACCATCCAATCAGGAAACGGGGCCCTGACCCAGTTCAGGGAGGGTGATGTCAGAAGTGGCGAACCGAAACTCAGGGGGTGCATCCCAAGGACATTCTTTCTAGAACCTTCCCGTCTAGTTTTCCTGAAACTCAACTTGGCTAGTACCAATTATGATAGTAACGGCTTCCATTTATCACGTACTTACTCTGTACCAAGTCCTCAGCTGCATTTTTCAGGAAATCTTTGCAGTGACCTCAGTTAGTAGGTGTAATTGTCACCACCATGCTGGGGGTGGCAAAACTAATTCAGAATTTAAATCACATTTCCAAAATTAGGCAAGTAATAAAGGGTAGAAATAAGATTTACCCCTAGGTTGGGCTGACCCCAAAACCTCTGGCATTAACCACCTATTACATCTCCAGACTTTGGAGGGGGCGAGGGGCAGACTCTTAACAGTGATTGAAGGCCACTCACAGTCAGGTGGCCTAGGCCCCAAGCTAGGGGTCATGTGCCCACTCTGGTGACTATAATCATCAGCTAGATCAAACTGGTGTGAGTACCTACCTCTGCTTATCAGTATACCCAAAGACAATCTTTTAATTTGGAAATTTAAAACTGCCAAATGTTTCATCAAGAAAAGTTAATTAAACTCACACTATGAAGTCAAAGAATATGAGTTCTATAAATATAAAAACGCAACCACCAGAAGTGACATGAGGACATCGCTGCAAAGTCATGTTAGTGTACCACCTCTTCCAAGAGGGATTTGCAAGGCGCTTTTCTGATTCTTCTTCTTCCTCTGGGCTGGTCCCAGCTCTGCCTCGCCTGCCAACTCCAGCGTCCCACACTGGTCCGCGTCCTGACCTAGTTCACAGTGGAGATACCCGTTGGCATGGAAAGACCACGGCTTTGGAGGCAGACAGGATGGCTCTCAACTTCCAGATCTGCTGCAAACTCGCTCTGTTGGGCCTCTTAGCTCATGGCCCCATGTTCAAAGTACCAAGAGCTCATCAGCTGCATTGCTGTTACTTAGGTTACTTTGGTCCTTACTGACTGCCTCACAATAATGGAAAGTGCTGGAAATCCTGGAAGATACTTTTCAAAGAACCAGCTACAAAATGCCGTCGCCTTATACCCCACTCCAGCCTTGTACCCCCTCCCATCCTCATTTGGAAAAGAGAAGTTTTTCTGATTGAATGATGCCTGGAGAACTCTCCCCCCCATGTGGTTAAAATGCCTTTCCTCTGCCATTCCTTCTTCTGTCACAGCATCAATCACTTCTTTTGCCCTTATCTCATCGCCATTCATTTCCATATCTTGAAAGCTACAAGGGTCCCTGAAGGATGTTTTAATCCTGAATGTCCACATCCCAGAGCTCTCATCTACCAAGAGGAAATACTTTTGGTCTTAACCAAGAAAGTCAATCAAAATGGAATTTAAATATATTTGAGAAACCATGTCAACTTCCATCTGAAAAAGATGCCAATATCCTGTACCCATATGTACTGCTCTTACTGTTTAAAAAAAATCCATTTTACATTCATTTTTCTCTGATTCTTCTCTTGCCTCCTTTCCTCTTAAAGAAACCTTTCGAGAGGTTGGTAAAGGGTACAAATTTATAGGATAAGTTCTCAAGGTCTAATGGCAATACCATGGTGACTATAGTTGATAACCCTGTATTGTATAATCAAAATTTGCTAAGAGAACTTAAATGTTCTCATCAAAAATGATAAATACGTGAGGTGATGGATATGTTAATTAATTAGATGGGAGAAATCCTTTCCCTATATATATATATCAAATCATCATACTGTACACTTTCAACAGCTTACAACTTTATTTGTCAATTATACCTCAATGAAGCTGAAAAAAAGAAACTTCTCAATAAAGACAACTTTCATTTTGCTGTGGTTCAGGGCACTCAGGACATTGAGTGTATCACCAAGGGCTGTTGTGATCACATCAAGAAATATGACAATACATACAAAACACAGGCTTTGGACAGACTGGGTTTTAGTCATTTGTATGTTACCAGCTGTGACTATCCTGAATTTTGTGTTTATTATCCTCTTGTGGATATAGATATGAAATGTATCTTATATATGTAATATAATGTATATGTTTGTATATATGTATACATGCATGTGTATTTATACATGTAAATGCACATATGTGTGTGTTGTTTTTAAACTTTAGGTACATGTGTGCTCTCTGAGGCTTGTTTATATCCACATTTCATTGGTGAAATGTTGGATGTAGCCATTCACTTATGTTACATCTAGCCATTGTCCAGTCATTTTCCCCTGCAGCATGATAATCTGTTGCATGACTATACCACTGTTTTCTTGTCTCTGTTGATAGGTGCTTAAATTGTCTGTCCTTTGTATTCTATAAAATAGGAGAGAAGAAATCTCCTCACAGAATAACTCTGATTTATATGAAACACTGAGTCCGTGCTTGGCACAGATATTTAAAATCTAGCCAACTCCTCTCTTGACTCTGAAAGGAGACAGTGATAAATTCCAATAGCCTAATGAGACAGCAACTCCAATACCAGTGGCAGGATAAGTTTTACTTTTGACTTTCTCCCTCTGCCATTGTCTAACCCAGTGGTTCTCAAACAGGGGTAATTTTTGCTCACATGCTCCCTTCCAGGGGATGTTTGGCAATGTCTGGAGACATTTTGGTCATCACAATTTGGGGGCACTACTGGCATCTAATTGGTAAAGGTCAGGGATGCTGCTTAGCATTGTACAATGCATAGGAAAGCCCCACAACAAAGAATGATCCAGCCCAAAATGTCAGTAGTGCCAAAGTTGAGAGCCTTGGTCTACCCTCTCCTGTGCTTAGGATAGCCCAAGCTGCACCTTGAGGACAAGGAATAGCCCTTTGTTCTGTGTACTAAGTGTAAGGGGTGACTTTGAAGAGACTCTGTTTTTAGAGATGATAAGAGGCTATGTATGGAGTTTACACAAAGAATGTGTCTTATAGGACTAGGAGAACATAAGCAAAGCTCTTGCACAAGAAATTCAGGCTACATTTCTTATTGTAAGTATGACCTGCCACACACACTTGTTTTCATTCCACTGGGAATCCCAAAGCCACTGGCTTCCTCCCCAGTCTCCCTATATCTAAGAGCATATTCCTCCATGCAGTTGTCAACACCAAGGTCAGAGGGACATTCCAAACCACAATGCCGTTCACATCACTGCCCTGCATACAGCTCCTTGATGCCTTCAGTGTCAGCCCTGCACCAAATTCAAATGCCTCTGTCCAGCATACAAGGGCTGAAAAGGAAAGCTCACTGTCTGCTTATCTGGCCTCAGAGCTCACCCGTCCTCTTAACACATTTTGCCCAGGCCTCGCCTAGGGACCAGTGTACTCACATGCACATTCATTTGTATATGTTTCCTCTGCCTGGAAAACTCTTTCTTCCTGGTTTCTAATTGCTTAATTCCTGCTTGTGCTGAAAGACAAGGCTTCAGTATCACAGCCCCCAATAATCCTTCCCTGGTTCCCCCTTACACTCTGCTGAGTTCACAGTGCCTGTGCTCACCTCTATCCCAGGACTCAGCACAATGGAGTATAGCTAATTGTTTCTCTGTCCATCTGTTTCCCAACTAGAGTGAGCTCCCTCTGAGAGCAGGGACTGAGACTTTGTCTTCTCAATCCTAGAGCCTAACCTGGTCCCTGGCACCTAACAGCATCTAATGAAGCTTGTGGGATGGATGAAGGCATGAATGAAGCCATCTCAAAACTGACACAAGTCCGCTGATGAGATACAGCATTAACAAGAGAGCAGTGGAAACAGCGTGTCACTTCAACTCAGCCATGTTTATTGGACAGTGAAACATCTTATCTCATTGGAGAGGTCCCCAAAGGACATGAGCACACACAGCCAGGGAGCACATGCATGAGAACTGACAAACGTCTATGCCAGGAAAGAGACTTGAGGTGATGTGGCAAAGCTTGATGACAGCAGCAGACAGGAACCCAGAATGTCCTCTTCTTAGTGCTCAGAAGGCCTTCACTTGGACCATTAAGATACTGTCATTTCTGATGAGTTCTGTGGAGCATAAGCAGATAGCGAGTGATGCTGCAGAAAGAAAAAGATTCTAGCTAAGTCAGGATGTGCTCTGGGGAGGGCAGTCACGTGTTCTTTCTAGTCAGAGGTTTGCTTTGCAGGAATTGGTGGGCTGAGGTCACTTCAGCAGTTGGCAGGCTTGGTGGCAGCGGGCTGGCTGGCTGTGGCCTCGCGGGTGGTTGGGCTGGTGGATTTGATCTCAGTGGGCTGGCAGGGATTGGAATCTGAGATTTCCGTCTTGCAGGGAGTTGAGTCGGCACAATCCGGTTGGCTGGAAGTGGGCTTTTTGCAATCCCGTTTGCAGGAGTTAGCACAAGACAGGTAGGAGCTCACCGGGCGGTAGGAGATTGAAGTGAGATAGGCCGGGCGGCGCAGGATGGAGTAACAAGGGCGGTAGCAGGTGGGGCGGTAGGAGATGGACGTCACATAGGGCTGCCTGTAGGTGAGGGGTCCGGAGTAGATTGAGCGGTAAATTGGGCGGTAGGGAACCGAAGTCACGCAAGGCTGTTTGCAGGAGCTGGGTATGTAGAAAGACCGAGAGCAAGTTGGTTGGCAGGTAGCAGATGCCGAAGACCCCGGGCGGCAGCAGGGAGGCTGGCAGGAGGGGGGTGGGCAGGAAACAGGCTCACAGCAGATGGACTGACAGCGCTTGACTATGTAGCAGGTAGGTTGGCATGGACGGGGCACACAGACACTTGGTGAGCAGGGGCTGGGCTCAGAGCAGATGGGTTGGCAGATGCTGGAGACACAACAAGAGGGCTGTTGGCAAGTGCTAGAGACGCAAGGTGGTTCACAAGGGCTCGGAACACAGCAGACAGGGCGAAGGCAGACAGGCTCACAGACCAGAGCCACACAAGGAGATGGCTGGCAGATGCTGGGCCCCGAGCAAGATGGCTCACAAGGACTGGGGTCACAGCAAACAGCCTGGCAGCTACTGCCCACAGAGCACATGGAGGGACAGCAGCTGGGTGTGGGGCACACTGGCTGACAGCAAGCAGGCTCACAGACCACTGGTTGGCAGGAACTAGGCACAGTGCAGACAGCTGGGCAGCAGCTGGGCTCACAAATGACTGGTTGGCAGCAGCTGGGCTTGCAGATAATGGGCTGGCAGGAGGTGGGCACACAGAGGACTGATTGGCAGGAAGCAGCCTCGCAGCACACAGATGGGCAGCAGCTGCTCCCAGAGCAAGAAGGCTCACATATGGTGGCCTCGCAGCACACAGGTTGGCAGCAGCTGCTCACGGAACAGGAGGGCTCACACGTGGTGGCCTCGCAGCACACAGGTTGGCAGCAGCTGCTCACGGAACAGGAGGGCTCACACGTGGTGGCCTCGCAGCACACAGGTTGGCAGCAGCTGCTCACGGAACAGGAGGGCTCACACGTGGTGGCCTCGCAGCACACAGGTTGGCAGCAGCTGCTCACGGAACAGGAGGGCTCACACGTGGTGGCCTCGCAGCACACAGGTTGGCAGCAGCTGCTCACGGAACAGGAGGGCTCACACGTGGTGGCCTCGCAGCACACAGGTTGGCAGCAGCTGCTCACGGAACAGGAGGGCTCACACGTGGTGGCCTCGCAGCACACAGGTTGGCAGCAGCTGCTCACGGAACAGGAGGGCTCACACGTGGTGGCCTCGCAGCACACAGGTTGGCAGCAGCTGCTCACGGAACAGGAGGGCTCACACGTGGTGGCCTCGCAGCACACAGGTTGGCAGCAGCTGCTCACGGAACAGGAGGGCTCACACGTGGTGGCCTCGCAGCACACAGGTTGGCAGCAGCTGCTCACGGAACAGGAGGGCTCACACGTGGTGGCCTCGCAGCACACAGGTTGGCAGCAGCTGCTCACGGAACAGGAGGGCTCACACGTGGTGGCCTCGCAGCACACAGGTTGGCAGCAGCTGCTCACGGAACAGGAGGGCTCACACGTGGTGGCCTCGCAGCACACAGGTTGGCAGCAGCTGCTCACGGAACAGGAGGGCTCACACGTGGTGGCCTCGCAGCACACAGGTTGGCAGCAGCTGCTCACGGAACAGGAGGGCTCACACGTGGTGGCCTCGCAGCACACAGATGGGCAGCAGCTGCTCACGGAACAGGAGGGCTCAGAAGCGGTGGCCTCGCAGCACACAGGTTGGGTGCAGCTGATCACCGGACAGGAGGGCTGACAGCATTGTGGGCCACAGCTGGATGATCCGCAGTCATCTTGACAAGTCACCAGTTGCCACCTCTGGCTCTGGCAGGAACTAGGTAAGCAGATGGGTCCTCTGCAGCTCACCTCAGTGGAGCAGAGAGAGATGGCTGGCACGGAGGGGCATTTCCTAGAACAGCAATTTCCAGGCATGACGGAGGCGCCTCTGCTCCCTTGTGAGTGCTTTGAGGTTGCTGCCTGACTTGGGCAGCTCTCTCGGGGCCCTCACTTTTATACCCCTTCACGGCATATGCTGTGTTGAGCTCCTGCGTCTTTTCCTCATTGATGTTTGGGCCACTTTTCAGAGGAACATCTTATTATGCCAAGGTTTGTTGACCTGAGGTTGTTTATCTACCTATAAAGAAGCTGTTTGTTTATTGACTTGCTAAATTTGGAACCCTTGGACTTACAAGTCATCTTGGAATAAGCATCATGGCCTCCAAGCTGAACGATCTTTATTTCTGAGCATCATGAACAGGGGAAGAAGAAAGGAACTTACGATTTATCCACCTTCTGGTCCTCTGTACCAGGCCCTGGGCTGGGCACGGGGGTGCCCATGCAGAAGACCTACTCACTCATTCTCATGAATACCGCTCCCTGGTGGGCAGGCAAGTTTGTAGGCAAGCTCGTTGCAGCGCCGTGAGAAACTTAACAGACATACAGGAGCAGTGAGCGGGCCAGTGATGAGCTCTGTGGGAGAGGGGGTATCTGGACTGGATTTTAAATGACTGCGCTTTATAGCAATAATCTTATTTAAAACCATCAAGAATCCCATGACACAGGGAACCTTCATGCATTACAGATGAAGAAAAGGAAGGGGGATTGGAATCGAAAAGGTTGTCACTTGCTAAAGATCCCACATAGCTTGCCCCTCATCTGGAGCTGCTCCTCTTCCCCTTCCCCATCCTGCCTGGACAGACCTTTCTCAGGAGCCTTTGTCAAAGCCACACGTCACGGGCTTAGCCCATGGTGCTGTCCTTCGTCTGTTCTATGAGCAGCCCTGCCCCAGACCACTGGCTCTACCTGTCCCTGGAAGGTACCCGACCTAGCCACCCTGTTCCCTCTTTTCCCCACCTCAAGCATTCAGTAGATCTACAGAGTTCTTCTTGCATTTGGTGATTTTTTAAATTAAATTTATTGGAATAGCATTGGTTGATAACATAAATTTCAGATGTACAACCTTCTCATACGACATCTGTGTACTCTATTGAATTTGGTGATTTTAATAGCTCCTAAAACAAAGATACATCCAAGACCCAAAGGATAAAGAAGGAAGACGGGTTTTTTTACAAAGGCATTGTGAACAAAAGCAGAAAGCACAAATGCTTTCTCAAAGCATTGTGCCAATGCTATTGCTTGAGGTAGACATGAGGTGAGAAAGAAACCCTAGGTTTCCAAACACCAAGGCCTGATGCCCTGGCTCGCCGAGGCCACACCTTGCCTCCACTGTGTGTTTTCAACATTGACGCAAAAGGCAGCTTTGGAAACACTGAACCATTTTCCCATTCATTCACCATTCTTCTCTTCATTCATTCATTTATACGATCATTTGCTCAGTTTCCATTTTATCTGTCCATTCAGCCCAGCTGTCATTGGGTTCCATGTTATGATACAAAATGAATGAGCTGCAATCCCAGCCATAAGGGGCTAAAGTTTAGAAGAAAGTCAGATATGTCCACAAGCAATTATGGTCCAGTATACATGCAAGGGCTACAATACCTGGAGGCACAGGGTGCTAGGTGGGTACCCAGGAGGAACACCAAGGTGGTTTGGGGGACGTTAGGGAAGGCTTCTTAAGAGCATGATACATTTGGGGAGCAGCCGTTGGTTCCATAACCGGGCTGAAAAGTGCAAGGGGGCAGGAAAGGATCGCAATGGGTCTAGAGGGATGACTAGGCACTCGGTCATGAAAAGCCTGTGGACCACGGTGATAAGGTGGGTTTTATACTGACACCTGGGAATGTCAAGCAGGAGAGTCACTTGACCAGGTTTGCCCTTTGGGAAGGTCTCTCTGGCTTGTGGAAAAGGGATTGAAGGAGAAGGACAACTCTGGAAGTGAGCAGACCATTAGGGGTCTGGGGCAGTGACCCAAAAGCTTCATGGTGACAACATGAACCGGGTAGTGCCTTGGGGCTGGAGCCCTATGAGAAGATTTAAAGAGGCAGGGTCTACAGGACCCAGCAGCTGAAGGTGGAAGAGTAGGAATGGGGAGCGCCATCCTTTGATACATGGCTCTCAGGCCATAGAGGAAGAGAACTTTCAGAAAGCTTGGCAGAGGGTAAGGCAAGGAGAAGACCCCAAGACCCTGATCTCCACCTTTCCAGCTCTTCTCCTCTCCATTCACCTCCTTCTCAGCTAAACCAGCCATAAAACTCCAGATGCAGATGTCCCTCCTCCCCCCAAATCCCTCATAATCGCGCTCAGCTGAGGAACTTGCATAGCATCACCCATTATGCTAGACTGTCATCTCCTCGAAGGATCCCTCCCTGCTAAGTGGAATAAGCTGTTCTTTTAACTCTCAAGCCCATTTCCACTTGGGTTTTTTTGGGGGGTGGGATGGGGATTGTAGCTCTTGGCTCCCTTGACACTATATAGGAATCAGGAGGACAAGACTTTGGTTTATTTCCTGGTGTACACCCAGCACCCAGAGCAGTGTTTGATACATAGGCAGTTCACTATTGCTATTTGTTGAATGAGTGAAGGAGGACCTCCATGGACAACTAAGAAGGGCAATTCTCTGTCAGTAATTTAAAGAAATTACTACCTTCCACTCACCCCTCGTGAGGCCATGGTCATGAGCAATGAAAGGATCAGCCGCTCTTAATCACAGCTGATAAATGTAGGCCAGTTGACCCCTTGGCAACTTTGTCCCTTTGGCATGTTCCTGCTCTGACCGTGGCTTTGTCCTGGGGGTTAAAGAGCCAGTACTTAAGAGGCCAATTCCAGGCAGAGCAAAAAATGACCTAAATAGTAGCCTCTAAAACTGAACCAGGGCAGGGTCAAATCTCAAGTTCTCTCCCAAAGCAAGATACTGCCAATACTTCTGGGATTTTTAACACAATGAAAACACAAGGAGCTATCCCTAGACACTTGCCAGAATGACTAAAAATAAAAGAGACTGACAATATCAAGTGTTAGCAAGGACATGGGGCAACAGGAACTCCCAGACATACAAAATGGTACAGCCACTTTGCAAAACAGTGGGTAGTTCCTTATAACGTGAACCATTCACTTACCATTTACCCAGCAATCCAACACTACATATTTATCCAAAACAAATGAAGTTGTGTCCACACAAAAATTTGTACGTGAATGTTCATAACAGCTTTATTCGTAATAGCCAAGAACTGTAGATAGCCCAAATGCCCATCAGCAAATGAATATTTTAATGTACTTTATTCATATAATGTAGTTTATTCACTCAGGAAAAGGAATGAACTATTGATAGCTACAACAAAATGAACTAATATTAAGAATGCTATTCAAGGGGAAAAGCTCACAATATATGATTTTGTTTATATGAACTTCTAGAAATGGTGAAATTTAGAGTGGCATAAAGCAGATCAATGGTTGTCTGAGATTGGGGTCAGGTGGGGAGGATTGCCTGCAAAAGGGCATTGGGGAATTTGAGGGGTGATGGAAAGTTCTAGATCTTGAGTGCAGTAGTGGTTACTTGAATATATACATTTGACAAATCTCATCAAACTGTACACTAAAATGGGAGTAATTTATTATAAGTAAATTATATCTCAAAGTTAACATAAAAAATACTAAAAGCAGCATAATCCCAGTTTTATTTGTAAATATGCTTAGAGAGGAATCTGGAAAGCTACATGTTAGTAATGAACCCTGAGTGGTGAGAATTTGAATGGCTATTATTTCTTCTTTATATTTTCCTGTATTTTTTCATATTTTAGGAATCACTGCTATGCTTATAATCAGAAGAATATTTTTGTTTGTTGAATAAAACATTGCTTTGTAGGAATAAAAATAAATAATGTACTCCCAGGGCAAGAGCAGAACTAGTTTTATTCCCCATATAGGAGCTCAAGCTCACATCCAGCAAGAGGTTGAATTTACTACCTTTTGAATTGTAACATTCCAGCCGAACCCACACACACCTGGGTAGGGTCCCACTTAGCAGATGGATGATCACCCCTCCCATCCCTGGGCCTCAAGCAGAAGAAATACAGCTGGTTCTAGGACCCAAAAGCCTAACCCAGAAAAGGGAGACTTGGCCAAAGCCTGAGGCCGGAGGAAGGACCTGGACTTCCCAGAACATCCTTAGAACCTGTGTGTTGTTAAATTTTTACTACAGGAATTCCTTCCATTCAGAGCCAACCTTGTCTTACCAAGCCTTCTCCCCTGACTTTGCCAGAAAGCTCTGGCCAAACCTGAAGCCTCCAGCAGAACCATTCTAAGAGAAGCACAACGCAGGAGGAACCCATGCACCTCGCTCAAGGTTAAATTTGGCCAGCATCAGCATTTACCCAGGAGCTTCTAAAAATGCAGGTCCCAGGGCCTCCACTCTAGGGCTAATGGATAAAAGCTCTAGCAGCAAAGCCCAAGGATCTGTGCTTTTAACC
>NW_015504599.1:428106-457788 GCF_001595765.1 Miniopterus natalensis | reverse complement strand
CAGCAGGACGCGCAGCAGCCGCAGCAGCCGGGCTGGCAGCAGCAGGTCTCGCAGCAGTCCTGCTCCTCCGTGCAGCAGGTGAAGCAGTCCCCTGGGCAGCACCCCATGATCCCTGCTGGTCAGGGCGCAGTTCAGGAGCGCAGCCGGAGTTCCCCAAGTCTGACGGTCACCAGCTGGACCGCAGCTTTTATATCCCCTCCTGGAGGGTGTGGGCACCAGGGCCAGGTGTAGCCTCTGTTGTTATTTATGCCAGTGTCCTAAGAACGTCTCATTAGCTGCCTGTTTATTTTCCAGCCCTGAGTACCTCAACTCATAAAAAGAGCCCCACTCCTCCCAACTGCTATTTGTCCAGAGGGTAAAAATACAGCTTGGGAAAGACCTGTCATCACGGTCAAACACGGGCCAGGCATCATTAGCCCAAGTTGGAGAGAGGAAGGAGCCCCAGGGACTCTGGCTCTGGCAGGGGCGCTCCTCTTCCTTGGCCCCCCTCTGGTGGCAAGTGGGCAGCCTGCCCTTTTGTGGCGGATGCTAATCCTGGAAGAAGGGGATGGGAAAAGCTGGATGCCCTGTGCCCTCCGCCACAGGCAGACGCTGCTGAGGAGGCCTGGCCGTGTGGCTCCTCCCAGCTGGAAACGGCATCTGCATCCCGGCCCGTGTGAGCAAGGCAAATATTTGTGCGTGTGTGTGTGTGTGTGTGTGGTATGTGGAGTGTGCCGCACTTTTGTTTGGGCTTGATCACTGACCATCAATCTTGGGTAATAACTGCCCTGGGGAATGGACAGAGACTCATCATAAAACTGCAGAAGGCGGGGGAGCCACGTTTCTCTGGGCTGCGCGATGAACTGAGCACTCACCCTTCTCTCCACATGGGCAGGAAGGGCAGTGGTCAGAGCCTGCAGCGCCCTGGCCCAGGCCTTTCCTTAATAGAAGGGGGGGGGAGGCAGGGAGGGGATCATTGAACATCCAAAACACTGCATTAAAATGGGAAAGTTGTGCACTTTTTTAAAGACCACCTGGCAGAATGAGAGAGAAGCGTACAAAATACCTTAAGCATCATCCAGCGAACAAAACGCTGTTGGAAGACTGGAATCCACAGAGGACTCGGGTCCATATGTGAGTTCTGAGAGGGGTCAAATGTCCTGTCTCCATCCGGGCTTTGGGACCTTGTCACCTTCTTGGAATGATAATAGCAGCTCTGGAGCTTGTAGGCTCAGCCCTGCGACAGCAGCACCCAGAGTGGGAGGTGGGGATGGAGGGTGGCTGTGGGCGCAGAGATCTCGATCAAGGGGCACAGTCCCTCCTTTTCAGTTTCCTTTCCTTTTTCAGGTGAGCCTGGGGGTAAGGCAGCTTCTGGAAAGGGCCAGAAGTACTGAGCACCGGGAGGTGAGTGGAGTGGAGACAGGGAGAAGGGATGTGGTTGCTTGGATCTGGTGTGACACTCAGTGCCTCGCGGGAGGCGGAATGTTAGAACTGGGAGGAACCCCAACAGAGCATGTGGTCCAGGGTTTCTAAGCCAGATTTTACAGTCACAATTGCCTAGCGGGGGTGGGGGCTATTGAAAAATACAGATTTCAACCTGCACCCAGTTCTGTTAAATCAGTATGTGCTCGTGGAAGCTCAAGAAGCTATATATTTATAAATTTCCCAGATGACTCAGATTATCAAATAGATTAGAAAACACTAATAAAAACTTAATGCCGCCATGACTGTCACCCACAAGCACTTTTTTATGCAAAAGATAAAATATCAGGGCCCAGACAGAACCATTCATGATAGACTTGACCACAAATGCTGCCTCCTGGTCCAGTGTCCCTCCCACCAGTGCCTTCCCACAAATGGACACCTCTGGGTAAGTGTGACACAGCGGTGGGCCCGGCAGACACACTCTTTCCGTTCTTTTTTAATAGCAGGCAGTGCATTCATGTGGTCAAGGCGCAGAAGGGACGCAGTGAGCAGGCTCCCTCCTCCTGTGTCCTGCCAGGCCCGCCTCGCACCCACCCTCCCTGTCCCCAGTATTCCTGACCCCCCTGTACCTGCACTTACTCCACTCCAACGTGGAACTGTGATGATAATCCCGTGGCACCAGTCTCACAGGGCTGCGGGGAAGGAAGGATGCCTTAGTGTATGTGCGGATACGGCACTTAGGACAGTGATTGGCCACACGTTGTCTGATAAACAGATTATTTATATACAAAAAGATAGCTGTATAGATTATATATATATATAGTTTATTACACAAATGGTAGCATAATATGCACACTGTTCTTAACTCTTTTTTTCCTCTCAGCAAGGTATCTTAGAACTCATTCCAAATCAGCACATAAAGTTCTTTCAGTAGTATTGTACCACTTATTTAACCAGTTCTCTATCGAAAGACATTTGTTTCTCATTTCCAATATTTTGCTATTATAAGCTTTATTTTTTAATATTTGCTCTTATGTAATTTAGCATATCTTTATATATCCCATAAATTCTTGGAAGAGAAATTGCTGAGTCAGTGAGCTTTTGTATTTGTAATTTTGATGGATGTTGCCAGGTTACCCTTCATAAAGATTGTACCAGTTTTCACCCCCCTTGGCAATGTGCGAGAGTACCTGTCTCTTCAGGCTTTACCAACACAGTGTGTTATCAAAATTGGACCTTGCCAATCTGATGGGAAAAAGATAGCATCTTGAAATAGTATTAACTTGCATTTCTATTATTGCAAATAAAATTAAGCAATGTTTCGTACGCTCAAATGCTATTTTATGCTCTCTTTTCTGTGGATCATCTTTTCTATTGTCCAATTTTTCATTGGGTTGTTGGTTTTTTTCTTTGATTGATAGGAATCCTTTGTGAAATAGAAAAAAAAGTTTTGTCTGTATTATGAGTTAAAAATATTTTTTCCCAGATTGTCATTAGCTTTTAACATTGTATTTAAATAACAATAATAACAACAATAATAAACGTTTACATTATAAATTTCATGCCTGCTTATTGTGGAATTTCTGAAAAATACAAAATAGTTAAAGACAAGAAAATAAAAATAGCTATAACCCCACAAGAATGATATTTACTCCTAATATTCTTGTTTCCCTTTTAGTGTTTTTTCTAAATATTTCCATATAAATACTGATATGAATATAAATATATATACATACAGACTATATCCATACAAGTCCATATATATCAAGTACAAATTTCTAAATCCATGTTCCAAGGTGTGTTAAAGGGTATATAACTATTTTTCTCTAAATCTGCTTAAATCTATTTCAAACCTACATTCCAGCTTATGGGGGCAGAGAAGTCACTTGTGTATAAGGTCAGAAAGCCTCCCTCCCATCCGTCATCTGGAGATGGTATCTGAGTTTGGAGGCTTGGATAGTATCATAGCATCAAAGAGAGTAGCCACTGGCTCAAGGTGGGCATCCACTGAAATGGGCACGGTCCTCCCTATTCCCGAGCACCATGCTCCCTCTGCGGCACCAGCTGGCATATCTGAGCTCTCCCTGCTCGTCACAAAGTCTTTAGCCTTCCATCACGCCATCCGGGAAGGCCAAGGTCTTCTCTGTCACTTTCCTCCACCACAAAAGCCTCTTTTGAATTGCATAAGCTCAACATTGGCATGAGTCATTCTCTCTGTGTTTCTACAGGAATAACCCTTCCCTGGGGGCGGTGAATATTGGAAAGACTCCACTGCTGTCCAAGTCGTGAGGAAAGAGCAGCAGTGAAAGAAATTGCAGAAGGAAGGTAAGATAGTGACTATTTTAAGGTTTCGTCCTGACACACAGTTTTACAAAATCAAAATCATACTGTGTAAATTGATTTATGCACTGAATATTGTACATAACCTGAGAAAATGCTCATAAATACATTGATTATTAAATACTATAAATATTGGAGCATTTATATTTTCATTTTGATGTGAACCTTCCCTATTGTTGGATAAGTTGTTTCCAGTTTTCCAATATTGAAAGAAAAACACTGAGATGAACTTCCTTAAATGTGAACCTGCATGCATCTTTCTTACCTCCCTAAGATAAATTCCTCGAAATGTGATTACTGAATCTTTAGCATGTTAATAAATTTAAGGCTAGGAATAAATATTTTAAAATCATCCTCCAGAAAAATTGTCCCTATTTGTACCCATTTCACCGTGCCTTCACCAATGCCAGTTTTTTCTTTTTAATTAAATTGATTGGGGTGACATTGGTTAATAAGATTACATAGGTTTCAAGTGTACATTTCTATGCTACAGCATCTGTATATTGCACAGTATGCATCAGATCTTCCTCCGTCGCCATATATTTGACCCCCTTTACCCTTTACTACCCCCCATCCCCCCTCCTTCCCCCTGGGAACCACCATGCTCTTGTCTGTGTCTGTGAGTTTTCATTTGTCTTATTTGCTCATTTGTTGCTTTCAGTTTTATATCCCACATATGAGTGAAATCATATGGCTCTTGACTTTTTCTATCTGGCTTCTTTGTCAAGAGATTTGTCATGACTCACAGTCCAATCGTGAAATCTCATTGTAGTATTTATTTGTACTTATTTCATTATGAGTGCATTTATTTCATAGGTCACTTTTATTTCTTCCTTTGGGAATTATCTGCTCATGCCAATTTTTCTGTTAAGCTATTCATCTTTCCTAATTTATTTATAAGAGCTTATTTTACGCTACATATATTAACTCTCCTTTCTGTCACTCACACGTGTTGCAGAATTTGTCCCAGGGTATCATTTCTTCTCCATTGTGTCTATGGTGTTTTTATGCATATTATTTTCTTTTTATATAGGAAAATATACATATATTTTTTCTGCTGCTTTTATGCTTTGAAATTTCTTCATCATCCCCAAACGAGACAACTATTAACTTTAGTTTAGTTTTTATAGTTGCATTTTTTTCCACTTCATGCTGTTACCCATTAGGAATTTATTTTGAGGTGTGGCAGATACGCTTTACAGAAATGTCCTGGTATTCCTAATTGGGGGACGCAAGTGCATATTAAATGAATGCTTAGTGTGCAGTAAAGTACACATGGCGAGGCCTGGCAGGAGTCATTAAAAACCTAGGCACGGCATCTGTCCTGGCGGCCTCCTCTAGTGTTTATCAAGTGACATGACACTTGCAGCTTCTGGTTTTCTTTTAGAGACAATCACAAAATAAGCCCGGCCGGGTGTGGCTCAGTGGTTAAGCGTCGACCTAGGATCCAGGAGATCGGGGTTCGATTCCCGGTCAGGGCACATGCCCAGGTTGCGGGCTCGATCAATGACTCTCTCATCATTGATGTTTCTATCTCTCTCTCTCTCCCTCTCCTTTCCTCTCTCTGAAATCAATAAAGATATATTAAAAAAATAAAAAATAAAATAAGCCCCAATTCTGGCTTCACCAAAGCAACTCAACAAAAACTTAGTTTGATGTGAGAAGCTTATTATATTATATGGCACTGATTTAAATCATGTGTCCAATCAACCATCTCTTGGCGAAGGCGGCAAATTATCAGCCCCTCCAATGTGTTTTCTTGATCAATACCCAAGGTAACTATATACAATAGATATTATTATTCTCCTGTTGAGGAAACTGAGGTCATGGAGGTCAGCCATTTTAACTAGAAGATGCAGGGCTTGGATTTGAACCCAGATCTGTCTGCTCCTGAAGCCCATCCTCCTTCCTCTATGTCAGCCTTTCCTGAGGGAACCAGAGAAAATTGCCTCTTAGAGTAAGAATGTACTCAGGTGACTGTAAGTTTCACAGCCACGGAGACCACACTGTGTTACCCACTAGTTTCCATCCACGGTTACTGTGTGATGGACATTCGCACTCAGTTACAGAATGAATGACGGAAATCATAACTGAATGTGAGATGGCCCCCCATCGTGCCAGAGTCACAGGTGTCATCTAGAGAGTGGAGGCTCTGCCGCTGCTCCTCGCTTGCCTCTCACTGTTCTCAGTCACTGCTCTGCTCGGTCGGGTCTGGAAACTGCACTGTCCTGCAGGACCCGCTGCCATAATGGAAATGTTCCACCAACATGCAATCCACTGCACGCACACACATGACCACTGAGCCCTGGAAATGTGGCTAATGTGATGGGGAAACTGAGTTTTTAACTGTATTTCATGTTTACATACTTATATTGAAATAGCCGTGTGTGGCCAGTGGCTGCTGAGCTGGACAGACAGCTCTAGAGAGTCTGTTTCAGATGATGTACAGGCTCAGTTGTTGGGATTAACCTGCGTCATGAAAACAGCTAAATATGCTGCTTTTCCTTGAAATTATCAAAGAACTAAGTAATTGGTAGGTCCTCAGAGAGGGGAACTGAGCACTGAAATTGCTTCTCCCTCGGGGGAATTTGCTGGATTTGACAAACTTGAATTACAGTTTTCATGACGTCTCAGGGAACAGACAGGAAATGAAGTCCAGTCCCACCCATGGTAGAGACCCCCCTAGGAGACCCGCCCCTCTGTAAAGCTGGACCCCAAAGGGCCGCACCCTTGGTGCAATGGTGAGCCAAGTATAATCTCAACCCCCTGCTCCTACCACAAGGCGCTGGTCTTGCACATTACCTGTGATTCCAAAACCTTCAGGCCATGAATTTAAAGAGGCCTCTGACTGGCAGTGCCTGAGGGCACCGGCAGGAACAAATGCCACTCCTTTCTGGAGGGGCACACCATCATCCAACTACGAAGTCCCACAGATTATATTCCAAGGAAAAGCAAGGTGGTGATCATTAGTGTTGTCCACCAGCTATTTCTGTCTCTCTGCCTTTCGGAAATATGGCAGGAATGCCCTTCGATACCTCCTTTGAAGTGAGGCATGACTAAGTGACTTGCTTTGGTTAATAACAGGTGAGTATTAATAACGTGAATGTTATTAACCAAAGACCAAAGCTTATGAGTCATTGCAGAATTTCCTGCCCTCCCAAGCAGATCTGTGGAAGTAAAGCTAGAGTTGGAGGTGCTGTCAGCCTGGGTTCTTGAGTAAGTAGGATGACTGGAGCCTCCTAATGGCCTATGTTGGACTTAGAGCATGAGCAAGAAATACACTCTTGTCGTGATAAGATTTTGGAAATTTGGGAGTTTTAAAGGACAAGCTGGAGTATATCTGCAGGGGTGGTCTTTAGAAATACAGCTGGCAAACAAAAGTCAGCCCTGTCTAGTCCCCCGGAGAATCTCATACATGCTGGAAAACAGAGAAGTGATGTCTGGTGCTTTCATCTGGTTCCTAGCCAAGGCGAGGACAGACCAGAGGCGCTGAGAGAGTCCTTGTTCTGCTCTCCACTGCTGCTTAAAAACCTCCCAAACAGAGTGCTGTAAATCAACAAACGTGTTACGCCCTTGGAGTCTATGGGTCAGGGATGCTGAAAAGGCACAGCAGGCGGCCCGTCTCCGCCCTGGGACGTCAGGTGCATCGTCTGGGAAGGTGTGAAGGCTGCTTGGGCTTCCTCAGGGCTCAGTGTCTGGGTGTCAGGCAGCCCAGAGAACCAGGTGGAAGCTGCTGTTCCTTTTATGAACGACCCTCAGAAGTCACATAGCGTCGCCTCCTCTGCAGTGACAACTTGGCCCAGGTTTGAGGGGAGGGTCTATGTCAACAGGAAGACCAGCTCTTGTAAGAAGAGCATGGGGATAAGCGACGTTGTTGCAGAGTCTCTCTCTCAGGTAACCCTTTCCCTGGCCCTTGGGAAGCTCAGGGCCCACGGCCATTGTCCTCTGCCTCTTCCCTCTCCTTTCTCCTCAGCAACAGAACCAAGACGTGCCTGGTATCAGCCGCTTCCTGAGGTTTACTAATAACCCTGTGACTGAACCATACATTGCATTCCCACTCTGTGTTTTGCTTCTCTCTCTCTCCCCCTCCCTACTTCCCTCCTCTCTCTCTCTCCTCCCTCCTTGTTTCCAGCAACCTCTCTGTGCTTCATTTCTTCATCGGCTTAAATAGGTTATTAATTTCAGGCGAGAAGGTGATTATTTGTTGAGCACGTATTATGCGCCTCCTATGTGTCTACCATAAAAGGCACAATAAGGATCAGTTAAGAAATGTGAAAATTCTTCAGAGTCATTTAAACTGTGCCTTGAGGGTGACTCTAGCAGGGACAATGGCTGGATGGAGCGAGGGGCCGGGCTCTGAGCAGGCTGCATGGTGTCTCAAGGCTGCCATTGCAGGTGTAAGAGTTGTGTCAGGAAAAGAGCGCCCAGCTGGGGAGTTGCATGGAAGCTGAAGACCAGCTTGTGTGCTGCCTCCCAAACCAGGCACCTGTGGCTGTGTCCACCCTGCAAGAGAGGCTTTCTCTAACTCACCGATGGCTCTCATACGAGGGATAGGACACTTGCCCATGACTCAGGCAGACACTGTAAGGAGATGAGAGAATCAGAGGGAGGAGTGAGAGACAGAACAGGGCAGAGGCTCTCTGTGAACCCAGGGCTCCAGTGGGGCGACCCGTAGGCATTTGCTCTGTCCCGCCAGCCCAGCACAACTTTGGGAGACTGGACCGTTGGGATCCTCTCAGTGCTTCAGACACACCGTTTCACACTATGTAGATATCTGGGGTGAATTTATATGTCAAAAAAATGTACGTATGTAAATCTCTTGCTGTTCTCTCATTGTACAAAAGATCTTTGTGACCAAAACAAGACTATCACACTTTCAACTCCTTAATCATACACATGATGTTCCAAAGAATTGCCACCCACACCTTTATGTCAAGTTGAAATGACATTTCCCAACTTACACGGAGAGCAAAGGGTTATGGGAGGAAAGGGCTCACCAATCCCCTGGGTTTCACAATATTTCTTTTTATAGCCCTATCAGAAAAATTTTGGGTGCACACCTGCAATATGTTTACTTTTTTTGAGTATTTTATAATATGTATATATGCTACATCTGTAAAACAATTACGCATATTGTAAAGTATACACTATACACGGCTAATAAAAAATGTTTAAAGAATAATCTGTGATAAAAGTTTAAAAATTACATTAGTTTTCATTATGAAATAGACATAAACATTGGCACTCCCAAAATGTACCACAATTCAGTGATATGAAAGATAACATTAACATTAACAGCATGTTGGTGAGAGAGTGTGATTGTAAAGGAGTCCTCTCTGACATCTTGTTTTAATGATTTATAACGCATTCACATGAAGGCCTAGGTCTGTGCATGATATATCTCTGCATATGTTAATAATTATGACATTTTCAAGCACAAAAATAGTCACTGCTTGATTTTGATGGCTGGGGGGGGGTACTGTCCAATATGAGAAGACAGGGTTGTAGGAAGACAATTGTTGGCTGAGTATATTTTTCCCAGTTCTCCCCGGGTTACAGTACTTCACGCTGCCACGAGGCCCCGCACGGCCTTCCCCTCAAGGTTCAGCTCCCCCTGTGATTCTCACACGGTCCCTCTGCAGAGCCTGACTGGACACCTTTGCAGATACTCTCGTGGGTGCGCTGCTCCTTTCCCACCACCGTCTCCCCAAGCGTGAAATCCACGTCAACGGGCTGGTCACGTCTAGTGGACGCTTTTCCTTTAAAAGAAGCCCCAGACCATATATTGGGGTGAACGACCCCTTCATCGATGGAAGAATGCTGGTTACTTTTTATGTCTACAAGACACCCCATTTTGGAATTGATGAACAAAAAGGACAATTGCCACTTTTATGCCAGATTAAGAATTTATTAGGAGGTTAACAAGGGACCTTTTATTGCATCTCCAAAGACCAAAAGAGTGACAAGGAACATTTCTTCCAATTGTGTTTAGTTTCATAGTGTGCCCATCGGCAGTATCACATTTAATGTGATTATTTTTCAGTCACATCTAGATAAGTACCTGTTGAAGCGTAACACTCACGTTATGCGAAGGTGTCTCTGTGGGAATAGATACTGCTTGATCCTGTTACAGATTTCTCTACGAGTCTCAGAAGACAGAGACAGTAAGTGGACTCTGTCTTCTCTTAGGTAAAGATCAAGCCCGGAAACTCAGCGAAGCCTCGAGGCAAACCCTGGAAGCTGGTGCTGATAGACGTTTCTCCCTTTACCCAGAGTGGTCATTGTTGGAGATGCTGGGATGAAGCTGAGGTGAGATGTGACTTCAGAGCCCTTCTCCTCCCCCGGCGCTGGGGCCTCTAGCACACAAAGGTACTGCAAGGCCCACACCGAGCGCGCGGGGCACAAGGGTTGGAGACACAGGGTCCAATGGGCTTGTCACATGCGTTGGTTGTAGCACATGGATTGCAGGGGAGGCTGAAGATAAAACCGTTGGGGCAAGTTAGGCCAGAATGAGCTGGCGAAATAGGAAGACACTAAACACACTCTTTTTCTATCTTTCTTCCTTTGCTGCCAACCAAAAGCTTGAAGTTATAAATTCATTCCCATCAAGAAGACTTTTCCTCCCCGCAGCAACCTCATGTGCCCTCCAGGACAGTATAACTGGCTTCACACTCACTTGCAGTCCTCGCTCTCCAGAAGGTTCCGGTACGTGTTGATCTCACACTCCAGCCGGGCCCGGACGTCCAGCAGCACCTGGTACTCCTGGTTCTGCCGCTCCAGGTCGCCCCGGATCTCGGCCAGCTGGGACTCCACGTTGGTGATCATGCACTGCACCTGGGCCAGCTGGGAGCTGTAGCGGGCCTCCGTCTCCGTCAGCGTGTTCTCCAGGGAGTCTCTCTGTGTGGGGAAGGTGAGGAATGTCACAGAGCTGCTCCTTTAACACGTCCCTCCATAGACTCCCAGAGCAGTCACAAGCTCCAAGAGTTAAAGAGACTAGGACCCAAAGGGCAGCCCTGTGACTGATTCTGCAGCCTCGCTTTCTCCCCAGGTGTCTGAACACTACCCACCAGGTTGTGCTGGGCCTGCAGCTCGATCTCCAGGGCGTTGACTGTGCGTCTCAGCTCGATGATCTCCGCCTGGCAGGTCTGCAGCTGCTCTGAGCTGGACACCACCTGCTTGTTCAGCTCCTGGGTCTGCAACAAGGTGAGACACAGGATCAGGCCCTGCCCTAAGGGTCCCACGCTCCTGGGCGGCCCGGTGCCGAGGTGCCCACCTGGTTGGTGTACCATTCCTCCACGTCCCTGCGGTTGGTCTCCACCAGGGCCTCGTACTGGCACCTGGTCTCGTTGAGCACGCGGTTCAGGTCCACGGTGGGGGCGGCGTCCACCTCCACGTTGAGGCGGTCTCCGATCTGGCAGCGCAGGGTGTTGACTTCCTGATGGGAGATTTAAAATATTTGACCAGTAGTTATTAAATGTATAAGATTTAATGATTTGAAATATCACAGAAGATCCCGATCCTCTCCTCTGAGAATGCAGTTCAACTTGTGATGGTTCGGAAGCTTTGGGCAGCTCAGTCCCTTTGGTCCTCTCATTTACTGGGCTCTATATTCATGACTAATCTGTGTGTCCAAGTGCTTTCAAGTCCATGACCACCTTCCACCTCGTGTTCAGTGTCCCCCTCCCGGTTTAGAAGGTGAGATGTAATGGGCCACTATTCTCGCTGTGGGCCCCCAACACCAAGTTCAGTGTTTTTGCCTGTAAACCAATGTAGCCTCTTAGGTTGGATTCTTAACCATGATTAATAAAAAGGACAGGGTCTGGCTAAAGAGGAATTAAAGAGCGCTTCCTTCAAAATCTGCCCTCCTGGCATAGAATAGACTTGACTGGTGACCTATTGATTCCACCAGGATAGATTTTGCTGGAGGAAATAAGTCCGTTCATTTCACTGCTCATCTCACAGAGCCAGCGTTGTGTGGTGCTTGGGTTTAGGTGGGCGTCAGACAGACCTGAATTGGGTCTCATCTCTACCACTTACTATATGGCTTCTAGAAGCTTCTAAAAGCCCCAGTTTCTACCTGGGGAGCTCTAAAGCACTTACTGCAATGTTTGGCACACAACACACACTTGATTGATATTAGCTATCATCATTTACATTGCTCGGGAATTTAAGGTTTGCACGAAATGTCAGTCTTCCTTATCGTGCGACCAGGGAGGGGGGGTGAGCGTTTTTTCAGTGTCTCCTCCAGGCAGTCCTGATCAGCAGAAAGAGCTCTGAGTGAGAGGAAGAGACGGGTTTTGTTTCCAGCTCAGCTCCTCTCTGCTGAGTGGAGAGGCCTCATCTGGCCTCTCCAGTTGCTAAATGGAGAATCTGTATAAAAGCTCTCTGCAGACCCACCTGCTCTGACCGGGGACCAGAGGAGGCTGCCTCGTTGCTGACCTCTCCTCGTTTATTGGGCTCGCCAACTTCCTTCACTCTCATCCCTGCCTCTGGGTGAAAAATCCTAATCTGCTGTCAGGGATTTTTAAGTTACTGATTCTTGACAAACTCCTTTTAGTTTGAACACGTTCCCTAGCCAGCTGAGGCTCTCCCGCACCCCGTGGGGTTGGAAACAGGCCTTGGCAAGTCCAATCCCGTTGCTCCTTGGGGAACCTCACCTGCTCGTGGTTCTGCTTGAGGCAGAGCAGCTCCTCCTTCAGGGACTCCACCTGGGCCTCCAGGTCGGACTTGCACAGGGTCAGCTCGTCCAGAATCCTGCGCAGGCTGGTTATGTCTGACTCCACCAGCTGCCGCAGGCCCATCTCCATCTCGTACCTGCGATACATACAGGAGCATTGGAGACAGGCCTGGCCTTGACTCTGGTTTGGTTTGTCAGATAACTGGGAGCTGGGGCTTATGGTTTGTACAGCCATCTCCTTCATTTAGGTTTTTAACACTGAGCAGTAGCTCCCAGAGAAAAATGCACTGGTAATTATGTTTAATAAATAAAGAGCCAGTGGACTGAAGGAGATAAAATCCCATGAAAACGATGAGATGTGCAAAATTAATACACCTCCCAGATTCTCCCAGTTGGCCGCTGTGCCTAGTAGAGCGTCGGGGAGCAGGCTTCTGCACTAGGTTGGGGGATGGGTTCTACAGAGAAGCAGGAGGAAGAATCTGGACCCGGAGAAGAGATCCCTGAGCTCTGCTGAGCCTTGAGACCGTGGGGGAAACACCCAGGGAAACCCTTTGTCGACGTTTGTCAGTGTTGAGGACAGGCTAAGCTGACAGAGAGGACAGAGAGAAGGCAGTGCCTGCCTGCCACTCACTTGGTCCTGAAGTCGTCTGAGGCCAGCTTGGCGTTGTCAGTCTCCACCACCAGCCGGGCGTTCTCGGATTTGCTGCACAGGATCTAGAAGACCCAAAACGTTCTAGGGTGAGCCTGGTTATTTTAAAGCTAGCAGCCATCCCTCTAATTCATTTACCTGGAAGGAGTAAAATGAGAAAAATCACAGTGGATCCTAGATCAGACTATTAAATGCTACCCATGTGCTCAATAAACATTTGAGAAATTAAATTTGAAAAGAACACCAAAATAGGCGGGAAAAGTATCCGTAGATCAATGATCTCTCTCTTTCCTAACAAGCAACACTGAGAAGCTGATGACAAGTAACATTTATTTTTAAAAACTTACTATATGTCTGGCATGGTTCTAAGAGCTGAGGATAGGAACATGAGTAAGCACTAGTTCTTGCCCTCAAGAAACTTCCAATCCAGCGGGGAAGATAGTAAACTAGCAGCCGGGGAGATGGGGGGTCAGGGGAGCAGCCGCGCCCTCCCGGCCACCCACCCAGCATGGGTTGGCACTATGTCCTGGTAGGTCGTTTTCACTCTTTCTGGTTCTGTCCAATCATTTTATGCCCTCGCTGGGCAGTGGAGGCATCGAGGTCAGGATAGTGAAGTCAAGGAGGTTAGGCACCCACAAGAGGACAGCAGTAAGAGGCCAGAGCAGTCAAAGTCCAGATGAGGGAGAGAGAAAATGGTCCTGTCTTTACAAAAGGCTCCGCTTCCTCAGCTCCCTTCTCGGGCTCAGTCTTTTCTCTCACCCCAGGGTAATAATTCCAGAGCTTGGCAAATGCACAGAAGCTTTTAATTACAGCGTATTTATGCAAAGTGCTGCTCTACCTCCACATAGACTAACACTATGCAAATATTCAGACCTAACAGTCCTGGGCCTAGAAGAACATGGGCCTCAAGAAAACAAAACAGAAAAGCCAGACTCGAGCCCCTGCCTTTCAATCACCCTGAGAGCTCATCTTGTTTCCGAATCATATCTCAGATGCCCAGGCAGTGCGGTGCCCACCCTCACCTTCTGCTGCAGCTCCTCGATGGTCCGGAAGTAGGACTGGTAGCTGGGGCACATCAGGGGCTCCTGGGGCTGGCACCGCTCCTGGATGAGGCTCTCCAGCTCCGCATTCTCCCGCTCCAGCTGCCGCACCTTCTCCAGGTAGCTGGCCAGGCGGTCGTTGAGGAACTGCATGGTCTCCTTCTCGCTGCCATTGAAGGAGCCCTCGCAGAACCAGCCGCAGTTGCCCACGTTGGCGGGGATGTTGCAGGCCCCGGGCAGGGGGATGTTGTGGCAGCTGGGGGCCACGCAGGGCCGGGAGGGGCAGCCGGAGCGGCAGCTGAGGCTGGGCAGGCAGCAGCTGTAAGGCATGGTGCTGGGAGGCAGCGAGGCGCCGGCTGAAGACAGAGTCCCAGTTCTCCAAGGAGCGTGTGGGTCCCCCACCCCCGGGAGCATTTATACCCCTTCTGCAGAGGGTGTGGACCTGGGAGGCAGCGCTTTTATTCCTACCCATTTGGCGATTGTCAAAAGCCCTTCCCCCCGGTTTGTTGTTTCCTCAGAAGAGTCCCTCACCTCATAAAAGTCTTTACTGGGGCCTCTCCCTGCCTCGGGACTCCCGGCCCGTGCTGAGCGTCGGTGGGTAGGAGCCTCGCGGCTCGGCTTCAAAGAGCTGGCCCGTGAACGCCCGGCCTTTACGAGGGGCGCGGCGGCCGGGCACCGTGGGCCTTTGCGTCCTGGCTCCGCAGCCCTGACTCCTCGGCAAGCCTCTGGCTCTTCTCGCTAAGAGGGCAAACCCTCGCTCCTGCCTGTGTGTCTTTTGCTCGGTCAAATTTCCAGATGCCGGGTTCCAAATTCGTGGTTCTCAGAAAGAGGAATAGATGCCTCTGGAACTGATAAAACAGCCTGGTTCCCGATAAGCGGGCACCACCCATATCCGTGATAATGCCCATCAACCCAGTAACAGGTATTCACCCGGATCAGAGTTCATGCAGAGCACTGTGGGGAATGGAGGGTAAGGCCAGGGCTAGGGTCAGAAGGAGCTGGCACTTGCTGGGTACCTGCGCAGGCCCAAGGTGGACACTTTTCAGAAACGTGATCTCATTCACTCCTCACCATGACCCTTCGTGGGTATGCGGTATTATTCCCATTTTACAGGTGGGCAAACCAAGCCATAGAGGGTAGGACTTAACATGTTATGAAGTCAGGATGCCAGCACTGATCTCTGTTCTTTCTACCACACCACGCTGCTTAAGTGAGCGAACGACCTCCTTCCCTAACTTCTGATAGATCCTCTCTTCCTCCTCTCTCATCTCACCTTGAACATGGTGTTGTCATGATTCTTGTGCCTACCCGTCTCCCTCTACATGAGTTCCCTGAAGGCACAAAGGACCTTTACATGAAGGACCATGTACATCTCCTTGAGTTTAGGCTTTATCTTAAGGGCAAGAGGGAGCTATTGAAGGTTCTAAGGAGAGGCATGATGTAGTTTCATTCTTGATAAGCTACATTTGAAGGAACAGGGAAATGTTCAGCAGGTCCTCGGAGTTGACTAGAATTCATGACAGAATCCCAGTGCAGACGGGAGTGCTGGAGAAATGAGCCAAGGGGGAGAGTGTGCAAAGAAAGAGCAACAAGGGGCTGAGAAGCAGAGTCCAAGCCCCTCAGCTACAGCTGCAGATCAAAAACCAGGCTGCTTTGCTCTTCCTTTCCTCCTTCCACCTCTTAAGGTTGAGCTCAAATGCCAAAATTATCAAAAGAGAGGGTGTGGCCCACCTGGTTGAGCGTCGTCTCATACACCAAAAGGTCGGCAGTTCAATTCCGGGTCAGGGAACATACCCAAGGTTGCGGGTTCAGTCCCCAGTCTGTGGTGAGTGCAGAAAGCAGCTGATTGATGTTTCTCTCTCACATCAATATGGTTGTTTTTTTCTCTCCCTCCCTCCCTCTCCCTTCGTCTCTCTCTCTCAAATCAATTTTAAAATATTTTTTTAAAAAGAAGGAAAGCTTTGGAACAGGAGTGATGGCAGGGATCTTAATGATCATCTCATCCAATTCTTCATTTTACAAATGGGGAAGCTGAAGCTTAAATGGAGAAATGGCTTGCTTAGTGCCTTACAGTTAGACCCCAGTCTGCTGACCCCCTCCCATTCCCAGTGCCCATCACCAAGCTGCAGAAATGTTCAGTAATTTCACAACCAATCTGATCTGCCATTACCTAGGGGCAGAAATGAAAGGCAGTGAGAGGGGGGAAAGGAGAGGAAAACCTTGATATCCACAGATAGGCTTTGCTGGAGAATGAGGGGTGAATGCGGAAGTGACAGAATTCCGCAACCCTGAAGCATTCTGTTGCCTCCCTGATTTCAATTGTCATTTTTACGTTGATGATACAATTATATCCCAACAGTCTGAAGCAACTTAGGTACAATTACACCCCATCAGATACAGACTTTGGAAAAGCTTAGAATCACAACTGTTCAAGGTTCAATGACACTACTCAAGAGCAATACACTCACCCAAAATAAGGCAAGTAGTCATAATAAAATTAAAAATAATAGGATTTTAACAATGAGAACAATTGAGAGATTAAAAAACACACAACACCACAATGATGACATGGGATGCTTTTAAATGGTAAGCTGAGGAATGATTTTTTTTGGTCTTCTCTACACTTTTTTGTCTTCTCCAGATTTTTTGTAAACATGTATTTTACTTCTGCACAAGAAAAAGACATAAGATTGACATTACACATTCCAAAAGGAAATTCTTACAAGTCTTCTAAAGAAAAAGGGACCCAGGGAAGGCTCCTATTCCAACATAATTGTTAAATTGTCCTTGAGCTTGTTGTTCTGGAAATAAAGCTTTTGTCATGATTGGCATTCAAGCCCTTGTGGTAACTGCTGAGTTTGCCAATTATTCCAAAAAGGGAGCTATTAGGAAATGATGAAAGGTCACTAAGCTTTCTATGGGATCAAACGACCTGTAGCTCATGAATTGACTGATGTGTGGGTCTGCGCTTCAGGTGAAGAGTGCCAGGAGCAGCCAGCCTTGGAGAAACACTCTTCCCAACTGACTGTCGACCCACAGCCCGAGACGACTGGGTATCGGGACCACCTCACTGAGTGACATCCTTAGAATGGATTTCCCACACGCATAGATGATGATTAAACTTCTTTTCTGCAAATAGTGTCTAAGTCATATGAAGTCTAGACTCTTAGAGTGTTGGCACTACCAAGGACCTCGGCAGTCATCTCACCCAACTCTTTCATTTTGCAAATGGGAAAACGTTGACCCAGAGGGGGAAGAAGCTTGCCGAAGCTCACACAGAGAGTTTGTGGAAGAGTCTAAAATGGGAAGAGGAAAATTAGACTAGAGAAATGGGGGACAGGAGATAAGGGCTTTGGTCTTTGTGAGAGTGTTGGAACTCAAACCATTGGGAAAAAAGACACCTCTCTCAAAAGACTGCAGCCTTAATGAAAAAGTAAACTAAAAAAGATAAATGTATGCTCATTGTTACAGGAAGATTTTTAAAAAAGAAAGGACTGAACTGGCTTTTACTGGGTTCTAAGTTTAAAATATTATGGTATATTTTAAAAAACCAGTCACAAAATACCACATATTGTAAGATTCCATTCATAGGCAATGTCCAGAACAGTCAAATCTATAGAAACAATAGGGGTTGCCTAAGCCTAGTGGATGGGGGGCAATGGGAGTGACTACTAATTGGGTACAAGATTTCTTTTTGGGGTGATGAAATGTTCTAAAATTATAGTAAAGGTTACATAACTCTACCAATATACTTAAAATCATTGAGCTATATACTATAGGTGAATTTTATAGTATATGAGTTATATATTATGGTAAGAGTTGTATTTCAATAAAGCTATTTAAAAAAAATAATTCAGAATGAGAAAACAGAATAGGACAGAAGCAATGTTCAAAACTATAATGGCTGAGGGCTTTCCACAGGTATTGAAAAACATGAGTCAATTCTAGAAGCACCTCAATCCTAAGTAGGACAGCAAAACCAGGCCCAGCCCTGGACATAATGCAGGGAAGCTACACAACACTAGAAACAAAGAGACAATCTTAGAAACAGTCAACGAACAGGAGCAAAGGATCATCAACAATAGAACCACAGCTAGACTGGCAATAGGCTTTTCAGCAATGACGACAAAACCCCAAAGACTATGGTGTTTGGGAGGCAGCTGTCCCTGATAAAGGCCACTGCAGGTAACTATTGGTGGACAGTGGTCCCAGTGTGTACAGAGAGCTGATGAGATGGATTGGACAGGGGTATTTGTACAAGGCAAGGAGGTGGTTCCTGGGAGTGAGCTAACCCTGAAGGAAGGAAGGGAGGCTGGAATGCACCCACTGGGTCTGGGACACTCTGCACAGCATGGATGTCATTTAATTATCCTCCAGGGTCTCATGCCTAAGGTCTGGATAAGGGAGCCCCAACAACATCAACAACAATGGAGTAAACATTCAAAGAACTAGAGTATGAGAGTTCAAGAATTTAAGACCAAGAATGCAGCAGGAATCGTCACAGCACGAGAAGACAGTGTCAAGGAAAGAAGACATGACTAGCAATTTGGCCAAACACTGGGACCATGGCCTTGCACAAACCACAGCACCACAGCCATGGGAGCCACCAACCTTGGCCGACATCAATGGGCATGGGCAGGAGCGGGGTACCAGCAGAGCTGTCAGTTTTCACACTGCAAAGACTTAGTTACCTAGTTTGATTCTAAAGTACTTTTTTGAGGGGAGGGGTCCCAAAATCCAAATTTAGTCCCAGTGGTTAAAACATTCAAATGAGAAGAGAAACACTTCAAAAATCTGTTGGGTATTACTCAAATTTAAGAGATGACTCTTTCTACTATTATGAGTTCTTCAGTACTGCCCCAAAGAGAGGGTTTCAAGAGATGTTTGGAGTGCTAATAGTGCCATCTCTCCCCGGGTGACAACTCTGAAAGATGCATAAACTCCGTGTGCTTGTTTGAAATCTGTTTTACTCTCATAGCCACTGACATTCAGAGAGTAGGCTCTGGACTCAGTCCCATGCTTGTGACTATGTGAGCAAGAGAGAAAATTAGTCCTGCAGCTCCTGGTATTGGTTGCTGTCCCTCTTCTTGTAGGCCCTTGGAAAAGAAAAAGTGGAACTTTCTAGAAATGGTAACCGTTGTATTTTACTAAGCAAGGGCCCATAATGAATGTGTTTATCATATTTAGATGAGGCTTCTTGCCTCTGTGGTCCCGCCGGTTCCCTGCTGGCCTGGTGCATGCTGGGGCTCCTCGTGCTTAATGAATGTTAATTAGTGATGATGAAGACCTTTCAGGAGAGGATTCAACTTCACAGTCCACCTAAGCTTTCAAGTGGGTTTATGAGAAGCACGTACCATAGAGCGAACACTTGCAGAAGAACGAACACACATCATCTCTGCTTTGCAAGAGGAAAGTTTATTAGGAGATATGCAAAGGGACTGGAGAACTATAAGAGAAGGTCAAAGCAACAGAGAGAACCACAAAACATCTCAGATGACACCTTCACTGCCCAAACCTTCCAGACCCTCGGGTCACAGAGTAACTGCAGGAGCACAGCTGTGAATAGGAGGATCAGGCAGGCTGGACGCAGAGCCAGACCAGGATTGACGGCGATGCCTGGGGTGGGGTCCTGCGGCGATGGTTGTCAGAGAAACAGGGCTGGTCCATCAGTGGTCCTTCTGTCTTCGTGCAATCCTCCTGCTGGGTTCTGGATGTCTAGCACCCAAAGGTGCTGCAGGGCCCACAGCGGGTTCGGGAGCCACAAGGGGCGCAGGGATTGGTGACACAGGGCCCGATGGGCTTATCACACGCGTTGGTCGTGGCGCAGGGGTTGCAGGGCAGGCTGAGACACAGAATCATTAGCTTGTTAGCATGAGAAGGATAATTTAAAAAAAAAAAAAAAGGAGGAGGGGGCTCAACCCAAGGAGACGTGGAGACAAGCAGAATTCCCTCTCCACCATCTTAGGAGGCCAAGCCTGTTCCGATCGCTCCTTCTGCAAAGTCAGAGGCAGTGGTGGCAGAGCAAAGCCACAGAGCAAAGAAAAGAGCAAAGCCTCGTGGTGCAATCCCAGCCCTGGTTCGGGAGCCTGGAGTTGTGGGGAAGTCCCTTCCTCCCTGCAAGCCTCATCCTCCCCCCATAAGACAGGATTAGTAAGACCTACCATCGAGAACTGTGAAAAATCACAAGACTGTGTTCATAAAAATTCTGTGTTAGGGGACAAGTGCTGGACCCTGCGTTACTGAGTCACCTTCCCTTTTGACGTTCGAATGCTCATCTACATGATGGTTGTCCGATCCCCACTCTGCCTGCCTCAGATGGGTCCAACTGGGATCCATGAAACAATGGGTTTGGGGGTTTGGGTTAAATCCAACCCTGAAGATGCAAAGCTTTATTTACCCATCAGCATCCAAAAGCTCACCAGTGGGGAATACAGTCAAGTCTCTCAGGCATCTTTTGGGCCAGAAAACACCTTTAGGCCAGGTAATGGACACAACAAAGAGCCCCCACTTCCTACTGCTGTAGAGTAAACCTCTGGTCTCGACAGACATGTCGGCTTCTGACACTTGACCTGCGAAGTCCCTGTTCTATCCCTCAGTAGAAATGGGCCATCTTGCCTGCCAGGTACTCACTTGCAGTCCTCGCTTNGATCTCACACTCCAGCCGGGCCCGGACGTCCAGCAGCACCTGGTACTCCTGGTTCTGCCGCTCCAGGTCGCCCCGGATCTCGGCCAGCTGGGACTCCACGTTGGTGATCATGCACTGCACCTGGGCCAGCTGGGAGCTGTAGCGGGCCTCCGTCTCCGTCAGCGTGTTCTCCAGGGAGTCTCTCTGTGTGGGGAAGGTGAGGAATGTCACAGAGCTGCTCCTTTAACACGTCCCTCCATAGGCTCCCAGAGAAGTCACAAGCTCCAAGAGTTAAAGAGACTAGGACCCAAAGGGCAGCCCTGTGACTGATTCTGCAGCCTCGCTTTCTCCCCAGGTGTCTGAACACTACCCACCAGGTTGTGCTGGGCCTGCAGCTCGATCTCCAGGGCGTTGACTGTGCGTCTCAGCTCGATGATCTCCGCCTGGCAGGTCTGCAGCTGCTCTGAGCTGGACACCACCTGCTTGTTCAGCTCCTGGGTCTGCAACAAGGTGAGACACAGGGTCAGGCCCTGCCCTAAGGGTCCCACGCTCCTGGGCGGCCCGGTGCCGAGGTGCCCACCTGGTTGGTGTACCATTCCTCCACGTCCCTGCGGTTGGTCTCCACCAGGGCCTCGTACTGGCACCTGGTCTCGTTGAGCACGCGGTTCAGGTCCACGGTGGGGGCGGCGTCCACCTCCACGTTGAGGCGGTCTCCGATCTGGCAGCGCAGGGTGTTGACCTCCTGTGGAGGAAGGGGAAGGCGTGAACCCACAGAAAGAGTCTAAAACTCTCTTTGAGGGGGTCTGATGACTGGGAAGAAGATTACACTGAAAGTTGGGGTTCATGAGTTGAAGCCCAGCTGATGCAAAACCTAGCTAAGCTACCCCTTGTGATGCAGGCCCCTGTCTGAGCCTCTCCTCATCTGTGTGGTGAGGCTGCTTGATTAAATCATGGCTAATGTTTCTTCCCACTCCAAGAGTCTATCATTTTCTTCTGATTTTCTCTTTTCTCAAGCCTGGCATGATAACTGGTTTATAACAGTTGCTACTTAAATATAGAGGAGCAGGTTTGCCATCTCCCATTTATTTCATGTCTACTACCATCATACGTTATTCATTAAGGATTGTTTCCTCTTCATCAGAACATCTAATGTTGAGACATGCACCTGATTCCCTAGTGTTGCATTCGACCGTGAGATCTGAATCAACCATTATGTGAGTCCCTTCATGTCTCCCAAATTCCTCATCTATCTATCCATCCATCCAGCTTGGGTTCTAATATCTGGGTGACACATAATACAAAGAATTTGCTATCCAGTTCCAGTCTTTTTCATTTGGCATCTGTTCAAAAGATAACAGATATTATCAAACAGTAGAAAGTATTTTAAATATCTTTGTCTGGACTTTTGGTTGCAGGTCAAGTCTCAAGTAGAAAAAAATCAGCTGATCACACTTTTAGATTTAAAAGAGAGAGAGAGAGAGAGAGAGAGAGAGGCCTGTGACTCATCCCACAACAATTCCTCAAATTTCGAGCAACCAGCAAAGGGTTATGTTAGCTCTAGGGTGCTGAGCAAAGACCCACCTTATCCTGCCCAGGGGAGCTATAGAACTCTCAGTATTGGGATGTTGGGGGCTGGGACTCCCTCACCTGCTCATGGTTCTGCTTGAGGCAGAGCAGCTCCTCCTTCAGGGACTCCACCTGGGCTTCCAGGTCAGACTTGCACAGGGTCAGCTCATCCAGGATCCTACGCAGGCTGGTTATGTCCGACTCCACCAGCTGCCGCAGGCCCAGCTCCGTCTCGTACCTGCAACACACAGCCAAAGGTCAAAGGAGATTAAAGAGGAACCATTTCTCCCAGGCTTTACTTGGCTGACCTATATTTTGAATTTTTTGAAAGTTTATGAAACAGAAAAATATCACCCTGCTGAGTAAAAAGACCTATTTCTTCCCTGAGACCCAGAGAGAAGGTTCTAATGGAATAGTTAACTGCATCTGTTCTAAGAATCCCATTCACAGGTTGCTGTGAATAAGTCCTGTCATCTGACCTTCTTAAGTGAGTCTAAACTTCATACACCTGCTGTGCAGATTGTCTCGCCCTCCTTTCCAACCACCCTGAGAGGCCCTCTGGTGTGAGAGAAGCGCTGAATTAGAAGCCAGTGAGATTCAACCTTGGCATTATGACTGTGGATAAGTTTCTTAGTCCCTCTGAGCCTTGACTTCCTCATCTGTAAAATGGGAACCACACTAGCACTCATCGGGTTGGCCTGAAGATGAAGAAAGGACATAGGTCAAATGACATTGTCAACTGTAGAGTCCCATCAAAATACAAGGGACTTTATGACTGTAATGGCCATACCTAGAAACAGTGATCAGTTCTATGAAATGGATTTTGCCTCCTGTATTTTAATGGGCTGATTTTCACTAACCTATACTAAGAAATTGGTGTGAAATTCACTTTTCACACTTGGTCCAGACATGAAGTAGAAAGAGAGAAAAAATGGGTGGTTTCTTGTGCTCCTTCAGACTAAACCTAGAACACAGAATCTTAGCATTCTGTGAGGAGACTTGAACACATAGCCCAGTGCAGGAATCCTCCCAACAGCATCCAGACAGCTTCGGCTTGCACGCTCCCAGGACAGACTCCATCACTTTGCCATTCAGCCTGCCCCTTACTAGACTTCTCTGATCATTAGAAAATTCTCACTTGGTCCTGAAGTCGTCTGCGGCCAGCTTGGCATTGTCAATCCGCGTCACCAGCCTGCCGTTCTCCGCCTTGCTGCACAGGATCTGGAGCCGGAATTAATTGTGAAATGAGTTATTCTAAGAAAGAATGCCTTGTGTCTTAACGTGAAAAGCTATTTCACATCAGCTACATTTCTTCCAAATACGTAGCTTAGAGTCTTCTCAGATTTTCAGTTTGGGGATGAAAGGATGATTGATAGAACTGATCATTTCGAAACTAGAACAGCCCAGGGCAAATGTGCCCGCTGTCAGGAATTCTTCCCTTCTAGGTCTGCTGCTGGCCTCCTGTGGGGAGTGGTCATCCTGGGTACCAGCCTCACATAGGGGGAGCAGTGTCCCCATTGGCTTAGGACTAGGGGGTTCCTGGGCTAGCAAGACCACATTCCCACATTCCCCAGCTTCCCCACATAACCCACATTTCCCTCCTTCCCCAGCTCTCCCAGGGGATCACTTCCTCCGCGAGTTCTCTCAGTCCTTTGCCCTTAGCCAGTTACGCTTCTCATTACTTTCACCATGGTCATTCATTTTCACATCTCTCTCCCCTACTGGATTATTTTAGTACTTCATCCCTCGCTGGCACTAATATGCACGCTCTTCAGATGACACGGCCCTTCCCTGGCGCTCACTTTGCCAGAATACAGAATAGTGGACAATAGATCCCCTCCGAGAACAAAGAGCTTGTGCAACTGGCATAGACCTCATCCTTCAAACTCCACTCAAGTGTGGCCTCTTCTGGGAAGCCCTCCCTGCTTTACCCTTTGTATTAAGTCCCACCTATATGCTGACTCTTTACTCGTCCCCACTCTGCTCCTGCACTTCTGGCCCGCAATTCTCATTTGCGTGCCTGCCTGCTCTAGTAGGTGGCGCAGTGTCTGTGCATATTAGTGAGGCTTTTGGAGTCGAGGGCTCTTTTGCTTTTTTTACAGTCTATTGCTACAGTTCTGAAAGGATTTAAATATTTGAGAATTCACTAGCAAACTTCCTAGCTCCAAGAAATAATTTGGGTGCGTTGTGGTTTTTTTTTAATGCTATAGGCTCTGAAAACAAGACCAGGATATCACAATACGAACTGAAGAAGCTGATGCTCTGGTTTTAGGCAAGAAGCAATATAAGATTGCTATGGCTGATTTTGGCCTAATGCCTTACCCTCCCCCAAGTCTGTATCTTTCCCTCATGGGGCTTCCCAAGCAGATGTTCGAAGACTACTCGATGGGCCACACGTAAGCTGACGACGAAGCCTTGTCTTCATCCGTGTCAACATTAGCTTCGAACAGTGTTAAATCCATTCAGAAGTGGGTATGTTAGATTTGGATAAATAGTTCACTAAATTNAAGTGCTGCTCTACCTCCACATAGACTAACACTATGCAAATATTCAGACCTAACAGTCCTGGGCCTAGAAGAACATGGGCCTCAAGAAAACAAAACAGAAAAGCCAGACTCGAGCCCCTGCCTTTCAATCACCCTGAGAGCTCATCTTGTTTCCGAATCATATCTCAGATGCCCAGGCAGTGCGGTGCCCACCCTCACCTTCTGCTGCAGCTCCTCGATGGTCCGGAAGTAGGACTGGTAGCTGGGGCACATCAGGGGCTCCTGGGGCTGGCACCGCTCCTGGATGAGGCTCTCCAGCTCCGCATTCTCCCGCTCCAGCTGCCGCACCTTCTCCAGGTAGCTGGCCAGGCGGTCGTTGAGGAACTGCATGGTCTCCTTCTCGCTGCCATTGAAGGAGCCCTCGCAGAACCAGCCGCAGTTGCCCACGTTGGCGGGGATGTTGCAGGCCCCGGGCAGGGGGATGTTGTGGCAGCTGGGGGCCACGCAGGGCCGGGAGGGGCAGCCGGAGCGGCAGCTGAGGCTGGGCAGGCAGCAGTTGTAAGGCATGGTGCTGGGGGGAGCAGAGCTCTGCAGGTCAGTTTCAAAGCCTGATTCCTTTCCTCTGGTGTCCACCCTGGTCCTCTCCTAGGCCTTTATATTCTGTCAACTATGGGTGTGGCCACCACCTACAGCATCGTCCCCTTTTGCCCTGTTTACCAATGTTTCCATTCATTTTTTAGCCACCTCACAGGAGTCCTTTACCTCATAAAATGTTTTACTCTGGCTTCTTGCTAAGTCAGGACTCCTCCCAATGGCATCACGCTGGTTGGTTAAGTAAAAGCTTCAAAGCAACCAGCCTATTACCTTGCCAGCAGGAGCTCTTATTCACGGGGCGCTCAGGCGGATTGACAGCTGTACGCTGTCCCCCCCGAGTTGGGGGCACTTCTGTGCCTTTTTGTCCTGAACAAGGACTGGTCTGTGCCCCATCCAGCTCATGCTCAGCAAGGACTCGGTGAGAAAAACCATGTGCGAAGCCCACCCGGAAAGCAGACTGTTGGGTAGGGACCCTGGAAGCTGAGGCCAGGAAGGACTTGGAGGCCGTCCAGTTCGATGTCCCTTGGCCACTCCATCCAGGGCAGGCGGAGGCACTGGCAGCCTCTTCCCAGTGGGGGCTGCAGGAAGCCCCCCAGGCTCCATTCCGACTCCTCCTCAGTGTTCACAGAACATTCAGAAAACTAACCTCTCGGGACCTACTGAGCGTGAGGACTGTACCATGTGCTTACACACAGTATGACTGTTCCTAGAAAGGCTCCTGCTTCAGTCCTCATGAAACCCTGTAGGTGAGGACTCCAAGCGTCCGAGACGTTGCCGGTGCTCACAGAGCTCCCCCGTGGCGGAGCCAGCACTCAAGCCCCGAGCTCCGAGTCCAACGACCGAGCTCCCTCCATCACCAACTGTCTCTCTCCCGATCTCCTCACTCCTGAGATGCAGTCGTACACAAAGGGGTTGAATTCATGGGGACTCAACCACTACTAGGCAACACCCCCTCCTAAGGTAGACTGGGCCGAGAAATAAAAGCCCGCTCTCTACCAAAGAAGAAAAAGTCATTTTTATTCTAATGGAAGGAAGCCTGCTTGGTGGGAAAGTGTAATGCCCTCCAAAAGCTAGAAAAAAAGGAAACCCATGGTGGTTTCGACATAGAAACACCTGAACCCAGTTCTCCAAAGGATGTGACCCTGAAAAGCAGCCACTATGTTATGTGCTTAATGGCGTCACGTGACCGTCTATTTTGGCAAACATATCCTGCCCTCATGCTATTCCAGATGGAGGCAAGAACTGTGAAAGATTTTTATGCTTAATCTATCAGTGCTCAAAATAGGCAAGCTACTCCTGAAAGTAGTTCCTTTGGGAAGCTCCATGCTGATTCCTCCCCAACAACCGTTGCTCAGATCACCCCTTCCTCAAGCTTGTCCCCACAGCCTGTGACATTTATTTTCCTTATCCTTATTGAAGGGCAAATCTTCATCTTCTGAGGGTGTGTGTATTTTTGGAATCAGCCAGATATCATTTGGAACCAGCTCTAGTGAGTGGGATAAACAACCAAACTAAGTAGCATCTTTAATGGGTCAGAAACATGTTGTCACTGTAAAGTAATCATGTAGGCTTTTCTTGGGTGATTCTAAAAGTCATTTCTAAGCTAGAGCTTCAAATACCCTTTCCTAAGAGACGGCAGCTTTGGAGAAGCCATGCGGCCTCCCAGGGCGGATGCTCGGAAGGCGCTGACACGCTCTCCCGGTTCACGGCCCGCGGCTCCCCGCCCCGCCTGCCCGCGTCTCTGCCTTTGGGGAGAGGTGGAATGGGTGCGCGGGCTTCAGAAAGGTGCCACACTGGCTGGAGCCCTATTGGCTGAGACCAAATAACCCAGAGCGAGTAGCTGGATTCCTAGGCTTTTCTCTGTCTTTCTCCCCCATCTTCTATAGTCCAAGCTTCAAAAGAGAACCGTCCAGACAATGGCACTTTTTAAAGAGGAGAGGCATACTGTGTTCTCAACCGGCTCGTGTGTCCTTGGGATCCCTGTAACCATGACTGTAGCTTCTGGGTCAGTCAGAGTGGAATAAGCCAGAGGGGAACATCCTTATATCTTCAACAGTGGGAGGCAGAGTGTAGAAAACATGACTGTTCCACTTCTGAGGAGCAGTGACTGTGATTGCCGCACAGCTGCCTGGCCGAGAGGACTTGGGCCTATAGAGAGAAGAGCCAGGCTTCAGTGAGCTGCCGGGAATTCTGGACGACAAATGCCTTCTGCCCATCCCACTGACTGCGTGTGGAGAATTCTTGCCTCTGCGTCAGCCATGGCATTGCCTCCAGTCGATGGCCCTTCAATAAACTGATGAGCAAATCGAACCCTAGCGAACAGGAAGGCTTTACACCTGCCCGTGTAATTGCGGCAGACGCCCTGGTAAGGCTTCTGGTTTCCAGATGTGAGCAAATTGCAGTTGAGATGTAAGGGGACTGTTTATGATGGAAGCCAAGGCTATGTTCGTGGGAAAGATCACACATAAATTCGTCAGTGGTGGTTAACCATGAGTGGAGTCAGGGCAGACCTTTTGCTGAGGCCACCCTCCCTGTGGCTGGACTTTAAAGGCATTAGGAGGCCACCCCTCTCGTCCCCAAAACATCTTCCCTTGTGGCCAGGCACTGGCACTTGAGATTCTCACTATGAGAAATAGAGACTTGACTTGGGGTGGTGAATGCATAACACAGTATACAGATGATGTATTATAGAATTGTACACCTGAGACCTATATAATTTTATTAGCCAATATCACCCTCCCCCCATAAATTCAATAAAAAAGAAAAAAGAGAAATGTAAAATGTGTTTTCTAGGGAATGCGAAGTAATTTGTTGGACCACTTGTCAATTCATTGTATTTTAATGTGTACACATGGCAAGGAGAGGCCAACAATAGTATCAATAAGCACACACAGCAGTAGGTCTGACTTACGCCAGGGTCAGATGAAAAGTCACCCACTGGGGAATTAGAGAAGCAGACACACTGTCAGTACCAACACCAGCCCATTATGTTGAGCCAACCCCGGTTAGAGCTGCTTATGAGACCGGGATACAGGGCTTCCATAGACTGTTCCATAAAGTCCATAAAGGTGACTGTTGCCAAGTTATCGACTGCCCAGCCTCACTACGCTGAGGGGAGGAGTCGCGATGGTAATCCAAGGACTAAACCAACAGTTTTGGCTCTGAGATGTTTAAACAAGGCTTCCAATGAGGGACAAGCAGGAGAGGACCTAGAGAATGAGCCAGGTCAGGAGAAAGATGCCCTGAGCAAAGAGAGGAACAACCCCCTCAAAATGGAATTCGGGGCTCATTCCACAAACCCTCCCCAGAGCCATCATTGTGTCTCTTTACTCGGTCCTGGACTCCCAACGGGAATGGGGTCCCAACAGAGGTCTTAAGGGACAAACCAAGTCAGAAAAATGCAAAGTTCACCACTATGTCTTTAACTCTGCCCAGCCTAGAATAGAGAAGTCAAACGGAGCATGAAATGATCCAAAGCAATGTAACTTAATCGTCCTAGTCCTCTGGGAAAGCTGGACTCAGACGGAATGAGAACCTGTTTGTGCAACTGCTCTGCAGATCAAAAGGGGCAGCAGATGCTAAAACAGTTTCAGTAGCCCACAGAGGACACAGCCAAGTAGGCTTCGTGCTTAGTATGAATGTGTTGTTTTGAACTTCTGCATTAAGGTCGCTATCAAGTTGATGATTTGAGGCAGATGTGAAAGAGCCCCAGAAACACGGCTTCTTCCCCAGCATCCCACAGACCCTGCCCTCCTTACAGTTCCCACTGATCTCCCCGTTGCTCTTTCCAGTGGATTTGTCTGAACTCTCTCTCATCTTTGACCTGGATGCTACTGACCATCCCCTCATCAAAACTCTGACTTCTTTTTACTTCTGTGTCACTTCAGCTGCTCCTCCACTTCCCTCTCCAACTGCTTTTAACCAGATGTCATCACTGTCTTCAGAGACCCAGCTAAACCAAGGCAGAACCTCATGTCAGGGACTTCGGAGAGCCCCAGGCCTGCTCTATCATTTCTATCAGTGGTCCCCAAGGTTCTTCCATATTCTAACACCTTTCCCTTGACGATCTACTATGGTTAGGTAACTCCAATATCTCTCCCAAATCCAGTCTTTTTTTTTTTTTCCAGCTCTTTCTACTGGAGATCCACCATTGTTTTATTTTCTCAGGATCAAAAACTTTGCTTATGTTGACCCATAGCAGGTATCCAATCAGTACTAGTTTCCCTTCATCTCACTCCATTGTTTTTCTACCTCCAAGAAGCTTCCATGTCCCAAGCTGTACCTCTGAAATCCACCCCACC
>NW_015504599.1:314732-423721 GCF_001595765.1 Miniopterus natalensis | reverse complement strand
AGTCACAAGCTCCAAGAGTTAAAGAGACTAGGACCCAAAGGGCAGCCCTGTGACTGATTCTGCAGCCTCGCTTTCTCCCCAGGTGTCTGAACACTACCCACCAGGTTGTGCTGGGCCTGCAGCTCGATCTCCAGGGCGTTGACTGTGCGTCTCAGCTCGATGATCTCCGCCTGGCAGGTCTGCAGCTGCTCTGAGCTGGACACCACCTGCTTGTTCAGCTCCTGGGTCTGAAACACAAGGTGAGACACAGGGTCAGGCCCTGCCCTAAGGGTCCCACGCTCCTGGGCGGCCCGGTGCCGAGGTGCCCACCTGGTTGGTGTACCATTCCTCCACGTCCCTGCGGTTGGTCTCCACCAGGGCCTCGTACTGGCACCTGGTCTCGTTGAGCACGCGGTTCAGGTCCACGGTGGGGGCGGCGTCCACCTCCACGTTGAGGCGGTCTCCGATCTGGCAGCGCAGGGTGTTGACCTCCTGTGGAGGAAGGGGAAGGCGTGAACCCACCGAAACAGATCTGCTGTCTTTCTGCTATAGTCAAGCAAGCACAAAGAAATTCACTGAAAAAAATATCCTGATCTTTCCACAGACTGACACAGATAGTGTGTGGAAATAAATCCAAATAGGGCTCACATTGATTCCTTTCCCAGAAAACTGAAATAAGCTCACATTTCTTATAAGACTGAGTCCCAACTCTTGGCTATGAGCAGGTCCTTTGTCATTTCTGTCACATCCCTATATGGACCGCATGCCCGGCCGTACCCATCCAGGGGCCCTTCTCAGATAGACCTCACTTTGCCACTTCATGTCTTTGCTCAGCTTCCTCCCTCAGATTGCAACACCCAGGTACTAAAACTCTCCTCCTCTCCATGACATGCCTCTGAGAAGACTTTCCCTTCGGGCCGACTGGACTGTTCCCAGAACCGGCTGCTCATATGTCTCATATAGCTCTCCTTTCCCTCTGCAGGTATTATATCATGTTTTTACGTGGCTGTCTCCCCAGACTAGAGACTAGGCTGTGAGATCTTTGGAGATCGGGGCTATGTCTCATTTCAATTTTTCTCCTCAACCTCTACCACCAAATTCAGGATCCAACAGTGACCAACAGAGAGCATGGACATCCTTCCGCAGCACCTCCAGCACCTGCCCAGCCCTCCCAGCTCACCTTACTGTGTTCCATGGAAAGAGAGTCATTACTCCCTGAGCTGACCCTGAGTTCTTCAGAGAAGGGTGCCAGCCCAGAGCTCCTGGTGGCAATTGCCTCCTGATACCTGGCTCTGAAGGCTTAGCTCTGAAGCCTATTATTGTTGGTTTTTTCCCTCTCACCTCCTCATGGTTCTTCTTGAGGCAGAGCAGCTCCTCCTTCAGGGACTCCACCTGGGCCTCCAGGTCGGACTTGCACAGGGTCAGCTCGTCCAGGATCCTGCGCAGGCTGGTTATGTCCGACTCCACCAGCTGCCGGGAGGAATGCTCCATCTCGAACCTGCGCACACAGGTTGGAGTGGGAGGAAGAGCCAGGAAGGAAGCTCATCTTCCTGCCCCGTGTCCTGTTTGGATGGAGTTGGCCCAGCTGTCTTTGCACTGGCACCATTTTCCATCCCTTCTCTCCCATGCGTCCCTCAAGCTCTGCGTGGGTAGGCTGGAGAGGACCTGACTCGTCCCAGCACCAGAAGGTACCCGTGGGGACTCCTGGGATGGAGTCTCTCTCTCCTCTCAATGTTGTCGGTTAATATACCACCAAACCAACCCATTCTCTGAGAATTAATTTTAATTTCTGAATTCAGGGGTTTAAGAAGGCCTTCCAGAAAGACCCATGGAGACTGAAGAGCAGATAGGATATGAATCTGGATTTCTGAGACTGATTTTACATGACCATCCCTAAGAGAAGTAATAAAAGGGAGAAACGGCTTCCTCCTCCCTTCCGGGCAACGCTAGGCCCACAGGGCCATGAAAGAGCCATAGAGACCTTGGAGGTCACCTGGCCGAAAAGTCTCAACATACTTGGTTCTGAAGTCATCAGAGGCCAGCTTGGCATTGTCAATCTGCGTCACCAGCCTGCCATTCTCAGCCTTGGCACACAGAATCTGAAAACAAGATTCCACTGTGAGGACCACTTGAACTTGAGAATGTCTTATTGTTCAAAGCCAGCCAGCTGCTGCTGTGCCCCCACACACCCCACCCCTCACCTTCTGCTGCAGCTCCTCGATGGTCCGGAAGTAGGACTGGTAGCTGGGGCACATCAGGGGCTCCTGGGGCTGGCACCGCTCCTGGATGAGGCTCTCCAGCTCCGCATTCTCCCGCTCCAGCTGCCGCACCTTCTCCAGGTAGCTGGCCAGGCGGTCGTTGAGGAACTGCATGGTCTCCTTCTCGCTGCCATTGAAGGAGCCCTCGCAGAACCAGCCGCAGTTGCCCACGTTGGCGGGGATGTTGCAGGCCCCGGGCAGGGGGATGTTGTGGCAGCTGGGGGCCACGCAGGGCCTGGAGGAGCAGCCGGAGCGGCAGCTGAGGTTGGGCAGGCAGCAGTTGTAAGGCATGGTGCTGGGAGAGGTGATGGAACAACAGGCGAGCTGATGGAGGTGGTTATGGGTGAGGTTTGAGTCTCTCCTTCCTCTGTGGTCCTTTTATACCCATTATTGTGGGTGGGGGCTTGGCATGTAGCATAGTTTTCTTTCCTAATGCTTCAGGTAATTTTTTTTCTCCAAAAATATGCTAGTTAGATGCTTCCACAGAGTCCCCCCTCACCCCATAAAATTACCCCATTCATCTCGTGTCACACCGGCCTCCTCCTGGGTCCTGGTGGTTGGTGAAATCACAGTTTCATCAGATGGCTTCAAAGGAGGCAGAATCATCACAGCCGCAAATGGTTCTCCCCATTACTCAGAGGGGAGGACAGCCAGGGACATGGGTGGAGTCGTTTGGCCATCCTCACGCGTGCGATTCTGCCCCTGGACCTCTCCTAAGTGTGCTCACGTTTCAGGGTGCAGTCCAGCTTGTCTTTACAGCAGAAATTCTCCCTGTATCAGCTGCAAGGACGCTAAGCCTTACTCAGTGAGAATATTACTTGGGGCTTAGAGAGGTTGTCAATAATGGAGAGACTGAAAACAACTGAGTGTTCGTGGTTGGGAAATAAACCAGTGGAATGAACAGGAACAGTGCCAAAGCCGAGACCAGCAAACGACGGCCCACAGGCCAAGTTCGGCCTGCTGCCCTTTTTTGTAAATAAAGTTTTATTGGCACACTGTCATGTTCCTTCATTTAAGCATCATCTACGGCCGCTTTTGTTCTACAGAGTTGAGTAGTGGCAACAGAAACCATATGGCCTGCAAAGCCTAAAATATTTACTCTCCGGCCCTTTGCAGAAAAAGTTTACCAACCTTCACTGAAGCAACAATCTCCCCCAAAGATGAGAAGAAGAAGAAATATATAGAGGGAAACATGCTGGTAAAAGTCCACAGAGAGCCCAGCCTGGCGTGGCTCAGTGGATGAGCATTGACCTAGGATCCAGGAGATCGCGGGTCGATTCCCCGTCAGGGCACATGCCCGGGTTGCAGGCTCGATCCCCAGTCGGGGGCATGCAAGAGGCAGCCCATCAATGACTCTCTAATCATTGATGTTCCTGTTTCTCTCCCTCTCCCTTCCTCTCTTGGAAATCAATAAAGATATATTAAAAAACAAACAGACAAACAAAAAAAAACAGAGTTCGAGTGGCAGTGTTGACACATAAATATGAAGCTTGACACTTCAGACTTAAGACAGGAAAGGGAGAATGAGGGGCTCAGAGCTATCTTTGTATCCATGGTGACCTCCTCACAGTCTCTGGAAATTTCTCTTGCCTTAGTCCTAGACTTAACCCTCTTTCCGAGAGCGTTGAACACCCCTAGAGGTGTGGCTCTACCAACGTGAGGTGCTCCCAGAACAAGTCACAGCGCCCCGAGAATGGAGCTTCACTCTGTCGTCCCTGAGGCGTGGGCAGCACCTGTGACCTCTGCATCACCTCTGGCGTCAGATAGCCTTTGACGCTTCCAACCCCTTGGGAGTCTCCCTCTTGCCCAATAATGAACCTTAACAAAGTAGCCTCCCATCTCACCTCCTATTTTCTGTCACTCACTCTGTCCTTTGTTCCGCACAGAAACAAAACCATGGTTCAGAAAGGACTCCCGAAAGGTTATCTGTGCAACACAGTGCGAGCCATTCGAGAAGGCCGTGTGTCCGGATTCAAAGGCAGTGGGGGAGGAACAGAAAGGCACACACCTGAAGCCAAAGGACCTCTGTTCACACCCCGAACAACATGAGCTCAAAGAAGTGAGTTCCTTTTTTTTAATTCTTGTTTTCTTGTCTCTGATATTGAAGTAATGATGCTGCCCGCCTCGTACTTTTGCTGTGCAAGTTAAGTAAGATGTGTGTGGATGTGGTTGGATGTGGGGGTGGGCGATTATTTCTGGAACCTCCCTCCGTCCTATTGTCAGCCCAGATGACTCGGATGAAGAATTCTGTGAAAATTCAGTTTTGTTGAACAGACACCTGGACAGGTTGCCCACGCCGACCCAGTGTTGATCAAACCCCACTCACTGACCTTGCAAGCACTAGGGGCACAGAACTATATTCATGAATTAATCAACAAAAGTGCAAATCTTAACATTAACTTGGTGGCTAGACTAGGAAGTTGGCGGGTGGCCCATGATTCCTTCCTTCTTTACTAAGTTCCTGATCTTGTGGGTTAGGTGATCTTATTTGGGGTAGTTGTTGAGGGAGACGAGTTGTTTACATGGGGTTGTACTGCCACCAAAGCATCCTTTCTTTTTTTTAATCATTTTTTTTTTAACTTTTTATAATTTTTATTTTTGTTTAAAGTTTTACAGATGTCCCTTTTTCTCCCCAATGACCCGTTTCCCCCCCGTTCCTTCCCCTTCCCCAGTCACTCTCCCCACCATTGTCCGTGTCCTTGGGTTGTGCATGCATCCTTTCTTGTACTGGCATGGAAATGGGCTCCACTCATCCTCTGGGAATCCTCCAGCCTTACATTTCTGTGCAAATATTCATAAAGATGATGATGGTGGTGGTGATGATGATGATGATGATGATAGCATTTCATGAATATTTATTATGTGCCTCACAAGGTGCTAAGTGCTGTGGCACAATTCTCAGTTGATCCTTCCAACAACCCTGTAAGTTTGGTCTACAAAATTATTCCGACTTCACAGATAAAGACATAGATTAAAAAAGGCTCAGAATCTTCCCCAGCCACAGCCAATAAATGGCAGAGCTGGGATTTAAACAGCTCAGCCGTCTAACTCCCAAGCCTGACTACCTAAACACAGTGCAAAACATTTGGCACCAAAGTTCCTCTGATTTTGCTAGAGGACAGAAATTTTAGATTAATTTCTGCCCATTGTCCCACTCGTAGTTTTTGTTTCAGGCCCCCTCTGGGGCCCTGTTCCCCTGTCTCTACTTACCCCGTCAGTCTCTGCCCAAGCAGTCCTCTTACCCAGCTACTCTCTACGGTACCTTTCTGAACTAAGACCAAGTTACACTCATCAGCTCTTCTCTACAGGGAAATGCCATCCTTTTTCATAATTGGTTGATACAACCAGATTAGAAATTAAATTGGTTTTGTGGGGGTTGTTTTAGCATCTAAACAAATGGAAATGCACAATGGCATGATCTAAGGTGATTCAGAATCTGGGAGAAGACCTAGCTAGCTAGCCTGGAACTTTCAGCCTTATAAAAGTTCACTTCAGTGGTAAGTTTTGTGTCTTAGAATCAAAGAATTCTACAGCTAGAAGGACTTGAATTTATGGAAGAGAAAACTGAAGCACAGACAATGAGGTAGGAAGGAAATGAATACAATAGATTACTTTCTAGTCAGGTAGTATACTGGGACCCTTCACACATAGTGTTCCCGTCTCATCCCAAAGAGTTTGGATTCCATTATTGTCATCAGTGTCAGAGATGAATCTGAGACACTGGGAAGAAATTTAACTTGTCCAGTGACACAGGCAGGTAAATTAAAGTCTGCCTGGGCCATCACACCTCATTGCAAACTAGAGAGATGAGACACTGACTAGGTCAGGGTGTGTCAAAGTGCAAGAACTGGGGAAAAACATGGAAACTAGATCCTGAATTTCAATGCCAGCTCTGAAGACACACAAGAAGATATGCCTAGGCTTCCTGCATATTACTTTGCTCCTCAGTCAAATGGGGGTTAAAAAGTGATATATCGCACAAGCTTGTGATGAGGTGTGACTCCTGGAAGTAAAGAAATGCAGAGGACTCCTGGGCAGCACTGATCTTCCTGTAGACACTGACAGCAGCCTCCGGACTCAAAGAACTCAAGCAATGACCTTGACCCCAGATACAAGGATGAATAAAAGTTCCTTAGCTCTATCCCATAGCAAATATAAAATTTTCAGGGAAACAGAAAGGAAAATAATTTAGGATGTAAGCCTAGGGGAAAGTCAAACATCTGAGAGTGATATGCGCAATGAGCTAAGAGTTCAGACCAAGAAAGCTTGGGAGCTGATAAAACAGATCACCCACAAGCACTGGACATGCTAATTGAGAAGGGACCTGGGGTCCCCGTCAGAAGATGGGCCTGGGGCCAAAACGTATCAAACAGAACTAAGTAGAAGATATACTCCTGGTGTGGAGCTGAGTGGAGATTTAGAGAAGAGAGAAGCGATGGTATGAAGGACAACAGGATGGTATATAAATTCTACTGTTGGACATGAAACCAAATGTTGGTGGCAAGGAGATGGAGAAGTTGGAAGACTTGTGCCTTCCTAGGAGAAATGTTAAATGGTGCAGGCACTGTGGAAAACAGTATAGTGGCTCCTCAAAAAGTTAAATGTATAATTACCATGTGATCTGGCAACTCCACTTCTAGGTACGTATGCAAAAGCTAGAAAGCGGAGCCTCTTCCTGGCCCCCAGCTCATGCCTCCTCACTTCAGATTTGGATACAATCAGCTCTAGGAGATGCCCAGGTCAAGAGGAGGGGCGATGGGGGGTGGGAATCCAGGAATAGTCAAGGGGAGAGAGAGGCCATAGCCCTGCAGCTGCCCTGCCCTCCCTCCTGCCACCCTGCCTCACCCGTGGGTGCCAGGCCAGCCCTCTGCCCGCCAGGCATAGAACGGCTCTGTAGCCAAGAGTCAGGTCATTATATGGCCTGACTTTCAAGTGGCTTTTTAAAAAGTGCTCCAGTGATGGGTGTGGCGAAACAAATGAATACCAATGAGAAAGGCATCTGCTCTGCCAGGGAAATCAAGTTTATTAGGAGCCTCCAAGGGAAGGCTGCTGGCGCTTGGGAGGGTTCTCTGGACAAGCAAAGAAGGAACTGGCCCTGGTGCAGGAGAGGGTGGGCAGGGAATGATCTGGAGTAGGTTGGGTGAATTTCTTGGCTGACCCACTAGGGTGGCTCCAGCCACGCAAACTGTGTCTTCAGGCCCTTATATCGAATGAACCAGAGCCGGGTCAAAGCTCTGGAGCCCTGGGCCCTGCCTCCTGGCTCCTCTGGCAGCCCCAGGGCTCTAGCGTACAAAGGAGCTGCAGGGTCCACAGCGAGGACGGGGGATGCAAGGCGTGCAGGGGGCGCAGGGATTGGAGACACAGGGCCCAATGGGCTTGCTGCATGCGTTGGTTGTGGCGCAGGGGTTGCAAGGCAGGCTGGAGAAAATGAATGATGTAGAAAGGTGAATCGAGGGAGGCTTATAATATATTCCAGAAACACCCCCTCCCCTTCAAGAATGGAATGCCTATCAGGATTTGGCCTGACCTGTAACACACAGGCCACAGGCTCAACTGCTGCAAATCTCACGTACAAATTTCTCATTGTCTCCCTATCACATAGTGCCAAAATTCCAGACAGAAACTGAAGCTCTGGCTTAGACTCCCAACACTGTCTAATTCTGGCTAGTGACCTTGGGGAAGTCCCTTAACTTCTCCAAGCCCCAGTTTCTTCACCTACAAATGGGGAGAATACTGACCCAGCCTGCCTGGTCTTAACTGTATCTAAGGGCAGGTGAGGTGGTGAGTGGACATGTACCCTCCACAAAATACAGTATTATAAAATGTAAGAAATAGCATTGATCTTACATCAATATTATTACATTAGAATGCAAAGAATTGGCTGTACATTTTCAGTTTGTACATCAAACAATTCTTGCCATTGTATGTTTTTAATGATGGGCATATTGTGTTTTCTGAGTTCTATTTGAGGATGTCTGGTGGGAAGGCATAATTTCTTTTCCAGGGTCTGCAATCTTTTCCTGGAGTCTGACCGAGAAGTATGCTTGTGCCTGTGCACGGCTTCATCAAACACTCCCAGCCAGGTACTCACTTGCAGTCCTCGCTCTCCAGCAGGCCCCGGTACGTGTTGATCTCACACTCCAGCCGGGCCCGGACGTCCAGCAGCACCTGGTACTCCTGGTTCTGCCGCTCCAGGTCGCCCCGGATCTCGGCCAGCTGGGACTCCACGTTGGTGATCATGCACTGCACCTGGGCCAGCTGGGAGCTGTAGCGGGCCTCCGTCTCCGTCAGCGTGTTCTCCAGGGAGTCTCTCTGTGTGGGGAAGGTGAGGAATGTCACAGAGCTGCTCCTTTAACACGTCCCTCCATAGACTCCCAGAGCAGTCACAAGCTCCAAGAGTTAAAGAGACTAGGACCCAAAGGGCAGCCCTGTGACTGATTCTGCAGCCTCGCTTTCTCCCCAGGTGTCTGAACACTACCCACCAGGTTGTGCTGGGCCTGCAGCTCGATCTCCAGGGCGTTGACTGTGCGTCTCAGCTCGATGATCTCCGCCTGGCAGGTCTGCAGCTGCTCTGAGCTGGACACCACCTGCTTGTTCAGCTCCTGGGTCTGCAACAAGGTGAGACACAGGGTCAGGCCCTGCCCTAAGGGTCCCACGCTCCTGGGCGGCCCGGTGCCGAGGTGCCCACCTGGTTGGTGTACCATTCCTCCACGTCCCTGCGGTTGGTCTCCACCAGGGCCTCGTACTGGCACCTGGTCTCGTTGAGCACGCGGTTCAGGTCCACGGTGGGGGCGGCGTCCACCTCCACGTTGAGGCGGTCTCCGATCTGGCAGCGCAGGGTGTTGACTTCCTGTGGATGCAAAAAAAACAAAAGTGACTATCCTCAATGAACAATAGGCTGAAGAAATGGCATTGCTTGTTGAAGCCCTGTTAGTCTATTTCCTCAGGAAAAAAACAGTGGAACAATCTATGGCAGTTCAAGGCAAGGTGATCTGTGCTCCATGTGACTCAGCCCTCTCCTCACCATGACTGGGCCATTCACACTTGGATTCAAAGAAAAAAATATGACCAGAGGCATGGAAACATGGAACAGACTGACAGATCTCAGAGGTGAGGGGGGTCGGGGGAACTGGAAGAGATTAGCCAAAGAACATGTATGCGTGTATGTATATAGCCCGTGGACACAGACAACAATGTAGTGAAGGCCGAGGGTGAAGTGGGAGGGGGGCTGGGTGGAGGGGACAAAGAGGAGAAATGGGGACATCTGTAATAGTGTCAACATTTAAAAAAAAGAAAAATTCCCAAGGACTTGCTTGGATGCCATGAAGGACAGACTAATGCTCCACTTAATAGTTTGCAGATTGGCTGCAGATGACCTTATAGTACAAAGACTCGGCTGTACAATTTCAGATTGTATATCAAATAATGCTTGCCATCAAGTAAGAAATCATTTTACCCAGGAGAGAGAAGACGGAGCCCCAGATTAGTCTTCACCAAGAATAGAGACTCAGATTTGCCAGACTTGATCTTTTGGCCCTTGGGGGTGAGAAATGACTTTGCACAGCATGCATACAGCAACGTAGGGAGCTGGTCCACAGCTCAGGAACCAACCACAAGCGGGTGGGGTGCTCTGGGAAATCCAGTTACGAGTGAAAGAGAGATCTGGGAACTTGGATAGGCCTCATCTCTTCATTTTTTCTATTATTATGAAGTATTGGTGTTTTTAAAGAAAATCACGAAAGCCACCTCACCCTGAGACTAAATCAGGTTTCTCCACTTCTCATTTCCGGTCTCACCTCCTCGTGGTTCCTCTTGAGACAGAGCAGCTCCTCCTTCAGGGACTCCACCTGGGCCTCCAGGTCGGCCTTGCACAGGGTCAGCTCGTCCAGGATCCTGCGCAGGCCATTCATGTCCGACTCCACCAGCTGCCGCAGGCCCAGCTCCGTCTCGTACCTGCACAAAGACAGGATCGGAGCAGTAACTGGCAGACCTGCAAGACTCTCAGGGATAATCTTTGATAACCCCTTTCATCTTGTCTTCCCACTTTCTGCAGTGAGTGAAACCAGGAGACAGAGGGTTTTGGAGGCTATCAAGACCCAATATTGATCCAAAAAGCAATAGATTTGAACCAGTGGATAAAACTATTGTTCAGTAAAGCTATAGGAATCCCTTTTCTTTAACTGGAGATTAAACAAAAGAAGTGGACCCCAGTGCACATTCTGAGCGAACTCACTTGGTCCTGAAGTCATCCGCGGCCAGCTTGGCGTTGTCAATCTGCACCACCAGCCTGGCGTTCTCAGACTTGCTGCACAGGATCTGGAAAATGAGAGGTTGCTTAGTGAAGACTGGGAAAAGGGGAAGCGAGAGTCATGGTGACACAGAAGCAAGAAACACACTACCACAGAGTGAGAAGCATGGCAAACTCCCCTTGCTTAGCGAAGACAGCAAGGCCCCTCACCTTCTGCTGCAGCTCCTCGATGGTCCGGAAGTAGGACTGGTAGCTGGGGCACATCAGGGGCTCCTGGGGCTGGCACCGCTCCTGGATGAGGCTCTCCAGCTCCGCATTCTCCCGCTCCAGCTGCCGCACCTTCTCCAGGTAGCTGGCCAGGCGGTCGTTGAGGAACTGCATGGTCTCCTTCTCGCTGCCATTGAAGGAGCCCTCGCAGAACCAGCCGCAGTTGCCCACGTTGGCGGGGATGTTGCAGGCCCCGGGCAGGGGGATGTTGTGGCAGCTGGGGGCCACGCAGGGCCGGGAGGGGCAGCCGGAGCGGCAGCTGAGGCTGGGCAGGCAGCAGTTGTAAGGCATGGTGCTGGGAGGGAGCTAGTCACCCAGCTGAAGACGGAGTTCCAGTTCTCCAAGGAGCGTGTGGGTCTCCCACCTCTGGGAGCATTTATACCCTCTCCACAGAGGGTGTGGACATAGCATGTAAAGTCTTTTTACTTTTACATCTTCACTACTTTTCAGATGCCCTTCCCTTCAGTCTGTTATTTGCCTTCTTCATAAGAGTCCCTTGTCCCATAAAATTCTTTACTTGGGCTTCTTGCTAAGTCAGGACTCCTCTTCGGGCAGTACACCCATGAAATCAGACTTTGTGGTAGACCTTCAAAGAGGCCACACAGTCCAGCCCAAGTAACTGCCCTTGTTAACTGGGAGTTGGTCCATCCAATGACACTCTATTGTGTCACGTGATCCTGTAAACCCATAATCAGCCCCATCTCATGGCCCACCTGGCATCTCTAGGGAGGGACTGGGATTGAGTCAGGAAGTCATATGAAGTGACAGCAATGGGCACCCTTTCCATCTGCTTTAAGAGAAGAATCCTTTAACGCTGTTGCACCCCAGGCTGTGGAAGCCTCGAGGTGGATGAGGCTGGCCGAGAAGGTGGACAGCTGTTTGTGTGACACCTCCTGTATGTCACTTAAAAGGAGTGTAGATGAATTTTAAAGGTGGGGACTTTGATAGCTTGAGATCAGGGAAGGTTCTGGAGGAAGAGATCATTTCTAAAAAGAGTTGGGGGAAAAAGCAAGCTGAGAGATCCATACAGATGCATTTCAGTTACCCAGGAATAGTGTGTGGGGGCAGGTGCGGAAGGAACAAGCAGTACCTGTGGACTTCTCCAGAGGGTGTCCATACCTGGGGACAGGGTGAGCAGGCAGCTGGAATAGCTGGGGGACAGCCCAAAAGGGCCTCCACTAGCATGAAAACCTTTGAAATTGATCTTCAAGCATCATGTGAATTGACTTTATATTCCATAATAGTCCCTTGTTGACTTTAACATAAAAAATGGTTCCAAAAGTTCTAGTTAAACTGTCTAACGTTTTGCCCAGTTCGCTAGGTGAAATTGATGCACCAGGGAGATGGACTGATCTTGTCCTGGGCTTCCCATCCCCAGCCTTACTGGGTTACACGTAGCCTGGTTTAAGAACAGAAGGCTAAAAGGTACCAAGGACGGCTCTGTGGTCGTGTAACTGAATCCAAAGACCCGGTCACCTGGAGAGAAAATGCTGAGAGACAGCATAAGCAGGGGACTTAGCAAAGCAGCCTGGAGGATTTGAGGGTGAAGGAAAGCATTGGAAGGTCTGAGGAAGAGGTGGCCCAAGTTCTGAATATATATACATATGGCATAATTATAGGCATCACCGGGTACCCCTTGCATCTTGGGTAGCAACACCCCAACCCCACTGTAGCTTTGGCTGCCAGCCAGAGCGGCAGTTTTATTGACAACTTATTGGAGTCCTCCCCATCCAGCTTTCATGATAATATTCTTGCAACTCTCCGCTTGAGCCTCAGATAAAAGTTCCTTCATCTACCTCTCCAAGGCCATTATCGCCACTTATTATAATGCCATTAAGATGCCCCACAGCACTACAAAGAAGCCCCAGGCTTATAATAAAATCAGTTTCTTTGTTTTCCTCCACAGCAATTAAAGGGGGAGTATTAGATGGGTCCCGAGGCAGCCTCGCTGAGGCTCCCCAGAGGAAGGCGCGAGGCTGGGCAGCGCAGCCAGTAGGACGCTCCTGCCCCACTCCGTCTGGGCTCGGGACAAGTGGGAAGGCCTGTGAATCAGCCTGATGAGCATTTGCTGGCAGGGAACAGCGCGGGCCTCCTGCTTCCCGACCCCTGTCAGCCTGCTCCACAGCACTGGCTCCCCAGCAAGGAGCTGTTTCCTCAATGGTGCCTTCGTCGCCACCCAGGGAGGTTTTCCCCTGAGCAGACTCAATGCCAGCAGCATCCTTCAAGCTCTTTGGTCTCTACCGACTGCTGGCACAGCCTTGTGGAGGCTGCAGTCAAAGGAAAATGTTCAGGTGCTGAGTATGAGAGGAGTCGAGGCCTGGGTTGACCAGTAAGCCAAGATCGAGACCAGCGAAGTGGAGAGAGGTGGAAGCAGGGAGAGGTGTGTTTAATAAGAGAGGAAAGAACATAAAGAAGAGGGAAGGAGGAAACCTAGAAGGAATCCCCAGAACCACGTGGGGCCACGCGTATCAGACAAAGCTACCCCATCTTCACAAGAGTGAACCTGGATGGCTCAACCCCGAGAAGTAGCCAAGACAACCCGAACTGGTGGACGGAAGAGTGGCCCACCCTGCTGAGTGTCCTGTGGGATGTAAGTGGCGATGACTCAGAAAAGATCTACAGACACGAGACCGCAGACCGCAGCTCCTGAGGCCTCTGAAAGAAGTGACCTTCTTCCAAGGTGTCCCGGCCAGAGCATCACTTTTCTGCTCCAGCCTAAGATTTGTCTGTGGCTGAGAAATACATCGCTGTCTACACACAGGCAGCGTAAGTCAAAAGGGGGACAAGGCTACCAGTTCCTGAATGAGTAAGGAGTGTGGAGAGGAGGAAGGAAGGAAGGAGCAGAGGGAGTGAGGCCTGCATGGGCTTCAGTTCACAGCTAATCAACAGCCACACGGAAGATGCGGGAAAGAACAGGTTATCCCTGTTCCCTGGAGATGCCTTCTTCCCTGCAGGAGGGGAAATGGCACAAGAACCCAGGATGGACATGGCAGATGGGCTGGCTGGTGAGTGAAATGCTGCTGCTACCCCTTAGACACCTAGCCTCTTTCTTGCGGTGTTTTCAAAATATCAACAGGCTTGCGTGAATTTGTTGCTTGGATTAATAAGGAAACTGGGACTCGGGCGTTAAAAGGTCTCCACGACGTCCCAGAGGTTAAGATCAGACTTTGTGTACTCTCGATTCCCTAATTGAAATAGCTGCAAATTTTGTTCACTCAGAGGGAAGTTGAGCAGTCAATGGACTATCAGACCCACTTTCTTTCTTTAGTTCAATTTTATTCGAAATGCACTTATTGAGCAGCTTCTTGGTGCTGGGCATGGGACTAAAGTGATGCAGAGGAATCATGGTTCCAGTAGAGGATTATCTTTTTATGAACAATTCGGGTTAATATGGGTCCCAAAAATATTTGAGAAATAACAAAAACATAAGGAGGTGAGATATTTAAAAGGTGTGAGATAGACATTTGGAAATCAGTTTGTGTTTGATGGAATTAGAAGGCTGTATGTATGACATCAAGGAAAGCAGGCACCTGTCGAACATCTATCAAGCACCTGGCATAGTCCCAGGGCTGGGGACAGGAGGACAGGGGGACGGTAGGGAGATGACAGGTCGCTGTCCTCCGTGAGCTCTCAGTCCTGTTGAGCAGACAGACAGGTCCACAGCTAACTCTGATATAAGATAATTGAGCCCCTCACCTCCCAAAAGTTTCTTCCTGCCCCCTTCCCACTTCCTCCCATACCGATTCCTGCCCCAAACCCCAGTCAGGGCTTTTCAGCGCAGTTGTGATTCTCAGCCAGGGGCAGAGGGATGAGGCCATTTCAGACGATTTACTTGTATCCCGAGGGTGTATAGGCGGCCCCACTCTCTAGGTGACTCAGGTAGGATCCAACTGATCTCAGAATCCATATCCCTTTTAGAATCTTTGCTTCAACCAGGCCTGGTAACTTGTTATTTTGATATTTGGTTCTTGCTGTTTTGGAGACCGCAGGGCGGTGGTGGCAGCTGCCCATCCCCTCAGCCCTGCAGCATCCCCGTAGGTACCGGGATGAGTTTCAAAGCAGGTGAAAGAAGCAGGAATGGGGCAGAAGGAGGAAAAGCGGCAACGCTCACCCAGCACTTTCAGGCTGGGCAGCGAACCAGAGCGGCCACCCGAGCAAGTGAAAGAGGAAACAGAAAGGGGGGTGCGATCCGTGGAGAGAAAAGGCAGTGACACCTGCTGGCGAGCAGACACAGCTCTGCCACCCTCGGGATCAGAGCCCTCCTGCAGGGTGGAGGCGCAGAGAAGGGCCTTGGGGGCCTGCGGGAATGACCCAGGCTCACGTTGAGGATGCCGACAACCAGGGCGGGAGGGAGGAGGGAGCCACGGGAGATGGAGTGCAAAACCCACATAAAGGGGGAACCGCCGCTGAGGGAGGCCAGGAGGCGGCCAGAGGCTGGAGGCTCAGTCTGCAGTGGTTGGGTGAGGAGGGCTTTGCAGGGTGGGAGAAAGCAGGGGGAAGATTACCCTGGGGAGACTCCCAGGGCCCACAATACCTTTGCATGTAAATTTATCTCTGTGGGTCTGAAAGCGAAGTGTTATCCAGACCGCTAAGCAAAGCCCTTCGTGGTCCAGTGCAGGGAAAGGGCAATGGGCTGGGTCTGAGAAGACTTGGGCTTGAGTGAGACCAGCTGTGAGAACTCGGGGGGGTCATTACACCTCCCCAGCCCTGACCTCCCACTGCAAAATGGGGATGGTGACGCCTGTTCTGTCTCTCTCAGGGTTTGGCACATATGAAAGTACCTTGTAAATGGTGAAATGATGAACATATGTATGGGAATCTATTTTTCATCTCCTCCCCTTCCTCAATGGACCAAGTGGTTTTATTAATTGCAGGGGGTTGGACCGACCTTCTTTGGTGATTCCCAGACATTAAAATAGCTGGGGTCCTCAAGCTGTTTTGAGGTGCTTTGGGAATTTCATTCTTTGCACCACCTTTTGTGACATAAATCTTCAGAAATGGTTCCTGTTGCATAAACACTATCTCATTTCCTTCGAGGAAAAGCATTGGGGGTAATTAAGGTTCCGCTGGCACAAGCTGAGACTCAGCCTCTGTAAAGCACACGGGTTAAGAGCAGTTGCTGGAGGCAGACTGCCTGGATCTGAATCCTGGCTTCACTACCTGGCAGCTGTGTGATCTTGGCTGTGTTACTTAACCTCTCTGAGCCTCAGTTCCTCATCTGCAAAATGGGGATAGCAAAAGCATTGGCTTCATAGGATTGCTGTAAGGATTAAATGAGTTTATGTATATAAACTTATCTGTAACTTAGTGCCTGGTTTATAGTACGAGCTCAATGGCGAGCTTTGATTACAATGTGATGATGAAGATGATGATAAAGAAAACGATGATTGTGGTGGTGGTGATGATAGTGATGATGGTAATGAAGGGCTCTTTGGTTTCCAGGGGAGCTCTTCACCCCCCCCCCCAAGTATAATAAGCCCTTCTACCCAGCATTTCTTCCCAGGAACCCAAACCATTTCACACATGCACACGTACACAAACAATGTCTCATCAAAGCTAATGTTATAATTATAAATGACAGGGCATTGGATGTGAACTTAAGAAATACAGGTCAATCACCCTGGGGCCCCATTGACTCATTTCATGTCACCAGAAGAATCCCTCAACCACCGAGTGACTCACCTTCTCTCCCTCTCCTTAAGTGGGAAGGACAATGCTTGCCTACTCTGTCATGTGCAGGAATAAGTAGGTTTATTTTGTTAGACAGCTTTGAACTTGTTGGATGAAAGGAGCTATTTAAGTACAAAAGAGGAGGTAAAGGTGTTTGGGCCAGGTGCCAAACTAAGACTAATCAAAATTGCTCTTTCTTATTGGGACCCACTCTTGGGTAAGTGCCTCAGGGGTGTGTCACCTGGGCCCAAACACCACCACTTGGGGAAAAAGCAGAGGCACAGTGGAGGGGAGAGGAGGGCGTGACAGCCTCTGACCCTTCTGAAGCTTCCTGTGATGGGAGTCCTGACGCCTCCCAAGCAGATCAGTCCTGTCTACATGGACAGTAGCCAACAGGTAAGATTCTGGTTTTGAGAGCAGTTGAATGCAGAGCAACCAGATCCTGGCTTAGCTCTCTCTACCGCTAGAGCTTGGGACTGTGGTCACTCCTGCACCAGGAGGGGCTAGATTCAGCAATCATCAGCTGGATTTTGTAAATGTCTCAGCAAGTGACTTCAATTCAGAGAGTTCACAGAGCAGAGAGGGAGTCGGTTTGTTGGCTCCACTTTAACACTTGTGGTTTCACTGACAAATAAGACCTAGAAAGCAAGGAGTCATAGAATTTGAGGACTAGATGGCCCTCTACAGTCATCTCATCCAGCCCCATCAGACACCTAAGTCCCCACCTCAACATCTCCACCAGGTGGTTGCAAAGGCCCTGTTTAAATGTCTCCAGTGATGAGGAACTCACTGCTTCCCATCTTGGCCAGTTGCAATGTTGCTGTGTGGAGACATGCTGTTCTCGCCATGGCTGCCTAAATACGATCCCCTGGTCCATATGTCTACTGCCTGCAACTTTCAAGCTTCCAGAAGGACTTGGCAGTGGATCCTGTTGAGGAGCTTGGGTGGGTCAGTTTGACCCTTTCTGGACTGATAGTCTGATGGCTCAGCAATCACCATCATTTAATATGTCCAGAGTTTCATAATGTGCAGAGGACATGCGCTATCTCAATGGTCTGGGGGATTCCTCACCCATGGGGCTTGTCAGAAGAGCAAAGCCAATCCCCTCTGCAGTGTCTGGCCAGGCAGGGGCTCATTCCCCAAGTAAAGCCCCTAACCCAGTGGTTCTCAAACATGAGAGTGCATAGAATCATCGGGAAGTCTTGGTAAACCAGACTACTGATTCAGAAAGTCTGGGGTGGGGCTCAAGAATTCGAATTTTCAACAAGTTTCCAGGTAATGCTCGTGCTGCCGGTTGGAGGACCACGCTTTAGGAACCACCGCCCTCACCCTTCTCATGTTTGATATTTCTTCCCTTCAAAGCTTCCAGAGTATGGGCTTTGGACCCAGTTTAAAGAGATTGAGGTTCAAGTCTTGACTCAGCCACCAGCTGAGAATAGCAACAGCTGCTCCCTGCTTGCAGGGCTTCTGGGGGATCCTGTTCACAGTGCCTGTGAAGCCCAGCACAGGGCCTTACTCGTCATGAACATGAGGTGACAAAAGCTAACTCTATGCAGAGACCTGGCAGAACCTCTGGATGGACCTTTTCCTTTGCACAGAACCGTGTTTCTTCATCCAGATAAAAGGGGGCTCTTATTTAGTGTCTGTATCTTAAAAGCTCTGTGAATCTGGCTCTAAATAGTTTCGGTGGGGTCCAGAGCCAGGTATCTCTCATCTGCCATTTTGCTGCCATCCCAGCTTCACCCCGGTCATCACAGGCTGTGCCATCTCCTAGAACCATTCTGGTGAGTGAGCCACACGCCCTGCTTCCATGGGACCAGTTGGCTCAAGGAGCTCCCAGCGACACTCTCAGCATGGGATGGAGAAACAGAGACCAGCAGGCCCTGGGCTCCTTATGCTGCAGAAGCGAAGTTTATTAGTAAAATGAAAACAAGGTTACCTGCCACATCTCAGAGAAACCGGGAGGCAGTGGAAGGGAGAAAAGGAAGCACAAGTCCAGGGGCCGGAGCTGAGCTGCTGAACTGGAAAGTCCACCAGCAGAGAAGTACCTCCCGCCCGGCTCCAGGCTCCAGGCTCCAGGCTCCAGGCTCCAGGCTCCAGGCTCCAGGCTCCAGGCTCCAGGCTGGCTGAGGGAGTAAGGCTCAGAGGGCAGGCCCGGTGGAGCCCAAGGAATGTTTTCCATTGTCTAGTACCTCAGACTGAGGAATATGTCAGCACTGAGGCGATGAGCAGGGCCCACAGGAGGCCCGAAGAGGCCGGGAAGGGCAGGGAGGGCAGGGCGTACAGGCTGCAGGGGCTGGGCAGGGGGTGCTGGAGGCCGGGGTTGTGCATGGGTTGCAGGGAAGCCTGCAGGGAGAAAAAAAGCTGTTTGTACCATTGGCATCAGAAGTTCACAAAAGACAAAAGTACACAGGCACTTTAGAATCGGAGGCGCAAACAGGATAGTAGACCTTCCAGGTCCCTCTAGAAAGGGGAGTGACTTGCCCAGAGTCCACAGAGGGACTGCGGCCTGAGCTCAGAGCACCCATGTGTAAAACGAGGGTTACCTGCCACGTGCAAGGCAGAAAGGCTGATGAATGGGAGCAGGCCAGACGTAGGCCATGCTCTCAAACACAGCTTCTAATCTTGTCCCTTGCTGCGGAAAGGGGTGTAGTAGTCATCTTACCTTCCCTGCAACACTGTGAGGAGCTAAGTGAGAGATAGGTGCAGATGCCCTGTGAGTACTTTTAACGCTGAGTGTGAAGATCCCTGATCCTGGAGTATTTCTTCCAGAGACACGTTAGTAAACCTAAGTGCACGGAGCTCTCTGTACTGTAGCCCCTCTGCCAGTGACTAGCATCTAGGAGGGTAACCTGGTCAACGCAGTGGACAGCATGAGCTGGAAAATTCCTGCACACTCTCCTCTACATCCAGGCAGCTCACCAGGCTTACTGGGTAGCAAGTTTGTCTTCAAAGATTCCATCTGCAATGCCACCTTCCTTTTAGGTCATTGCCAATAAGAGGTCTCTCTCTTACACATGACATTGACACAGACATTAGAGGACATACTTGCAGTCCTCGCTCTCCAGAAGGTTCTGGTACGTGTTGATCTCACACTCCAGCCGGGCCCGGACGTCCAGCAGCACCTGGTACTCCTGGTTCTGCCGCTCCAGGTCGGCCCTGACCTCGGCCAGCTGGGCCTCCACGGTGCTGATCAGGCTCTGCATCTGGGCCAGCTCGGTGCCGAAGCGGGCCTCGGACTCACACAGGGAGTTCTGCAGACAGTCTTTCTGTGATGCCAAAGAAAATGAGAAGCAGGTTAAAAATCATGGATCCCTGCCCTCAGGCTCTGCAGCCAGACCATTATACCCCTAGATGGATCCAGGCCCTGAGAACAATCGGGCTCAGTTGGCAGTATCCAGCTGGAGGAACTGACAATGTGCTATGACTCTTCATCCTAGACCTTAGGATGGGTTTGCAGAACCTCCCTCATCTGGGTAAGTGCTCATTCCCTCAGCATTCACTTCTATGAGAATGTTTGATGCAAGGGAGATGAGGTCAGGGTTTCAGCTGTGTCCTGGTCTCTACTTAAGGGAGGCATGTACTGAAACAGGAACTGTTCATGGGGGTGGGAGCCAAGCCGAGTCTTCCATGCATGCAAAGGAGCTCACCAGGTTGTGCTGAGCCTGAAGCTCCACCTCCAGGGCATTCACCGTGCGTCTCAGCTCCAGGATCTCCGACTGACAGCACTGCAGCTCCTCAGAGCAGGATGTGGCTTGCAGGCTGATGCCTTCAGACTGAAATACAGTGGGTCAAACAACACAGGTCAGCTCACTGGCCCATATGGAAGCCAGGCTCCCCCTCCCCGCTGCTCTGCAGCACCGCCTCACCTGAGCTTCAAACCACTGCTCCACATCACGGCGGTTGGTCTCCACCATGGCCTCGTACTGGCACCGCATCTCCTCCAGCACCCTGCTCAGGTCCACGGTGGGCTCAGTGTCCAGCTCAATGCGGAGCCTGTCCCCCAACTGGCATGTCAGAGTGTGGACTTCCTGTGGGCACAGGAGGATGTCCCATTCATGGGGCCCCTACTGCCCTCCACCCAAAGCCTCAATGATCTCCCACAGTCCATTATCCCCAGTGTGTTCCTCTGTGGGTGAGGAACATGTTGCCACTGAAAGCCAGAGCTCCCCTTCAGAGCTTCTGAGGCTTAACCACAAAACATGGCCTACAGAGCTTCCATCCTGAGCCAGAGGAAGAGCCTCATTTCTTCCCCCAAATGAGCCTGAATTCACCCCCAGAAGTCTACACAGTTCACACAAAGGGCCACCCACCTGCTCATGGTTCTTCTTGAGGCAGAGCAGCTCCTCCTTCAGGGACTCCACCTGGGCCTCCAGGTCACACTTGGCGAGTGTGAGGTCATCCAGTGCCCTGCGCAGGCCACAGACGTCAGCTTCCACCAGCTGGTGGAGTGAGTGCTCCATCTGGTACCTTTACCAGGCCAGGTACAAGAGTCAAGGTTCAAGAGCAGAAGGGGCCCCAGGACCCAACTTACAGCCATAACCTCACTGGCTTCTCTCTGCAGCCTAATTGTGAGTTGGCATTTCCTATGTAGTGTGCTCATAGCCAGAAAGCAACAGGGTGCTCCCCCTTATTCAACACCAAGCGCCTAAGATGAGCCAAGCAGAGTGGCCAGTCCTGAGGATGCTGGGATGGATGGTGGCTGATGGTCAGAGGGGAGGCAGCTGAGTACTCAGCGATTATAATGCAGTGTGATCACTGCAGCCCCCCCTCTTCCATTTTCCCTACTGAGATGGACCCTGGATCTCTCGGATTAAAAGCCAACTGACAGAACGGGAGGAAGGAAGTAGCTTTCTTTAGCTCCAGAGGAGTGAAGCTTCCCCGGTTCCTGAAGAAAGACTGCAAAGCCCAATGCCCCTTCCTGCTCCCAGATGGGACCTTCTCAGGCGGTGTAAACCCTTTGACCCTCACATGTTTCCAGGCACCATGAGTGATTCGTGCTCACAAGTTGGTCCAGCTGCAGTGTGGAATCCTATCCTCACCGAGGCAGCAGAGCTTCATAGGAAATGACCTCAGGATAGGAAATTGGGGCCAAGTTCTGGCTCTGCCTCTCAGTGACTTCTGTCAAGTCACTTCAACTCTGTGAGCCTCCGTGTCCTCAGGAAGGAGAAGTCATCACTGCCCTGCCTGCCTCACAAGGTTCTTCCTACAACTGAGTCAAGTGGCTGATGATTCTAAATCACATTGTAAACTATAAAAGCTAAATAATAATGGGGGTGAGGGGTGGTTCTTCCAAGATCTCGGGCTTAATGCCCTTTGTTTTCTCTTGCTGCAACTGTTGGCTTGGGTCCTGGTCGGTTACCTCTCTAATGTCAACTGTATCACAAGAGAGAAGCAGCCAGGAGAGGCACCTGGCCCCTCCTCCTCCCCGCCCGACCCCAGCTCACTTGGTCCTGAAGTCATCTGCAGCCAGCTTGGCATTGTCGAGCTGAATGACCAGCCTGTTGTTCTCAGATTTGATGCACAGAATCTGGGGAAAGGAAGTAGGCTCAGTGAGTCACTGTTCTTAGACCATCGGTGGCCTCGGGTCAAAGGAAGTCCTGTGGGCCAGGGTTTGAACTGAAACATCCCCTTGGACAACACAAACTCCCAAACATGTAAGAGATGCTTGTGTGGTGCGGGGTGGGGAAGGGGGGTGCAAGAGGATGCTTGGCTGAGGAACCGAGAGATGGAAGGTAGTGGTAGCAAACTAAACATATATCAAAGACAATTTTATTTTGCCAGGTTGATACTTAGCCAAATATAAACAAGATCTAGAGTCTAGACCAGAGAACAACGGCTGGTTACGAAAGTTTTAGATAAGGTGGGGTGCATTTCTAATAAGTTCTTTGCGCCAGTTGGGTCAACCTCCCCAGAGGTCTTCTTTGAATCTGGCCCCATTTCTGTGGCACCCATCCTGACATTCTTTGTCTTCCTATCTCCACAACTAAGATGTAGGCTCTTAGGCAGCATTGACTTGGTCATCAAAGGAGACAGCAGATGTGCATAAGAGGCCAGTGCTACTGAACAGGATATACACTGGCTCATGCCGGACATTAAAACACATTCCTCTGACCCCTTTCACTGCACCAGAAGTTAGGTCACACTGTTTTTGCAACTACAATTCAGGAATTGTAAGTACTGAGCCTAAGTAGGCATAAACTCAGAATCTTGGAGAGTAAGATTCTACATCTCATCTTTTACACATCCCTGTTCACCTCCACTCAAGAGATTCTCTTCCCACATCTAAAAAACATGTCAGCTGTTGCTGCTTCCACTCCCCGTCCAGGTCATGGACATTTAGTGCAAGGATCAATCATCTTTTTCTGTAAAGGGCCAGATAATAAATATTTTAGGCTTTGCAGACCATGAGTCTCTGTCATGACTACTCAACCCTGCCATTGTAGCACAAAGGCAGCCAAAGACCATGCATCAGTGAAAGAGCACAGCTGTACCAATAAAACTTTATTTACAAAAATCAGGCAGCAGGCTGCATTTGGCCTGAGGGCTGCAGTTTGCCAACCCATGTTCTGGAGCACCACAGACCTCACCTTCTGCTGGAGCTCCTCAATGGTCGGGAAGTGGCACTGGTAGTTGAGGCACATGGTGGTGTCACGGCATTTGCTCCACTCTCGGATCTTGGTCTCCAGCTCCGCATTCTCCCGCTCCAGCTGCCGCACCTTCTCCAGGTAGTTGGCCAGGCGGTCGTTCAGGAACTGCATGGTCACCTTCTCGTGGCCATTCAGGGTGCCTTCCCCATAGGCCCCACAGCTTCCAATGTTGCCAGGAATGTTGCGGGTCCCTGGCAAGGGGCAAGCAGTGTGGCAGCTGTGGGGTAGGCAGAGGTTGGGTCTGCCCAGAGGGGTCGACCCCACACGAACTCGGTTGGCATGTGCCAAGGTGGCTGAGAGGCCCAGGGAGGCAGCCTTGGCCTCTGAAACCTGCCCACTGAGGGGAGAACCACAGTGGTCGGAAGTCATGGTGCTCAAAGGCTAGACTCCTGCTTTGTCCACGGTTGCATTTGTTTGAACCTAAAACCTTCCTTCTCTAGATCTTATATAAGCCCGTAGTGGGAGTTGGTGCAAGAAAACTGGCATTTTGCTCATTAATATTTATGTCAAATGTTATACGATCACTCAGTTAGTCAGTGATTTTGTCTCCTATAAAGAGTTAATGAGTTCATGAAAGAGGCCTAACCCACACAGGGTGCTTCTCATCAGTGCAGAGTCCTAGAAAACAGGGGAAAGGCCTCTTCATGGGGCTAAGAATTCTTTCCCTGCTGTCATCTTGTATCTGTGAAATAATCAAGACCCAGAGACTCCTAAAATGTCCTCAAAATCTGTCACTCCTGTAGTCTTTTCCTACCGTGGAATGTTTGCATCATGGCAAAGCCTAACATATTAGTCAGTCAAGCACACTGAAGAAAGAAAAATCTCCATTAGCTTGTTTCAGCAGATATGTATGGAGTGCCCAGGGTGGACACTGCTCGGCTGCTTGGAGGGAGCAGTGGTTAATTTTAATAGAGAGAAGAAAGTGAATGGCCTTGATACGATAAAGGCACTAAGAGGAGTGCTAAAAATATTTTTTAAATAGAAGAGAGCTGTGAAGATTTTAAGAAGAGAGCATAGTGAGACCAGAAAAAACTTCACAGAATAGGGAGCATTTAAAACATGTTTTGATTAGTGGTTTCCATGAGGGATTGGGGGAGAGTAGCTCTCACAAAGAACAAAATGAACAGAACCAAACATGTTGGGAAAACGGAAAAGTCTACTTGTGTTGGCGCTTACAATGAAGACATATAAGCCAGCCCTGGAAAGTTGGGTTTAGTCCAGATTGTGGGAACCTTGAATGCCAGGACCATCCCATATATAGTCTTCAGGTAAAGGCAAGTCAAAGATAAGATCTACCCCTTGTAGCTGACTTATCTCAAATGTGAGGGGAAATTGCTAGGTTCCTTTTGAAGGAAGTAAGAGAAAAGAGAAGGAAGCTTCCTGTATAAATATAAGGGGAAAACACTAGGCCCAAACAATGAAAGAGAAATGTAAATTCTAAATCAATTTTGGCATTGGAAAACTAAATAACATACTTCAATAACCCATGGGTCAAAGGAGAAATCAAACGAGAAATTAAAGTATTTTGAACTGAATTTAAATGACAGTACAGCATGTCGAACTGATTTGGGGCAATTAAGACTTTCCCTGAGCAAGTGTGAAGCCAATGAGCAGTTTTGAAAGTGGGGGAAAAACTTGGGGATGAAACTGGGTAAGTTGTGATTCCCAAGAAATGAAATTACGTTGCTGTGTGTTTGAGTCTGCAGTGTAATTAAGGCGGGCATGACTTATACTTTAGAGTGTTTGGTCTCAGGCACCTCCCCATCCTTTCAGGGCATTTCTCCTTGTCAGACACTGATCCTCTCACCCACTGAGTGGTCCCCACCTTATTTTAAAAGATACACACTCAGGAACTTTGATCTTTCGCCTTTTGAAACTTTTTGCATTTCTTTGAAATGCACCTACCTTGATTGTCCATTACTTGGGAGACTCTAGAACAAAATTTAAATTTCCTTAATCCTCAGACACACTCAGCACATCAGAAGTTTTATGGCCTCGTCTATTCCTAAAGCAAGCAAGCCAGTGGGCAGCTGTTTAATAAGCCCTGGAAAGGGCCGGGCAGCCAGCTTCCAGACTATGCTAACGAAGACGCTACTTTGACCCCGTTCTTAAGATGAATGAATTCACCAGGAGGGCCCTTGAGGCAGCAGTGCATGTTATAGCTGGCTCAAAAATGTAAAATATCCAGGCCAAAGAGGATCTCAAAGTCCTCTAGTGTAGGATCCTTGGGCATTAGATCCCTTCTGATAACCTCCTTCTACCTAGTTGCCCGGACCACCATTTCCCAGGGTGACTCATCCCACCATTGGACAGCTTGGCCCCCGTGGCTCCCAGTATCCCAGACTGGGTACAAGACAGTGGAATCAGGAGATAAATAACAGCTAGCTTTGCCTTAAAAGACTTATCACATCAGGATTATTAGAAAGTTCTTTATGCAGAGACAAATCTACCTCCTTGCTATTTCTACCTGTTGTTTTCATTTGTTCTTATAGTCATTCATTCAGCAAATAGTCCTTGAGTACCTACCTGAGCCAAGCAGGCACCGGTGCTGGACGCTGGGGATACATTAGCAAGTAAGTCAGAGAGTTGGCTCTTCAGCTAATTTCTTTTCTTGTCCCCACGGGGTCCCAGAGAGGATAAGTCCAGTCATTCTAAGTCCTCTCCTGAGTATATTCCTCTGAATGCATTCCCCATAGTTCCTATCACCTTAAATGGGGGTCTTGGAATAGAATTTCTAATGAGTTTGGATTAAGAGGCTGCCAATAGATGTGTACAGATGTGTGCAGATGTGGGTAATATTCAAACTCAGGGTTTACCACCATCAGCGACCATGTCCCAGTGACCTACTCCAAGCGATCCAATATTCAAGAGCTCCTGCCCCAGCAACGCCCTCTCGAGGCACCATGGGGGTGCAGAGGTGAATCAGAGAATTCCCACTTCTCGAAAAGCTGAGAGCAGTCGATATAGACCATGTAACTCAGAGGAAGGAGAGGTCGCAGAGCGTTAGAGACGTAGGGTATCAAAGAGACTTGATCTGGAACTTGAAAGATAGGCAGGAGGAGGCTCTTACCAAGGGCCCGGGAAGCATGTAATGGAAACCAAATCCAGCCACCAGCAGTGCCAGCAGGAAGGAAGGGGTGGGGACAGAGGTGTTACAAAAGGACTCTGTAAGACTGAGTGATTTGCTGTGTATGGGAGGTGGAAAGAGGAAGGAACACCAAAATGTCCTTGAGGTCACCCCTGGGTTCCTGGGACAGTAATGAGATGGGAAGGGAAGCTGGGAAATCAAGGCAAAGGGCTGGCTAAAGGGAGAAGAGCAGAATTCGAGTTTGGAGAGTGTGAAAGTGACGGGGACTGTCCACCAGGGGGTCCGAGATAAGTGCCTGGAGCCAGGAGAGAGCAGCCTGGGCAGCTCTGAGAAACCCTCCTGAGCTGCTAAGGTAGAGAGGTCGAGCTAGCCCAGGGCCTTGCATCTGAACAGGAGCCCTTGTTTTCAATGGGAGCATGATACTAGAGGGGAATGGCATTTGGAATCTCCAAAGCAGGTGGCAGGGAAGGTATTTTGGGTAGAGGGAGTGTTATTTGAAAATAAGCACAAGCTGGGTTCTAAATGAGCTGCCTTTTAGTCATAAAATGAGTTTGATACTTATATTTTCGAAAGTTAAAACATTAAATGAGAAGATGAGAGTTTTTTAAATATTCATTAAATGAAAAGCCATGAATGAGTGCTAGGTGGCTCCAAACTGGCTCTGGTCTCAACCCAAGGCAGCCAAGTCTCAGAGGAAGAAAATATTAATCTGGCTGAAATTATTGTGACCAAAGCAAAATGAGACACCACATATAAGGCCAATTTGTGAGGGTGTCACGATGCAGCCAGGCCACAGAGGGGAACATGACATGCAGATGGGACAATCACCCTGAGGAAGAGGGGTGCTTGGAGTTGGTACCAGAGGGAGTCCCGAGCCCTTAGGCTATAATAATGGCTGTGAGCAAAATCTCATGTCCAAGTGCCCTGGGCCAGTTACCTGCCGGCCTCCCTAATCTGCAGTCCCTCCTGGATCCGAGTAGCCTTTCCCGCATGCCTACTAGTCATGAGGGCACCCCAGTTAGAGTTCATTCAGAGTATGTCCTGGCCAGGGAATGAGGGACAGACCAGGTTTCCATGGCTCTGGCACAAGAAGGGGTCATGGCCACTGTTTAAAACACATAACTCTTGGGGGTTACTTGATAGAAGGAAGCCCAAAAGAGCCCAATGGACATCCTTGCCCTCTGACAGCCCAAAGAATGCTTTTTAAAAAATTTCAGTTAGGCCACTAGGAATGAGAAATTGAGCTCCAATTACAACAGTGGATGGTTTTCATGATTTTTTTTTTTAACCCTCACCCGAGGATATTTTTTCCATTGCTTTGCAGAGAGAGTGTAAGAGGGAGGGGGAGAGAGAGAAACATCGATGTGAGAGAGACACGTCGATTGGTTGCCTCCTGCACACGCCCCGACCAGAGCCCAGGATCGAGCCTGCAACCCAGGTATGTGCCCTTGGCCGGAACTGAACCTGGGACCCTTCAGTCCATGGACTGACACCGGAACCACTGAGCCAAACTGGTTAGGGCATTTTCATCATTGTTTATAAGTGGAAGGGAGTATGGACAAACCTCCAGGCCACCAACGTGGGAATATGTGGTTTCTGGTGCTGCTAATGGGCTCTGCTACCACCTCTTTCCCTCAGGGAAGAAAAGACTATCCCTGCTGGTTCCCAGGGAGCCCATAAACCAATATTCATTGAGCGCCTTCTGTATGCTGGGAACATTATATGGATTCTCCCTCAACAACAATGAGGGGAAGTACAATTATTCTAATTTTACAAATAGGTCTTAAGAGAGCCTAGTGACCTGGTCAGCTCCACTCAGCTGGCGATGCAGAGGTTGGACTTGAGTCCAGGTCTGCCCAACTCTGGAGCCCGTGTTCTTGCCACCATACTAGGCTACCATGAAGAAGGACCAGCTTTGCATTGGTCTTTGGACCAGGGCACATGGGCTAGCTGAGATCTGAGAGCTCCATTCTTCTGGACACACTCAGCACTTACAGAAAGCAAAATTGACTAGCTCAGCATGGAAGGAGCACAGCCTCTCCGGTGCAGCTCCCAAATGCTCTTCCACCGAGTCTGGCTGTGAACCACCTTGAACAGTGTCAGAGCCACATCCAAGAGGCTGGCAGGCATTCAGAGCACTCGTGGCAACTGCTGTCCCCACACCAGCATTTGGAAAGTGGCAGTAGAGGAGACAAGCATGCATGTCAGTGGCAGCGTCTCTCATCCACATCCCACATCCCACATCCCAGAAGTGGGCCAGGACTGAGACAATTGTCCCCAGGGCCCAAGCTGAGCCTCCATGTCTAAAAGAAGAAGGTAATTCCATTGCCTCCATGAAGGGGCCAGTTTGAATGAGAGAAAAAACTTGGCAACCTGGGCAAGGGAGTTCTCAGCCTGACCTCCCTTTGACTGGATTGGAACTCTAATTTGTGTGGTTTTGCTCTTGAACAAAACACCAGAAGGCTGCAGATGCCAAAAGCACAGTAAGGACATGTTAGTTCTGAGCTGTTCTGAAGGAATTCAAACTTGGCAACCAACACCGCTTCCTTTCACCAATCTGTAGGGATCGCCGGGTAAGGTGAAGACATGTCCAGTGTCAACAAACGACCTTCATCCAGGGGCTCAGACCCCAGTGCCCCAGAGGGATCCTGGTAGCAACACATTAGGGCCAGTGACCACCCAAGGGCCTGAGGGCCAGAACTCCTTATCACACCACAAATACTGCCAAACACAGGAAGGAGAGCACTTGATGCAGGAAGGAGGTTTATTGACCGTTTAATACAGGAGCCCAATTACATTTTGGAAGATTCTGAAGCAATGGAGTAGAACCAAAATCCCAGAAGAGAGCCGGGGAGAAAAACAATAGTTTCAGTGGAAGACAATACAACATTTTTAAAAATCAGCCTGAGGCACAAACAGGAAGCCAATATTTAGAAGTGTCTGCTGCCCTTTGATTCGATGAAAAGGCCTCCAGTGGGTTTGGTGTTTCTAGAGGAAGAGTTGGCAAGGCGAGGGCAATCCAAGCCTCAGTGCAAACGGCCCTGACCTCCGGCATTGGACTCAGACCTTCAGAATCAGCTCTCATGAAGACACACAGGCCGGCGGGGCACAGCTCGGACGAAGGGTACAGGAGGCAGGTGTAGAGCAGGGATTGCAGGGCAGTCTGCAGGGAGAGGGAAGGAAGAGTCAGACATGGGAAATAGAAGGGTCTCAGTGATGGAGACAGAGGAGGTCAGACCAAAACCATGTAGGGAAGGTCTGCCATAGACAAATCACACGGCCCAACAGAACCTCCTCCGTCAGACCCACGTCCACACTCAGCTGTGCTGTTCCATATCCAGGCGTCCTCGGAGGGGGGCTTGGCTTAGGGACCTGGCTACCATTTGTGATCCATTCTTTCAACCGCACAGTCTGCACACACCAGCAATGGTCAATGAGGCACTAAGGCACTGTGAGGCATGTTCTTTAGGATGCAACCTTCCACAAGCACATAGTTATCTCTGAGGAATCTGATGGTCAGGCATGTGGCCTGGCAAGGAATTGCTTAGATGACACGTACTTGCAGTCTTCACTCTCCAGAAGGTTCCGGTACGTGTTGATCTCACACTCCAGCCGGGCCCGGACGTCCAGCAGCACCTGGTACTCCTGGTTCTGCCGCTCCAGGTCGGCCCGGATCTCGGCCAGCTGGGCCTCCACGGTGCTGATCAGGCTTTGCATCTGGGCCAGCTCGGTGCCGAAGCGGGCCTCAGACTCACACAGGGAGTTCTGCAGACAGTCTTTCTATAATGGGAAATAATAGGGAAAGAGTCCCAGGGGACGCAAAATTCAGCAGTGAAGGTCATTGTTGAACTCACCAGGCAGGGCGCAAATTCCAGGAAGTCACAGGGCATCCCCAGAGCTCTGAAGAAATCACAGTCAATGTGACCATGTCTTTACAAACACAAAAAACATCTAACTTAAACTCATTTCCCCCTAATATCTCCAATACCTGACATGAAGTAGACACCCAATAAAATCTTGTGAAATGAGTGCATGAACCTCCACACCTCATTCTGAAAGAAGTAGAGTTGACTTTTAATAAGAACCATTTTTCTGGGTCAAACTAGCCTTAAAAGCAAGTCATCTCCACCGGGAAGAGAGGTATCCAGATTGCATTCTAACTTAATGTTAACGGAACTGTGTAGGAAGACTTCTCAGAGATGTTGCTATCAGGCCATGACTGTGGCATTCGCAGTGCGGTGAGGGTGAAGGGGGACCCATACCAGCTGGTGCTGGGCTTGGCGCTCCACCTCCAGGGCGTTCACCGTGCATCTCAGCTCCAGGATCTCCGACTGGCAGCACTGCAGCTCCTCAGAGCAGGACATGGCCTGCAGGCTGATGCCTTCAGACTGAAGCACAGGGCACAGAGATGTAACCGCCTCCCTGCCCACATGGGGGCCAGGCTCCCCCTGCCCCTGCTCTGCAGCACCGCCTCACCTGAGCTTCAAACCACTGCTCCACATCACGGCGGTTGGTCTCCACCATGGCCTCGTACTGGCACCGCATCTCCTCCAGCACCCTGCTCAGGTCCACGGTGGGCTCAGTGTCCAGCTCAATGCGGAGCCTGTCTCCCAGCTGGCCCTTCAGAATGTTCACTTCCTGCAGGGACAGAAGAACCAAAACCCCAGGTAAGAAAGGGCCTTCTGACAGAGCAGACGGCACCTGAACCCCTCTCCTGACAAGCAGTGTGAGGGGAAACCCCACATACACACTGATGAGAAAGGTCTTGTTTCTGGGGCCAATGGGAAGAGCCCATCTGGAGACTTTCCTAAACTCACAAGGCAAATCTTTAGAGAAGAAATTTCCACTCTGCCACATCCCACAGAATCAACCTGTCTCAGACTCAGGTCAACCCATTATGCTGATGCCAACTGAGCCCAGGTTCCAATCCTAGAGCCACAGGGTGGGAGGTGGTCCCTTCTCTGCCCAACACTCCCTCCCCCACGAGTCTGCAGCTACAGGGCCAGACCTGCTCATGGTTGCTCTTGAGGGAGAGCTGCTCCTCCTTCAGGGACTCCTGCTGGGCCTCCAGGTCAGCCTTGGCCAGGCTCAGGTCGTCCAGGAGCTTGTGCATCCCACACATGTCCGCCTCCACCAGCAGGCGCAGGGAGTGCTCGCTCTCGTGCCTTCCATCACAGGAGATGCCAGGTCAGCAAGATGCCAAGGAGAGCCCCTCTCGGCTGACCCCGGGCCCACCTCCTCACCACCTCAGATCCTCATTTGCTCACCTGATCTGCAATGACTGTGTTGGTCTCTGTAGCTACAGAGATCATGGTCAGGACATGTATCATTATGCCCATTGACTAGATGGAAACTGAGTCTCGGAAAGAATAACTAGATGTCTAGGATTATATATCTTGGTTAATTGCAAATACTGGACTCAGCCTAAGTGTTCAGATGAAATGCAGCATCCATTCTGCCATAAAGGAGTCATTGAGTCAGGAAAAAGAGTGGCTTAAAAATAAGCCTTCTGGGCCTACAGTTCACTGCGTCATCCTTTGGATTAATTATTTTGCATTGTTTTTATCATTCATTCAACTGCAATTCTTGACACAAGAGGCTACAATGACAATTCTTCCCACTGATGGATTAGGCCAAGGGTCAGTGAGTCTATCAACAACCTATGCATTGAAAGTCTGTTCTTGGAATGGCTAGATTTTGCTTCCGGTTATAATACAAAACCCTCTTGTTTTCTAGATATGGGAAGAAGATGACAGGATCTAACCAATCTAAACCTTACCTTCTTTTTTTTTTTTTTTGCATTTGTTTCTCTCCCACCCTGTATAATGACCATTTCTAGTAACAGGTTAAATTATGGTTTGGAGAGGAAGAAAGGGGACACTTATTCATTGATTCATTCATTCTCCTAGTCAATAACTAGTTTTGAACACCTACTTTGGGCAAAGACTCTGACGGGCACTTAGAAATAGAACAGAAGAGAGGAGTCACTCTCGGCCCTCTTCTGGCCTTACTTACTTGATCCTGAAGTCATCGGCAGCCAGCTTGGCGTTGTCGATTTGGCTAACCAGCCTGGCATTCTCAGCCTTGCTGCACAGGATCTGAGAAAAACCAAGAGGACTGTTCACACACAAACCACACTGGGCTCCAACCCAACATGTGGTGTCTACACTCCTGCTCAAGAAAACTCAAGAACCCAAAGCTCTGAGCCTTCAGTGGTTTGGTCTGACGTGCCCTCCGCCTCCCTCAGACCCAGCACACCCCAGGCTACTCCAGACCTCACCTTCTGCTGGAGCTCCTCAATGGTTTTGAAGTAGCACTGGTAGTTGGGGCACACGGTGGTCTCATGGCATTTGCTCAACTCTCGGATGCCGGTCTCCAGCTCCGCATTCTCCCGCTCCAGCTGCCGCACCTTCTCCAGGTAGTTGGCCAGGCGGTCGTTCAGGAACTGCATGGTCACCTTCTCGTGGCCATTCAGGGTGCCTTCCCCATAGGCGCCACAGCTTCCAATGTTGCCAGGAATGTTGCGCGTCCCTGGCAAGGGGCAAGCAGTGTGGCAGCTGTGGGGTAGGCAGAGGTTGGGTCGGCCCAGAGGGGTCGACCCCACACGAACTCGGTTGGCGTGTGCCAGGTTGGCCAAGAGGCCCATACAAGCAGCCTTTTCCTCTATCGCAGGCTGGCCCCCAAGGTCAAGGGAGGAGACGCAGACATTTCTTTCTCCAGGAGCCTGGGCGCTGCCCAGAGACTGGCATGGGCTGATGTAGAAGGAAGTCATGGTGTGGGCTGAGGCTACACAGGAGGTTCAGAGCAGCTGGGAAGGCCAAGACACTGAGTCTGAGCACCCCCTTCCCTCCTAGGCCTTTTATACCCCTTCGCAGGTGGGTGTTGGCTCAGGGCTTTGACCTCACTGCCTTGATTCCCGACCTGTTGTACCGCCATCCTGTTACTCAGCTGTTGAGTTTACCATTAAGAGTTCCTCACCTCATTAAAGGAATGTTGATGATCTGAGGTGCCTCTTGGCTCTTTGATATCAGGTTGTCTGTTGATGGGAGACTTATATTCCTATTCAACCACCACCAACAGTTAAGGCAGCCCCAGATGTCCTCTCCCAGGGCTGTACTGGTCTCCCTGTGGGTGCGGCCACACTGCAGAATCAAATCTTTCAGTAAGGGATTTGCTCGGCAGGAGAAACAGCACATCTGTAAGATCCAGTGGCTCTCCCACCTGTGGCTGGACTCAGCCAAGCTTGCCTTTCAAGAGAAAGGCCAGTTTATAAAACTAGCAAGTCTACTGATATTTGAATGTTGAGAGGCTCCCATTTCTTCTTTTTTCTTTTTTACATTACACACTGCCTTTGAGGAGCAACAAAACATCAGTGCACCCAGAAACACTGGTGCTACTTTAGTCTTGGTTGACCAGTCAGCATCAGCGCTCATTCATTCCCTTGTTCAGCATCTTTCCTGAACACTCCCCGTAACTCAGGCAGTGTGCTGGTTCCTGGACACACAGTGGTCCCTGTTCTTCAGGAGAACACAGCGTCACAGAAGTCATAGGATGTCTTAAACAAACTTGAATGAGAACCATACATCAATGAGAGTTAGTGAAAGACAGAGAATTCATGGTTCTGTCCAACGATGTATCTAGAGAGAAGCCACTAACAAAAAACAACAACCTTATTTAATCCAGAAGAGGGAAATTGAGCACAGAGTTCAAGGGCTGATGAGACAGAAGTTCAAGAACTATCATTTATAGAGGACCCTGGTGGGCTAGCTGTTCTACTGTATTCCTTCCTATTGAGTCCTAACCTGTGAGGTGGTTGTTCTCAGCCTCAATGTGCAAATGAGAAAAGTGGAATAAAGTTCATTTTCTGAGTTGACAATCGGACAGGGGCTCAATTCAGTCTCATGTCTGTAGAGTTCATTCTCTCTCCACCTCACCACAACCCCCCAGGGGAACAACCTGTGCCATTGCCCATGTCATGGCTCGGGAAAGTATTGGGCTTAGTTATTGGGCAGGAAGTTGGAGTGCAAAGAAATAAAATTATTGAGTGTCCTTGTGTTCCAGCACAGGAAGATGTGTAGATACTGAGGCAGGGCATACAAGACCATGCACATAGAAAAGTTATACTTAAAAATAAGAGTCTGTAACATATCTCAGATCCCGAAGAGTTTCATCAGAGCCGAGGAGCCAATGCAACCAACTGCTGTAGGGCCAGGAGTTGCCCCTCCAAAGTGGACAAGGGAAAGTAGAAGGACCTAAGGACTGAGGAAGATCCAATGAGATAAGACCCTAAAAGAGTATAAATCTGTCTCCTCTCTGAGCAAAGTTCAGGAGCAAGCAACTCCATGGAAACCAAATGGGAGGCAGTGGGTGTGAGTATTGGTGAAATCTGAGCTCTTAGAATTCTCTCAAGAAGAAATAAAATAAAGAGAACTGGAATTCTCCCCAAAAGGAAGACTGCTGTGGGTCAGCTGTGCCTCTCCCGGTTACCCTGAGGTCATCAATGAATAACTCTTTACTGAGGCAATCCTTAGAAGAACTCCCCCAGCCAGGTTGCCCTTCAGAGGCCTCTGAGCTCAATCTGCATATGTTCCATCTTCAAACACCTTTTTGTTTCTTCCGTCTCATCGTGTAGCATCACTATAATCCAGAGAATTGGACCTTTAAAATTGTTTCCTTTGATTTGCTAAATAGGCTCCATCTTTTGACCCTGTCCCCAGACAGGATTCGTACCATTGACAAACATCATGGTTCCTTCCGTCTCAGAACACACGCCGCTTGCTACTCCTAGGCCTCACAGCTGAAGTTTTGCACCCCTGGCCGACTCCCCTCTCTAAAGCTCAACCTGTGCCCCCCAGTGTGGGCTCTGCGTGGTCAGTGTTGCATAGTGGCGTCCTCTGTAGAGCAGTGGATTCTGCTGCTTTGCTTTTGTCTCAAAGGAACTGGCCGTGAGTGGAAGGTGTGACGCAGTGGAAGTGTTTGAGTTGCACTCAGCAGTGTAGGAGAGGAAGATCCCACCCCGGACACCACAGACTACCCCTTCCATTCCCCTGTAAAAACAGCCCCCGGTCCCTAAGAACAACATATGAGCAGGGTTACAGGAAAGGAAGTGCTGGCAATGAAGAGTGAAGAGAGGGGTAGTCCTGCAGCCCTCCTTCATCCACAGGGGCCACCTCTTCTCTTTCAAGGGTAAAATTTTTTGAGCTACCATATATCTTCTGGGGAAGGTGGGACAGTGGGTCCAGAACAGCATCCTTCAGTGCAGCGGTGGTAGGACGATACCAGCACATCGCTGAGGGAGAGAAAGCAGTGGAGTTGGAGCAGCCCACAGGGCCTGGGTCTAACCTGCAGCTACCTTGTCGGTTGCTGGGGGTGGATTCCGGGGATACTTAAGGAGACACGTGCTGTCCACAGGCGGCACCCACTGTGTGTTACACTGGAAAGAAGTCTGAGAAACACCACAAGCGGTGCATTCGGACACAGCTGTGCCTGCAGTGCTCTCAGGCATGCTGGTCAAGGTCAGCGTTTGAGGGAGACACCTGAGAGATCTTCTGGATTTCAAAAGTCCATCTTGAGAGGCTTTGAAACAGAGAGAACGTTGCCATTTTCTTTTCTCTTACATGAGATTTTATACTGTGTTACTTGGGAACCTTTAGTTTGACTTTTAAGGGTTTTCAAAATTATTATTCTGCTTTATTATTGTCCCAGATCTTCAGTTCATCAGAGACTAATTCTTACGAAAATAATTCTCTTTGCTTCCCCTTTTCCCCCTTGGTCCCAGGGTTCCTTTATCTACATTCTAGCGCAGACCTTTTGCTTTAACATTTATCTTCAACTAGGGCCCATTACAAAGTGTTTTAAGGCGGCATAGTAGAGTGGTTAAGGCCAAGGACTCTGGGGCCAGCCTGCTTGGGTTCAGATTCTGGTTCTACCATTAACTAGCTGCATCAACTTGGCCTGGTGACTTGACCTGTCTATGCCGTGGTTTCTGCACACGAGAAATGGAAGCAGCAATAGCACCCAGGTCATAGATTTAAGCATTAAAGAAGTTGATATCTATAAATCATTTAAAGTAATGTCTGGCACAAGGCACAGGAAGCACTAAAAAGTGTGAGCTATTATTTTTTTCCGATGGCTTTTAATCATGGTTTAGATGTTCACATCATTTATAATTCAAAAATGCCTATTAAATCACCATTTTGTAGCTATTTAAGTTAGCAAAGATCAAAAGGTTAATGTCACAATCTCGGCACTGTCACACACTGGAGGGGAGAGTAAGTTACGCAACCTCTTTGGGAGGCCGTTCAGCAACATCTATTAAAAGTACAGCTGCACATATCCTATGACCCCATGATTCCACCTCCAGGAATTTATGCCACAGACACACTTACATAGACACGTGCGCAAGGGTAACAAGGACATTCACAGCAACAGCTTGGGAGTCATAACACACCAGGAAGAAACCAAATGCACCCAACAGAAGCCTGGTTAAATGAGTTGTTACTCACCCATGTAGCAAAAAGCTTGCAGCTATCACAAATAATGAGGCAGATCTGCATATGTTAACACAGAAATAGCCCCTACAATGCAAGTTTAAGGGGGAAAAAATCCAAGTACACAAGATACCCAGTGTGCTACTTTTTATAATTACCAAAAGGGACATCTATGTAGACTTAAAATTTATAGCGAGACTAACTCTCAGACCGTGAAGTTGGGTGTGAAAAATATATAGCTTTTCTGATACTTTAACTAAATTCCACTTTTAACCTTCATCCCCCGCTACACCAAAGGGCAGAACCTCCATCTCAGTTATCCTAAGGACCCCTTTCCAAGGGGCTGCCCCAAGTTCCGGAGGCCTGTTTTCCAGGGCATTGGGGGCAAGGAGGAAGGCAGGGATGTGTCCTCGGTGTTTTCATTCATCCGCACTGCAGCGAAGGCGGCCCACGTGGGTCCCCCCGCCTAGCTCTTGGCCCTCAGGACACCCAGGTTTGCCAGGTCATCTCATCCACAGCTCCATGAGCTCTCAGGGCTCCCTTTGTTACATCCACGCAACTCTCTGATACACAGGATCACTTTTCAGCTGCTGGGCCAGCCTCAGCCTCAGGCTTCTCTGTGAAGGTTCTTCCCAGGCTCCCCTGAACCTCCCTCCTCTGGGGTCTTGGTGCCTCTCCAGGTTCCACCTGGGGAAAGGAGAACAGATCCCCCCTGCTCCTAAATCCCCAGATCCATTTGGGGTTTCTTTGATCCACCAGACCTTGACTACCTCCCTGTCTGGGAGAAGGGGCCGGACAAGCAGGGGACCTACCAGCATGTCAGTTCTCTTCCCTTCCCCTCCTCTTCATGCCCGGCTCCCAACATGCCTTCGTCTAACTGGAGAGCAGGCCACTCGCCTTTACTCATGCCAGACAAATCCATGCTCTTGTCCACTCAGGGCTTGGTCTTTGAACCTCAAAAGCCTATTCCCTTCGGTCTGCTGTGCCATGCTTTCCCCGAAGCGCTGAATGCTGCCCAGGTGACAGCTTTCATTAGAAGGGCCCTGTGGGACAAGGGAACGCAATGGGCCGCATCTATCAGTACATCAAATACCCCACCCCACCAGCATATGTATAGAAACTAACTTGAAGAGGAGGATTATTTGCATGCAGTAGCCTTTTGTTATGCTTCAAGTTTTTAGAGTATTTCTACTTGTATCGTTTTTTTGTAAGGTTTTTTGGGTTTTTTTAAGAGGCCCTCATACAAACAAAAAAATGCTTGGTATTTTGTTAGCATCTGGACACCCTTGGGCTCCATTTCCCATTTCATGAGTCTGATTTTGTGCTGAATCAGTTGAGTTAAAGTGCTGTCCTTCCCGGTATTCAGAGCCCCTTTGCCCTCCACTCCCTCATCTTTGAGAGACGATCCTGGCTGATGTGGTCCCTGGGGCACTGGACCAGGAACCACCTCTGCTGTCTCGTGTCCCCATAAGCCTCTGGATGTTATCGGTCCATTACTCTGGGTTTCTCAGGGACCATTTCCTATGCGTGTCAAGCTAATAAAACTCACCGACCTGGTTGGAGATAGTCCTGGGGCAAAGATGCATTAATGGAAAAAAGAAAAATTGTGGGAACTTAGAGAGTGAATGATTTAGGAAGTTTAGAATGATTTAGGAAAATATGAACTGAGTAAGTCATTGCAGAACTATCTCTTTGGTCCACTTCACAATTTTTTTGCGGTAGAAAGAGGGAAAGATTGACAACTCCACTTCGTTTTGCACGTTAGCAACCTCTCATTAAATACCCTGATTTCTGGAGGTCAGGTCTGTCCCTAAGAGTTCATATTTCTCAGCTCAAGAGTTGCCTTCAGGTGGGAGCTTCCCCAGCCTCGCCTGGCGCTCGGTCAGTTCCCCTCCCCCACTGCCACTGAGTCCCAGGTTTCCTTGAGTGCAGCCCTCCTGGCGCACTCTGCTGTCGGTTCCCTTGGAAGGCCCTTGGAAGGGGGGTTTTCATCTTACTACTGTTGTCTTGCTCATCTGTATAATTCCCAGCGTAGACCTGACATATAGGAAACCCAATCAGTGAAAAGATTAAAGAAATGACCAAATGAGCTCAACCCTGAAGCAAATTGTATTCAGTATTACCTTCCACGGTGCCTGGTGTGTGGTGATGCTCAGTAAATGTGCAATGAATGAATGAATGAATGAATGAATGAATGAATGAAGAGACATAGCATAAGGCCAAATGATAGCATGTTATGCCGAGGAAAGAAAATCCTGGACTTCTAAACGCTGTGGTCCTAACTCAGATCAAATCAGGATAAGATTTGTCTTTATTTAGGATCATATTTATATGAAAAGTCCTATAGAGGATTGAATTATGCATTTAACCCATGTTCTTTTGTGAAAAGAATGTAATTATTTAATGGAAAATAACTGGTTTGGGTTTACATCCCTGGGACTAGCCCTCTTCTGCCAATGACATACTCTCTCCTCAAGAGTCACCCTCTACCCCTTGTCAGATACTGATACCGACCCATGAAATGTTCCACATGGACAAGGCATTTAAAAGGCTGTAGACAGCGGTGAGCTGGGTGCAGACCAGCTGGTTCAGGGAACTGACTAATCCACTGTCCTGTGAGATTTGTGCTCAGTAAATCAAGGTCTAGCCACGTTCCAAATGACACTGTGTCGGTGACCCTGAGTGTGGGAAATGGGCACCCACGGCTTATGTCACAGGGTGTCCTTTTAAAAGGCAGAATCACCAGAAGGAACAGAGAATAAATACACAGCACCATGACACAACTGCTCTGCAGCCAGAGCAGCCTGCGTGCAGGTCCTGGCTCAGCCTTCGTCGCGCCGTGTAACCCTGTGAGCCCCACCGCTTCATATTTTAAGTGGTCTAGTACAAACATAATTTGCTCTGGAAAGCAAGTTATTAAGTGTATCATTTTGTTTCTGGTTGAATTTAGCTGCTAAAGGAAATTAATGTTTGCTGCCTGAGGCCATGGGTGAGCTTTGAACCCGACCAGTCTGTCTCAGTACCCACATGCCTAGTCATTGTAGGATATTAGCCCTGGAGGAGGCTTGTATGGTGCTTCCTCCCTTTCCGAGTGTTGTAATTCTGGCATCTCACTTAGAACCCATGACAGATCTAGGATGTAAGCAGCAAAGATAACTTTAGCCCTATTTTATAGCAGGGGGAAAAAAAACACTGAGGCTCAGATGTGTTAAGCGATGATTCTCCAGCCCAGTCCCAAGTCAATGACAAAGTCAGGCCTAGAGCATTCACTCTTTCAACATATGTTTATTGAGCATCTCCTCTGTGCGGGACAGTGGGCTAGGCCCTGGGGAAGCAGTAGACAAATGCTGATCTCAAGTGAGCATTTTAATGAGAAAATAATAGGTAAGAGAGCAATGTCAGCTGCTGAGATACTATGATGAAAACACAGAGTGACGGGGTTGAGAGTACTGAAGATTGACGATCAGGCAGGAGCTTTTGGAGGCAGTGATGTTTCAGCTGACACCTGAAAACCAGAAAGAGGGGACAGCATTCCTGGGGCAGGAAGAGCAGGGACAGGTCTCCTGGCATGTCCCGAACAGAAAGGCCACTGTGGCTGGATCGTGGTGAGGACAGGGAAGAGTGGGAGCCACGAGTGGAAGCACAGAAGGTAAGCAAACATAAACATTTTGAAAATATTGTAGAGAGATATTTTCCACTGCCCTTAAGCCATTATGGCCAGGAGCCCTCTCCTGGTTGGATCACTAGGTTTTAATACAGTGGTACCTCGGTTTTTGAATGTCTCAGAACTCGAACGGTTTTCCGGAATGGATTACATTGGAAAACCGAGGTACTGCTGTACTTCAGGGGGATGTGCTAGAAAAAATAAAGTCATTGTTGAAATTTTACTGTAAAATTAGATGAAGAGAGGGGTATAGTCACACAATAGTTGTGAGAGTCAGTATTTATAGAGAGAGAAGAGAGATCTCTTCATGTGAATGCTCCCTTTACATATCAAGAGGCAATCCTGGTCCTTTGTCAAAGGCAGGAATCCTGAGTGGCGAGAACTCAGATTTAATGCAGGGACATTCCCACCTAACTTAGTGAGGAAATGGGGCCAGCTTCCTCGGCAACGGGCAGGAGAAAGGACGCTAAGAGGAACTGGTCAAATATGCAGCCTCTAGGTCCTTATTTCCCTCCGGGGCCATTATCCGGAGCTGGAGATGTTAGAAACAGTAAGTTGGGGGGAATCTTAAATAGTGAAGTTTGTTCTTCACTTCCTTAGTCACAAACAAAATCATTTTAGTTGGTAAATTTTTCAAGTTAAAATTGGTGCCCTTGAAACACAAATGCAACTTCAAGTCATGCCCTAGACTCACCCTGACATACTCCTTCACCCAGATCCCATCCCTGAGTGTCCCCAGTGGAGATATTCTGAGCCACTTCTGGTCATTGGGATCCAGCCAGCAAGGTGTGGAGCTCATCTGGGAAAATCAGGAGCTGGGATGGAAGGGTCCCCATCCAGATTCCACTTGTCCTGGTATCTTTGAACAGGCCTATGCACGCGGAGAGTCAGTGATAGCTAGAAGCCAGATTTCCCAAACGTCTAGTAAGCATTTCTATATGGGTATCCCCTCGCCTTAACCGCCTCTGCTGGTCCACAGGCATTCAGTACCGGCTCCCAGTGCTGGCTGCACAGGCGGAACCAGTCCCGCAAGGGGTACAAGGGACACAGCTCGGACGAGGAGCACAGGGGGGAGGCACACAGGAGGCGGGCGTGGCGCACGGATTGCAGGGGAGTCTGCAGAGAGATGGAAAAGGTGAGCAGTTAGGGAAAGGAAACAACTAGAGGGCTCGCTGATGTCTATGTGGAGCATGAGGAAGGAGTCCTTGCTCCAAAGCCACAGGGCATGGGTGCCACCGAAGCCCTCTGGCCATTGACCCGTACTGTGCACCCCTAGGGTTCGACTGGGTGTTCTCTCAAATGCCTGCCAGAATTCGGGTTTTGTACACGAGAGTCAGGTTCTATCCTACAGGATGTAAAATACTAGGAAAGATTTTGAAAAGAAAAACCAAGTTCAGAAAGCTGTTGGATCAAATCTATGCCAGGAAGCCCCAGTGAAGACCTGGTAGCTGACAGCCACCTCTGCATGGATGGTCATGCCCTGCACACTCAATCTGTGACAGAGTGTGTGGGGGACAGGCAACCTGTCACTCAGCAGGAGCATGGAGAGCCTTGTGCTGTGAAGACAGCAGTTCTGCTACCCGGAGGAGCTTATGAGAAATGGCTACACGATCTGGCCAGGAATTGCTTAGATGACACGTACTTGCAGTCCTCGCTCTCCAGCAGGCTCCGGTACGTGTTGATCTCGCCCTCCAGCCGGGCCTTCGTGTCCAGCAGCACCTGATACTCCTGGTTCTGCCGCTCCAGGTCGGCCCGGATCTCGGCCAGCTGGGCCTCCACGGTGCTGATCAGGCTCTGCATCTGGGCCAGCTCGGTGCCGAAGCGGGCCTCGGACTCACACAGCGAGTTCTGCAGACAGTCTTTCTGTCATGGGAAATGACAGGGTCAGTAAGGCACCAGGGAAACTGTACAAGCACCAAATCTTAGCAGAGCAACTATGGCCAGCACTGCCCCAATATGGGCACAAACCAGGCACAAGAAAAATTTCAGAAACTCACACCCCAGAGCTCTCAAAAATCAAATCGTGAGCAAGACTTTTGCCAAAATAGCGCTGGCCCAGAGCTTAACTGCTGCATGTTGTTCATCCCTAGATCTCCAGTAACTGACAAAGTTAGAAATTAATAAATTTTGTGCAATGAATGCCCAAGTTTCTTTTTTTAACGGAGACGTTGACTTTTTAAGGTATGTTTCTGAGTTTGAGCTGACCTTGACAATAAATATTAAAAAAGAAGAAATGATGGTAACGGGTATGCAGGTGAAAGGACCTGAGTAGTGAGACCTCCACATTGGGTGCTACCAGCCCATGGCTGTGGCATTCGCAGTGCGGTGAGGGTGAAGGGGGACCCATACCAGCTGGTGCTGGGCTTGGCGCTCCACCTCCAGGGCGTTCACCGTGCATCTCAGCTCCAGGATCTCCGACTGGCAGCACTGCAGCTCCTCAGAGCAGGACATGGCCTGCAGGCTGATGCCTTCAGACTGAAGCACAGGGCACAGAGATGTAACCGCCTCCCTGCCCACATGGGGGCCAGGCTCCCCCTGCCCCTGCTCTGCAGCACCGCCTCACCTGAGCTTCAAACCACTGCTCCACATCACGGCGGTTGGTCTCCACCATGGCCTCGTACTGGCACCGCATCTCCTCCAGCACCCTGCTCAGGTCCACGGTGGGCTCAGTGTCCAGCTCAATGCGGAGCCTGTCTCCCAGCTGGCCCTTCAGAATGTTCACTTCCTGCAGGGACAGAAGAACCAAAACCCCAGGTAAGAAAGGGCCTTCTGACAGAGCAGACGGCACCTGAACCCCTCTCCTGACAAGCAGTGTGAGGGGAAACCCCACATACACACTGATGAGAAAGGTCTTGTTTCTGGGGCCAATGGGAAGAGCCCATCTGGAGACTTTCCTAAACTCACAAGGCAAATCTTTAGAGAAGAAATTTCCACTCTGCCACATCCCACAGAATCAACCTGTCTCAGACTCAGGTCAACCCATTATGCTGATGCCAACTGAGCCCAGGTTCCAATCCTAGAGCCACAGGGTGGGAGGTGCTCCCTTCTCTGCCCAACACTCCCTCCCCCATGAGTCTGCAGCTACAGGGCCAGACCTGCTCATGGTTGCTCTTGAGGGAGAGCTGCTCCTCCTTCAGGGACTCCTGCTGGGCCTCCAGGTCAGCCTTGGCCAGGCTCAGGTCGTCCAGGAGTTTGTGCATCCCACACATGTCCGCCTCCACCAGCAGGCGCAGGGAGTGCTCACTCTCGTGCCTTCCATCACAGGAGATGCCAGGTCAGCAAGATGCCAAGGAGAGCCCCTCTCGGCTGACCCCGGGCCCACCTCCTCACCACCTCAGATCCTCATTTGCTCACCTGATCTGCAATGACTGTGTTGGTCTCTGTAGCTACAGAGATCATGGTCAGGACATGTATCATTATGCCCATTGACTAGATGGAAACTGAGTCTCGGAAAGAATAACTAGATGTCTAGGATTATATATCTTGGTTAATTGCAAATACTGGACTCAGCCTAAGTGTTCAGATGAAATGCAGCATCCATTCTGCCATAAAGGAGTCATTGAGTCAGGAAAAAGAGTGGCTTAAAAATAAGCCTTCTGGGCCTACAGTTCACTGCGTCATCCTTTGGATTAATTATTTTGCATTGTTTTTATCATTCATTCAACTGCAATTCTTGACACAAGAGGCTACAATGACAATTCTTCCCACTGATGGATTAGGCCAAGGGTCAGTGAGTCTATCAACAACCTATGCATTGAAAGTCTGTTCTTGGAATGGCTAGATTTTGCTTCCGGTTATAATACAAAACCCTCTTGTTTTCTAGATATGGGAAGAAGATGACAGGATCTAACCAATCTAAACCTTACCTTCTTTTTTTTTTTTTTTGCATTTGTTTCTCTCCCACCCTGTATAATGACCATTTCTAGTAACAGGTTAAATTATGGTTTGGAGAGGAAGAAAGGGGACACTTATTCATTGATTCATTCATTCTCCTAGTCAATAACTAGTTTTGAACACCTACTTTGGGCAAAGACTCTGACGGGCACTTAGAAATAGAACAGAAGAGAGGAGTCACTCTCGGCCCTCTTCTGGCCTTACTTACTTGATCCTGAAGTCATCGGCAGCCAGCTTGGCGTTGTCGATTTGGCTAACCAGCCTGGCATTCTCAGCCTTGCTGCACAGGATCTGAGAAAAACCAAGAGGACTGTTCACGCACTAACATCACACTGGGCTCCAACCCTACGTGTGGTGTCTACACTCCTGCTCAAGAAAACTCAAGAACCCAAAGCTCTGAGCCTTCAGTGGTTTGGTCTGACGTGCCCTCCGCCTCCCTCAGACCCAGCACACCCCAGGCTACTCCAGACCTCACCTTCTGCTGGAGCTCCTCAATGGTTTTGAAGTAGCACTGGTAGTTGGGGCACACGGTGGTCTCATGGCATTTGCTCAACTCTCGGATGCCGGTCTCCAGCTCCGCATTCTCCCGCTCCAGCTGCCGCACCTTCTCCAGGTAGTTGGCCAGGCGGTCGTTCAGGAACTGCATGGTCACCTTCTCGTGGCCATTCAGGGTGCCTTCCCCATAGGCGCCACAGCTTCCAATGTTGCCAGGAATGTTGCGCGTCCCTGGCAAGGGGCAAGCAGTGTGGCAGCTGTGGGGTAGGCAGAGGTTGGGTCGGCCCAGAGGGGTCGACCCCACACGAACTCGGTTGGCGTGTGCCAGGTTGGCCAAGAGGCCCATACAAGCAGCCTTTTCCTCTATCGCAGGCTGGCCCCCAAGGTCAAGGGAGGAGACGCAGACATTTCTTTCTCCAGGAGCCTGGGCGCTGCCCAGAGACTGGCATGGGCTGATGTAGAAGGAAGTCATGGTGTGGGCTGAGGCTACACAGGAGGTTCAGAGCAGCTGGGAAGGCCAAGACACTGAGTCTGAGCACCCCCTTCCCTCCTAGGCCTTTTATACCCCTTCGCAGGTGGGTGTTGGCTCAGGGCTTTGACCTCACTGCCTTGGTTCCCGACCTGTTGTACTACCGTCCTGTTACTCAGCTGTTGAGTTTACCATTAAGAGTTCCTCACCTCATTAAAGGAATGTTGATGATCTGAGGTGCCTCTTGGCTCTTTGATATCAGGTTGTCTGTTGGTGGAAGGTCAGAAGTTTTTAGTATATTTCAAAAAACAGAAGTCCTCTTAGCCATCGGATATGTATACCTTGACCAGGGCTGGCCTCCCTGTTGTTTTGCCCACTCTAAGGCATGACTGTTCCTGTTGGTCACTAGAGTAGCAGGAGAGACAAACCCCTATGTCTATGGTGGCACTCGCTGGGTTAAGACTCAACCAGCCTTCCCTGTACTGGCTCTTGTTTAGTAGATGTTTTGATTTTGGTTAGTAATAAGTCCTACATTTCTTCTTTCTTCAGTTGTTTGCCTTTCAGACTCACTTGAGGGACAGTAAGACTTCAGGAAGTCCACTCATTCAACATGCATCTCCTGGCCTGTCTTACATGCTTGGCACTGTGCCGCACACCGGAGGTAAAGTCCATCAGGAAACAGCCACAACTGGGTAACCGTGGGTGTCTGAGAGGCTCATCAGTATGAGAGTGACCCTGAAAGCCGTGTTGATCTGGACCAAGAAAGGTGAGCTCAAGAAGCCAAAACCAAACAAAAATGAACAATAATCTTTTTAATCTCAAATAAGAACTTGGCCGTGCAATTCAAAGGACACTGAGTTATCAGAGCCACGATGGGTCCTCTTCCTGCCTTATCTCCTTGATTCTAAACTCTGTTATCAAGCACCTACAGTATGTGTTAGGGAATTGATCAATAATATTGTTTAAGCCTTCTTACCATCCTGCGGGGTGTGTATTCTTATCTTAATTTTATAAAAGAAAGAAATAGGCACTGAGAACCAGAGAAGTGAAGTCATTTTTCTAAGAGGAACCCCATTATGAACTGGCAACGCCTGATCTCATCTTCAGTTTCTTTCCATTCCAGAGCCAATTCCTGTTCTCTTTCTTCAACTGCACCACCAGCCCATCCCCCACCTCCCGCCCCCCAACGAGAGAACAGCCATGTCATCACCAGAACTCAGAATGACTAAATGCTTACAGACTGAGCGAGGAGTTGAAATTAAGAGATAAAACAAGAATCTGACATTCTGCATTATTGCTCTTTGTGACTCAGAAAATACAGATGTAAAGGGTACCAAAGCAATAGGGCGGGGTTTCTCCAAGAACCAGCAGGAAGATGCCCAGGAGGAAGTTCTAGTTCCAAAAATGTTATACTACATCCCACACCCTACTAGCTCTTGATACCAGGGAACCGAGACAGCTGACTGGTAGGGTCCTGAAAGTCTTCTCTCAAAAATGTATGGCAGGAGGTAGATAGGCCCCTAAGGCTGAACAACACCTAATGTGCAGTAAGACCCTCTCACATACAAAGTGGTTATAACAAGATCTTTGAAAAAAAAAACGAATATTTGCCAGTGCTTTGAGCATTGAGCAAACGCTAAACAGACATCTCAATAGGGACCAGCTATGTGTATGTGAAACACAGGCTTTGGAGTTCTAACAGAAGAAATACAGAATTTGAGAATTCTATTCAATTGGGCTTTTCAAGGAAAGGCCTAGGGTTACTCAGAGCTCACCAATGAACAGCCCTTTACAGACACCATAATTAGAAGTCATTACCAGGCTAGGCCATCCCATCCTTCAGAGGCTTCTGGGTGCAATAGCAGCAAGCTTCTCTGTGAGCTAGAGAACTTGACTTCTGAAGTCGTTTCTTTTGACTTGCTAAATAGAACTCATCTTCTGACCTTATTTCTCTGGCAGGATTCATTCATTGGCTAAAGGCCATGATTTCTTCCATCTCACCATAAATAACACTTGTTACTTTATAACATCACTGAGGAAGCTTTATATGTTTGGGTGATGCTCCTGTCCACTTAAGCTCGATTATGGTCCTGGCTTGGGCTTCTCCTGAGCATGCTGTTTTGCATAATGACACTGATGTTGCCTGTCCCTTTGTAAGGTCGCTTGTTTCTACTGATTTGCATTTTTCTCAAAGCAGGTGAGTGCAGGGTGGAGATCCTCACCCACATACTTAAGACTGCCGTCTTTCCTAACTCTTTAAAGAGCTCCTGTGGCTCTTAGTGAACGAATATAAGCCAGGTTCTGCGACAAGAAGTGGTGAGCACAGGGTGAGGGATGGCTGGGACCCTTTAGCCCTCCTTGATTTGATGGTATGCACAAAGTTCTCTGGGCTGATTCTGACTTTAGAAACACGGGTCTCCAGAAGCGGGAAGCCTACTGCAAATGGAAGCAGGGAGTGGTGGTCTTGGGATGCTATTTTCGAGCATGGTGTTTTAACTATGAGCGTCTTTCAATCAGTGGGAGAGAAGGGTGTGGGGTTGCAGGTTAGCACCTGAAAATCGTGCCTAACCCACAGCCTACCTTTTCTGTGCTGCGGGACGATGCATGGGAGCATCCGGGGGTTTGTGCCCTGTGTGTGGGCATCACCCATCACCCATTGCAGTGGATGCAAAGATTGAAAGCACTCCTGTGTATGGAGCCTCCTGCTGCCATGTCTTAGGTGTTAGGAAATGGTGCCAAAGAAAAGCTAGGCCTGGAAAACCATAAAGGCTCTTAAGAGAAGAGACTGAGCATATCAATTTATTATTCTAGGTATGCAACTCTTGAAGCTGTGATGAATGGAAAAGGCACCTTTTCTTTCAAATTAGATAGGATTTTACCATCTGATTTCTTAGATCCAGCCTCACAATCCATAAAGTTTATTCAGTATCAGTGTTATTTTTCTACCTTCCATGACATACTCTAGACATTAGGGGTACATCTAGAAAAGACACAGTCCCTGCCTTAGAGTGGGGGAGACTTTTGTGACAAAGCTCCACACTGGACCTGTGAGGAGGGTGCCACACTCACTCTGAGGTCTTTAGACTTGTCACCATCTTCCTTCCCATTACCCTGTTGGTGGCCCAAGCGTGATCATAGTTGAAATTAGTTTTCCTTTGCAACTGTCTAGAAGAAGTAGTCCTGTTTTTTTCTTTACTCTTACACCCACAGTACTTCAGATGCCAGATGTATGAGCTTTCGGCACACCAAGCAATTCTCTGTGACACCATCTTCCTGGAGTCAGTGTCAGATCCCACAAGTTAAGGGCTAAGTCCCACAAAACTGTCCCCACTTCAGACACCTATTGCAATGCCCAGATTGCTACCTGTACTTCTGACTGACTGGCTATAAATTAGGGTTCCACAATCCCCCCCTTGAAACTGATAATTTGGGAGAAGGGCTCACACAACTCAGGGAATCACTTACTTACATTTACTGGTTTATTAAAAATGATATAATAAAAGAACAGCCAGATAAAGAGCCACATAGGGCAAGATATGTGGGAAGGTACTGGGATTTTTATGGAGGCTTCATCACATAGGCAGGATCGATCCTTAACTCAGCCTCTGGTCCCTCTCCCATTCCTGGAGGACGGGGGTCAGGGTTGGGGGAGAAATGGAAAGTTCCAAACTTCTAATTATAGCCTGGTCTTTCTGGTGGCCAGCTCCCATCTAGAAGCCCACCAAGAGTGGCCTACTTTGAACAAAAGACACTCCTGTCACTGAGGAAATGCCAAGGAATTTAGGAGCTCTGAGTCAGGAACCAGGGTTAGAGACCAAAAATTGGAACAAAAGATGCACCAACACTCACCCTCCTTTCCCTGCCATTGATGCCAGAGCCCCTGGCCTCACCTTATCTTTTGTGGCAGCTCTTTAATGGCCTCAAAGTTGTAGGCAGTGATTCGAGGACATGTTGGGGACCTGCCATTTGCTGCCCTGCTGGGTCCCCGCCCCCCAGCTCCTCATTCCCCTGCTCCGCCTGCTGCCCCTTCCGCAGGTAGGCGGCCAGGCGATCATTTAGGAGCTGCCTGGTTTCTTTCTTGCTGCCACTGAGGAACTTTGGCCAAGCCAGCTACAGGTGTCTATGCTGGTGGGGAAGCTGTTGGTCCCTAGCAGATGACAAGCTGAGGACCAACCGCTGGAAGGGCCAGGCTGGCCTACCTGTGAGCCACAGGCTCTGGGAAGACGGCTGCTAGATTGGCTGCTCTCTTTCGGGTGGGCCCCCGTGCGGAGCTGGAGGCTGGGCAGCCCCTGGGCACAGAGTCCCTGTGGCAGCTGCTTGCCACAGCCTGCCTGGAGCTAGGAGCCTTCAGACAGACTTCACAGCACTTGAAGAGCAGCAGTTTTTGCTACCACTAGAAGCCATGGCCCTGGAAAGCTGAGTTGCAGGTTGGTTACCAGGACCAAGCACCCAAGCGTGAGAGTGCTTCCTTGCCAGGCCTTTTATCCACCCACTGTGGGTGCGGGTGCAATCTGCAGGTTTCTCCCATGATGTCCTCATGTCCACTGCCATCAGAACAGCCATTAGTCAGTTATTCGGTCTCCATAAGCAGCTCCCTGCCTCATAAGAGAGAGGTAACTGCCTTTGGACTCCTTGTCGCTGCCTTCTGTTGCTAAAAGGGATGTTTTATCTCTTTAAAGACACCCCATTGAGAAGTTCTCTTCATCTGGTGTCTCTCTGGGGTGGCATGGCCTTAAAGAAACAGTGGTCCTCTCGAAGAGGTAGAGTTCACTGAGCGTGCGGTCCTCTAGTCTCAGGGCAGGAGCCCCAGAGAGACTGGACATAGTGAAAAGGTGCTAAGGCGTTAGAACTGAACTCCGAGAGCTCATTCCACCCCATCCTGCTTCAGCTGGAGAGGAGAGGGCTGTGAGCTCCTCGGGGCACAGAGCAAGTCAGCCCCAAGGCCAGGACTGGGGCCCGGGGCTCCTAACTGCAGCACACCCTCTCTCCTCTGCATCCAACATTTTCTATTAAAACACCAAACGGTCAATATTTTAGGCTTTGCGGGCCAGACAGTCTCTTTGCCCTACAGCTGCTCCCCTCTGCCCGTGGCACAGAGCAGGCGTAGACAGTATGGAAGTGATGGGTGTGGCTGGGTCCCAGGAAACTTTATTTACCAAAACAGGCAGCCGCTGGTTTGACCTGTGAGCGGTGCTGTGCTGACCACCACTCTGCACAGCACAATAAACAAGGCCTGAAAACTGGATCCCTCAGAGCACACGGGGAGAGCTTTAGTCTGCTCTGGAGCCAGAGGGAGGGGAGGGCAGCACCCAGGTGGGCTCCAGTCCTGGCCTCTGGGCCTCTGATCCTGGACCCCCACTTTACCGAGGCATTTAGGCTGAGACCGCTAGTCTATCCAGATGTTCTAGAACCTTGGAGCAAAGCAGAGCTGCCTGTGTTTTGTTGGGTGGTTGTTGCCACAGCTGTTATTTCTGAAACTTAAGTTTCAGATGTCTCAGAAAAGTGGCCCAGCTGCCACAGTCATTGGGGAAACTCAGAAGATGGAGGCACTTGTTGCCAAAGCAGATTCTCCTTAACCAACCTTATATCGAGCATTTACTGGCATCATGGTAGGCATTTCAGAGGCATCCTGTCCAGCGACTCTGGGAGGGAGGTAGAAATATCCCCATTCCCAAAGGGGAGAAGGAGAGTGAGATGCACAGAGGTTAGGGGATGCCCAAACCACACAGCATGTTCGCAGGAGAGCTGGGGTTCCAGCCCAGGGTTTCTGAAGCCAACAGCACCAATGGTTCCCATTAAGGCAGGATGTTCTTCAGTGTGCTTGGTTGCTTACGGCTGAAGGAGAGGACTATTTGGAAATAAACTTATCTCAACCAATGGTTCAAAAAGATAAAGTCATCAAAGGATCCTAGGAACCTTCTGTTCAGCAAAATCGAGATCATTGTATTCATGTGCTAAAGCTTATGAAACCTGAAAAGAGAATTATTTCATTGTTGATGATTTTCCCAGTTACCTCCTGGCATATCCTTTTGTGGACATGCTGTAAAAGTGTTACCAGTGGGGAGGGGGGGTGCTAATTCATTCAGTGCATTTCAGCCCACAGTTCACCCCGTTTCCCAGTCACTGTGTCCTACTCCTGGGCCTTTCTCTCTGGGCATCGTTGCCCTCTGGCCAGGCTTCCAGGAGGCAGCTCTGCCCAGCGGATCCTCACTCCCGTCTCAGAAGGGGGCCTCTCTCCTGGACCGTGAGGGGCAGGCACGAGTCCCAGACTCTTTCATGACCTCAGAGAAAGTTGCGCCTTTGAAGCCCAGGTTCTTTCTTTCCCAGTCCCACTTGGAGAGAATCCTGCTATCTGTGGGCGTTTCTCCCAAACATCAAATATGCCAGAGGTTTTATTACTTTACCGTGGCCCTGCCTAAGTCTTCCTATAAACCGGAGTTAATTAAAGCCAAATGCTTTGATATAAGGAAACGGTTCCTTTGAGAATCCCCCTTGTGTGTAGCACTGGGTCCAGTTTCCAGGAGGTCCTTGTGCTGGTGGACGTATTTCCCAAAGGCTATGCCCACGGCTTCCTCATCTACCAAATAAGAGAGATGGGCTGGGCAGGAGGATAGCTGAAGAGGCCTCTAGTGTGGAACACCATAGAAGGTGGCCACCTGTGCCCAGCAGGGGGCGACACTCCTGGGGCTGGGCTGTGCGGCTTGGTTTCACATAAAAAGCTTTAACGGGCATTTGGGTGGTCAGACAGGTCTTGGCAAGTCGGAGTGACACACAGGTGTGGGAACAAGGGCCAGGTTGGACTGGACAATATGTGCTGGAGGAAAAGGAGCCCATGGAAGTCTGCATAAGATCCAGGGGCTGGGATGCCTGGCCCGCAAGCTCTGGCCACAGCCTGAGGTCTGTGCTCTTACTGAGCCAAATGCTCGAAAGATGAGGAGATTCTGAGTTTGGAGGTTGCTAATTGTTATTTAAAGGGCAGCTATCTTCCCAGGAAAGAGTTTCAGCATCGCAGAGAAAACGCCTCGTCTCTATTCTTAGGGACANAGCTATCTTCCCAGGAAAGAGTTTCAGCATAGCAGAGAAAACGTCTCGTCTCTATTCTTAGGGACACAAAAGAAAGGAAAGGGGAAATATTTATTAGCCTGAAAGAGTAACAACCCTTGGTGCTTGGAGAAAACATAACATGCTTGGAGACCCGCTAGGCTTGGCGTCAGGACACTTGGCTCCAATTCCCACCTGTTGGTTGTGTGTCTGTGAGCACATCTTTCCATTAGCCTGGGCCTGAGACTCCTCGTCTGTAAATAGAGAGGCTGGGCCAGACCTTCTGTAGGGCTCCTTTTGATTCTGACAGTTTAGGACAGCACCATGCAATGAACTTTCTACAGTAATGGAAATGTTCCCTATCTACACTGTCCCAGGTGGTACCACTAGCCACACAAGGGCCTTGAGCACTTGAAACGTGGCTAGTGCAACCAAGGAACCAAAATTTTCAATTTTACTNCACACAAAGGCCTTGAGCACTTGAAACGTGGCTAGTGCAACCGAGGATCCAAATTTTTCAATTTTACCTAATTATATTTAATTAAAAATTAAATAGCCCTATGTAGTAGTGACTGCCATATTGGACAGAATGGGCCTAGGTTTCTAGAACCAAAGATTTTGTTTCTGTTTAGTCTATTGTGTTTATCAAGCTGAGCACATTCTAGACAAATTTTGCACAGGGACTGAAATTAACGACTGCTGGTTTGCAGTCAGTTATTAGAACACCTAGTTAGCCAGAAGCCCTCCTCCCCCATGGCATTTCAGCTCATTGAAATTTTACACACACACACAAGCAGTGTGTTTGTGTCTCCAGTCAGGCTCATGACCCTGTCTGCCAGGCGTGTGGAATCACGTCTGAACAGCCGCAGGCAGCTCCAGGATCCAGTCCACTTCTCATCATTTCTTGGCAGGTCCAGAGGGCAGCTCCTTAACAGAAACAGCACCTCAGCTCATTAAGGAAGAATTACACATTCGGAGGGTGAGCTGCAAAAGGTGTTCAAGGTTCCTGCTCCCGGCTTTCTCCTCTTTACGTGCCATGGCCAAGGCGGGCCTTCACTGAGTCCCTCAGATTGATGCCTTATTTCCCATGCCCACTGTCACTGCCTTAGTTGAGACCCTGTCATCTCCTTCGACGCTGTTCACCAGCTTTCTCCCTGCCTCTCAGCCACCCTGTGCACGCTCCTCTGTGAAACTTTCTAAAATCCCCCGCCAGTCATGTCATCCTTGGGCTCAGGTCCTGTAGCTGCCCTCTCACTTCCTTCAGGATGGAGTCCAGGCTCTTTGTGGGGTAACCAAGGCCCCCCTTGGCCTGACACCTACTTACCACTTCAGCTTTATTTCCACCAGTCTGTCCCAGGAATGTGCTGCTCCCTCCTGCAGGGCCACTCAAGGCCCCCCAGGCAGGACCTCTGCTTTCCTGCAGACCCCCCACACCTATTCCCCTCTTTTGCTCTGTAGACATCCTATTTAACCTTCCAGGTCAGTCTCAGATGCCACCAGCTCCATGAAGCTGTCGCTGTTCTCCCCAAGTCAGCACTTTCTCCCAGTCTTTGTCAGTTTGTGTACTCTCTGGAATTTGGCAGTGTCACAAAGTGGTTAGAATAATGCTACAGTGGAAGCAGCTAGACCTGGGTCCAAATCTTTGTCCTTGCGTATAACTTTGGGCAACCAACTAAACCATTCTTTGCACCTCTAAGAAGGGCACACCTCCTACCTTACAAGGTGGTCATGAAAACTGCGTAAGTTAATTTATGAAATGAGCTCAACACAATACCAGGTGCATCACAAGTGCTCAGTAAGTGGCAGAAGTTGTTATTATTATTGTTTTATTATTAGGCCCTTGTTGAGGCAGAAATGAGGCCTTAGACACACTGGTCCTAGCCCCCTCTCTACTTAGAAGTGTCTGGATGGTGAGGTTACTTGCATTTTTGCTACTCCCTTGCAACCAGCTGTAGTTTGCAAATAGTGAGCATTCAGAATATGAATTGGTTGAGCATCTCTGGAGCCTAAAGGCCTATATTTGAGTCCTGGGCCCACCACTTACTAACTGTGATCTTGAGCAAGTTTCTTAACCTCTCTGGGCCTCAGTTTCTTTATATGTAAAGTGGAGAAAATAATGGTCCCTTTTTAATAGATTGTTGCAAGGATTTAATGGGGCAATACCAAGGTGTCTGGGGACATATCTCCTGGGTTAACCAGCCCATGATGTAGAACCTACATCTCCTAGGCAATCAGGATATTATGAATGAATGACTTCTTTGTACCAGCTGCAATGAAGTTTAGGGGTGGGATTATCACAGTAATATTCTCATTTATAGATGTTTGGCCTAGGTTTCTGGCATAATTATCTCCCTCCTCTTTTTATGTTTTCATTACTTGACTCTGGTTTTAACTGGTTTCTAGCATGTGGCAAATGCCTCTCGAGCCTCTATGGAAGCAGAGGGGCACAAAACAAATCTAGAATTCTCTTGATGCAAACTGAGTAGTGGTATTGGCTGGTGGTTACAGTATCACAAGTGACAAAGAGAGAAAAACATGTTTGCAGGGCCACTGAATGAGGCTTTATTTGCCAGTTGGCTAAGAACACATGCTCTTGAGACAGCAAAGACAATTAGAAACACTGGCAAAGACAATTAACCCATGGAAATGAGAAGCCATTTCTAAGAGATGGGGCCCAGGGTGACCCCCACAGTGTCAGAGGGGCTTGTGGACAGACCGCCCACCTGGCACTGCTCACAGTCTTCCTTGCTGGCCCTGCTCTGTTGGTGGCCACTGAACCAAGGTCAGGCTCGACCTGAGGAGGCACCAGCTGCCCAGCTCTGGTCCCTCCAGGATCCATCCATCAGCACTGAGGGACTTCAGAAGCGGCCTGGGGGACAGGGCACGCAAGGCACACAGACAGTGTGGGGCACACAGACAGTGCGGGGCACACTGGGGGAAGGCACACAGGGGGGACACAAAGGAGTGGAACATGGGTTACAGGGCAACCTGCAGAAGAAAGACACATGAAGGGATTAAAGAAGCCGGAGTGGGCAACAAGGTCAGCCAGTTCTGCCTCCAATGCCTCCCAAATTCACCCACTGCTCACCTTCTCCACTTACTTCCCTAGTCCCAACATCCATCGCCTTCACCCGTGTGACCCCAATAACCTCCTAACTGGTCTCCCAACTCTGCTCTTGCCCCTCCTAACCTTCGTCAACTTGGTGGCCAGAGTGATCTTCTACAAACATATCTAATCATCTCCCTGCCCTGCCTAAGACCTTCGTGGCCCCTATTCGTACTCAGGATAAAGAGCAGCTTCCTCCAACTCAACTGTCACATCCCCCTGGAAGCCCCCCTGAATCTCTCTGTGTCAAATTGCCCTATGGTACCATGTACCTCCTTCCAGAGGGACTTGTGGTTATCCCACTATGACCTCTCTCCCCACTGGGAGGTGAGGGCGGCAGCCATGGATACATGCCCACCCGCACACCTGGCCTAGGGCAGACTCTTAAAGAGAGTGTATGAAAAAAGATGAATTAATCAATTAATATAGACGATGCACATGGGAAAAGGGGAAAGGATGGTCTCAGAGACTGACAGGTGTGGGCTCAAAACCAGAAATGACACGCTAGATGTCAGATGGACATCAAGTAACCCAGACACTAGACAGGCAGCCCCAAGACCACATCCAGCTTGAAATGTGTTTCATTTGGCTGGCACTGTATTGTTTTTTAATTTGTTGAAAATATTTAAAATTCCAAAGAATTTAACATTTAAAAGAAATCCTGCCCTGGCCTGGTGGCTCAGTTCACTGGAGCGTCTCCCCATACACCAAAAGGTTGCAGCTTCCATCCCCAGTCGGGGTGCATACAGGAGACAATTAATCGTTGTTTCTCTCTCACATTGATCTCTCTCTCCCCATTCCTTTCTCTCTAAAATCAATAAAAACATATCCTTGAGTGAGGATTTTAAAATGAAATCCAGACTCCCGGCTTCCCTCTAACAATCAGAAGATCCAGCAATGCTGTCGCTCTCATGTGATAGAAACGGCCCTGAGGAGCCCGCGACACCCTCACTGGACAAGGTCTACCTCCTGGTTCTCCACAGTCCTACATGAGCCGCATCCCTCATGTATGCTAACAGCCTGGTCCTTAAAAAACATTTGACTTTGCAACTCTTGCCCTGGAAGGCGAGATTCTAACTGACAGAGAAGCAAGGCTGGGTGTAGAGTAAGGAACTACCCAGAGCAGTAATCAGCCCCCAGGAGCCCCCAGCCCAGAGGTGTCCTGCACACGGCCACCACCAAATCCTGCTGATTCTACCTGCACTGAGGCTGGGGGCTGATGCCTCCACTGACCTGATTCAGACCCTCCCTGTTGCTTATAACCTAGACCATGGCCAGGGCCTCCTGAACAGTGTTCCTGCCCGGTCCCTCCTCCCTCTACTCAGCCCTTCTTACTGGCATCTGTGTCATCTCCCTGAGGAGCAGCTTTGAGCTCTCACTGACTCAATCAAAAGATGTTTACTGAGCATCTACTATGTGCCAGGTGCAAGGGATAAAAATATTTTCTATTGTCTCTGAGCTCCAGGTATTTATTTACCCTCTAGTGGGGGAGATTGACAGTTAAGCAAATCCTATCATCCCCCCCCCCAAAAAAAAAGGCAAGGCCTCCCAATTGCCTGTAAAATAAAGCCCTCCCTCTCCAGCACAGTCATCGTGGGTCTCCATGAATGGGCCCCAGCTGACCTTCCTGTCTTCCTCCCCACCCCGGATTAGCACATGAAGCTGCTTAGTGTCCTCCCAACGCTGCAAACATTTCCCCCGGCACCATCTCCAGTTGCCTGTCCGCCTGCCTCTCTAAACAGATGGGAACAACTTGAGAGCAGATGCCTCATCATTGGCCTTCCCCCCCGGCGCCTGGCACATGCTGGGCACCTGGAAGGAGTTTGTTGGCTTGGGATGGAACAGAATTATCTTCAATGGGCCATGTTTAGGGATGGCAGCATGGATACCTGCCTGACTTTCTTCAGATTCTATCAGCTTCCTAATCCCTTCTTAATTACGCCAGGGTTCTACCTTATAAGTAGATCCAGTTGCTTCATGTGGCTTCCCCAACCCTCCCACACATCTCCCTGCATCAGCCTCAGCTGCGCCCACATACTTGCAGTCCTCGCTCTCCAGCAGGCCCCGGTACGTGTTGATCTCACACTCCAGCCGGGCCCGGACGTCCAGCAGCACCTGGTACTCCTGGTTCTGCCGCGCCAGGTCGCCCCTGATCTCGGCGAGCTGGGCCTCCACGTTGGTGATCATGCACTGTATCTGGGCCAGCTGGGAGCTGTAGCGGGCCTCCGTCTCCGTCAGCATGTTCTCCAGTGAATCCCTCTAAGGCAAAAGGAAAAGACAATGTAACTATGAGGAACAGCTCTATTTTCCATGGCCTGATTCACAAAGAACCAGAAAGTGCCAAGTCTCTCTTTGGGGTTGAAAATGACCCCTCTCTGCCTAAGTCACTATGGAAACAAAGCCCAGAAAAGTCAACTTATTGAAGGTTAAGCAGCTGGTAAGCAACAGACCGGGGTTTGAACACAGGCCGTGTGATCCTAAATTTCTATTCCTTCTCCAACCTTCGTCTGGCTTCGAGTTTTGGATCTGAGCTTCATGAGGCTCCTTCCCTACAGCTCCTTCCCTATTGGGAACAGTGGTCTTTAACCCCGGCTGCATGTTAGAGTCATGTGGGTGCCTTTAAAAACCACCCGGGGCCTATGCCCTACCTCCAAAGACTCTGATTTCATTCTTCTGGGAGGAATCTGTGCAAGGGGTCTTTTAAATCTCTACAGGTGGGATGGAAAAGCATGTGTTTGGAAGGGCAGGCTAAGCAGAGAACAGGCATTCTTGGGAGTGGAGTGATGTTTGACAGTGGCCACCTAACCCACGCCAGATTTCAGATGCCTGTTCTATCTCTGAGCTGGGTCTTCAAAGAAACCTCCCCCAAGAGAGGTCAGCTGGGTGAGCATCCATGATGGCTGAATCTGGGCCCCCTCCTCCTTCTAGGATGCCTGCACCTACCCTCAATGCCCCCTGGGAGCCAGAGCTGCGGAAGAGGTGCCCACCCCATGGCACTCACCAGGCTGTGCTGGGCCTGCAGCTCGATCTCCAGCGTGTTGACTGTTCGCCTCAGATCAATGATGTCCGACTGGTAGGTCTGCAGTTGCTCAGAGCTCGTGGCCACCTGCTGGTTAAGCTCCTCCATCTGCGGGGTGGGGGGGAGACAGGAGAGGCTGGGAGCGCCTTCTCAGGGACACGGGGAGGCTGGCCCACCTTCGAGAGGCCCACCTGCGTGTTGAACCACTCCTCCACGTCCCTGCGGTTGGTCTCCACCACCGTCTCGTACTGACACCGCATCTCTTCCAGCATCCTGTTCAGGTCCACGGGGGGCGCAGCGTCCACCTCAATGTTAAGGCGGTCCCCAAGCTGGCAGCGCAGGGCACTGACTTCCTGAAAAGGAACAAGGCCCCCAGGCAAGTATGAAGTTGCACAATTCGGGGTTCACCTCCCCAGGCAATGTGAAAAGATGGAACAAAGATGCTCAAGATCTCTCCATTAAAAGGGCCCTTTGAGGGCTGCATCTGCTCTGTTGTATCCCAGTGGTCTTCCAGCCCCAACTGGACACCCTCACGATGGGAGAGGCACTCCAGCTAAACACTTCCTATCACTTTGGCAGAGTCCAAAGGCAGTGTCAGGGTTTGCTTCATCCATTTAAGCTAAGATGGGAAACCTGGGCCCCTGTCTCCCCGGCCACCCTCCCTGCCTGTGTCCATCTGGGAAGGAGGGGAGCAGAAGCCTGGCTCCACTGGGTTCAGGGCCAAGTCAGAGCAGGCACCTCCACAGTCTTGGCTGCCAAAGAGAAAGTTGTCACCGAGGCCCTGGAGTGTGCGATAACACCTCATTAGTGGTTTCTCTGTTCAGGTCCCATTTCTCTGATTAGGTGGGATGAGTCAGGCACCTTAGGGCACTTGGCAAACAGGTGGTGACTGATTGATTGTTACTTAACACGTTAGCCCAAGGAAGCCCAGCCAGGATTCAGAGACACTTGTTCTTTCAAATGCCAAATCAAGAGGTTGAGAGTCAACCCAGGGAAGGAGGGGAAAAACACCAGAGCTCAGGTGGGCGGTGCAGCCCACAGGTGCCCGGGGGAGGTGTTTCCCTCCAGGGACGTGCAGGAGGGCAGAAAAGTGAGGAAGTAAAGGGTTGACCTTTGTCTTTTGGATTAAGTATATTATATGCAAGCAAAAGAGACAAGGATGGGTACAGAAAAAAGAAGGAAACCACTGCAGTTCAACTTTCCCTTAGGTGACCAGGGTCCCCCAGCAGTCTCGCCTGGCAGAGACAGGGAGGCGTGAGTTCCAGAGCACAACCCCTGTGGCTCTAGTGCACCGCCCTCCCCCTGGAACTCGGCTCTCATGAGAAAAACAAATGCAGTGGGAAAGCATTTGGCAGCCATGCAAGTCCAAGAAACACAGAGAGAGGATGGCTAGCATTTCTGAGCACTGACCAAGGGACAGGTGTTTCAAACCCCAGGCCTCATTTAATTCTCAAAGCAACCCTGCCTGATAGTATTGTTCCCATTTTACAGATAAGGAGGCTCAGTGAGGTCAAATAAATTGGGCACAGTCACAGAAACAATATGTGGCAGGCCTGGGAATTCCAACCCACGTCTACCCAACCCAAAACCCCACATTCTTCCCATGTTCTGCCTTCTGGGGCCTCCTCAGCCTGACTTCAGGGCTCACCTCCTCGTGGTTCTTCTTGAGGCAGAGCAGCTCCTCCTTCAGGGACTCCACCTGGGCCTCCAGGTTGGCCTTGCACAGGGTCAGCTCGTCCAGGACCCTGCGCAGGCTGTTGGTGTCGGCCTCCACCAGCTGCCGCAGGCCCAGCTCCGTCTCGTACCTGCACAAGGACAGGGTGAGCAGTGAGGGGTGAGGCTGAATACAGAACTTAGGGGAGACTTTGACCTGCTGGCACTTTTCCAGCTATGAAATTCAGAGAAAGCCGACCCAAGCACGTGCAAGGAGAGAAGGCGCCCCATCCCCTGGCCAAACTCACTTGGTCCTGAAGTCGTCGGCAGCCAGTTTGGCATTATCAATGTGCACGACCATCCTGGCGTTCTCTGCCTTGGTGCACAGAACCTGGTGGCCAGAGCGCGCAGAGGGGGTCAGGCCAGGATAAGATGAAAGGTAAAGAACCCAAGTGAGGAGAAGACAGTACTGGTGGGGCTCAGCAGCCATGCAGCCATCACTGCAAAACCCTTCCTCCCTGGAACTCTGGGGATACTTAGTGAACTGCTAGACCTCGGAGACATATTTATTTTGTAAGCACCTGGGTCTTCATAAATCCAAATGCCCCATTTTGGATACAGTGAACAGCATGGAAGAAGAGAATCTCATCAAGCCTGGAGTCATTCACGTAACAGTTAGAAGGGTCCTTAATAAGCGCTAACATTTACTGGAAACGCACCACTTTCCAGAGGCTGCGCTAACCACTTTACCTGCATCAACTCATGGAATCCTTTTGGCAGCCCCATTAGGTAAGGACTCTTATTACCCCCATTCTACAGATAAGGAAACTGAGACCTAGGGAAGGGAAGAGGCCTCCCAAAGTCATGCAATGAAGACTATATCCCAGGCCTCTTTCCACATTAAGGGCTCCAGCTGAGTGCTCCAATTATGAGATAATTCTATGCCCTAGGGAAGTCTCTTTTCCCTAAACATAGCTTAGTAAATTATGAAATTCAAATCTAGAATGCCAGCCATTCCAGTTGCCTTCCCAGTGAGACTGTTCACTGCTTGCCCTCACCTTCTGCTGGAGCTCCTCAATGGTCCTGAAATAAGACTGGTAGTCAGGACACAGGGTGGGCACTTGAGTCTGGCAGGCCTCTTGAATCTTGCTTTCCAGGTTGGCATTCTCCTGCTCCAGCTGGCGCACCTTCTCCAGGTAGTTGGCCAGCCGGTCATTTAGGAATTGCATGGTCTCCTTCTCATTGCCATTGAAGGTCCCTTCACAGTACCAGTTGCAGGTACCCAGGGAGCTGGAGATGCCACTGGTTGGCCGGCAGCTGCTGGGTCGGCAGGAGCTGGATAGGTAGGTCTTGGAGACGCAGCTGCCCAGCCGGTAGGTGTTGGGCATGCAGACAGAAGGCACGCAGGTCATGGGCTGGCAGACATAACCCAGGCACAGCTCAGGCCGGCAGCTCATGCTGCTGGAGCAGACAGAGGAGGGCCGGGGGCAGCTCTTGGTGGAGCCGGGAGAGCAGTTGGATGTCATTTTGGGGAGGCCCTTTCTCCCCACCTGCAGCTACCTGGATTGCCAACAACTACAGCCCCCATCCTGCTCAGGCCTTTTTATACCCTTGGAGTGAGGGGGCTCACACTAGAAAGTCATTGTGGGCTGGTGTTGATGTTTATACTCAGCCTCAGAGGAAGCTGCTAATTAATTTGTAATTTAGTTTCCAATAAGGAGTTCCTTTCCTCATAAAAGGGACCAACCTTGTCATTTGGCTAAAGCAGGACTCTGGGCTCCTGTCATTGATCACCAGGGGAGAGCTTCCAGACACATCTTCAAAGAATCAACTCCATGCCTGGGCCCTCATTAACAGGGCGGAGTGCCAGGAGACCATGGTGGCCTGGCCCTGTGCTGCCAACAGCCTTGCCCACTGTGCCCCCGCCTGTGGGGCAGCAGCCGCTCCTTTTAATGAGAGCATTCCCTATGGGAAGAGGCCTGGCCCCTTAAGGAGGAAGTGTGTGGGTGACAGAAGCTGCATCGATACTGGCAGTGGTAGAAATCCAGGGAGATAGGAAAGAGAACCTCTGAGGCTTCTGAGCATGAATCATCTTCCTACCCAGGGGAAGAAGTCATATCTGGGAAAAGAGAACAAACTCAAGACACAGACAGAAAGCCTACGAACCAGGGACATCTTTTCAACCACATACTATCGAGAAAGAAATATGAGAGACCCCCACCGCTGGAAAAAATGTTCAATGTCATGAACATCTCCATGAGGCAGATGCTCTGTCTTGGCCTTGTCTGGATCCTCCCTTCATGTCTCACTGCTCCACATACAGAGTAGTCAAAGTTCAACTATTGTTTGTTGAAACCAAGGTTGGACAGGCTGGAATAGACTCTACTTTCATTTTCTCCAAGGGTGGACAGGGAGGGCTCACTTTGGGACCTCAGAGGCAGGGAGCAGTGTGAATCAGCTCCCTTGGCAGCCCTGGACAAGCTAAGCCAGGAGATGGGGAGCGGGTATCTCCAATTGTAGGAGCCTTGGGAATTCCTTAAGAAAGCAGCAGGCGAGACCGGTGGTTTTCAGTCCTTGACTGCAATACCGGCCAGCTCACACACTTCATGTTAATGTGTGTGTTATATAGCCGCGTCTTATTTATTAGTCTTCTCAACATAATATTGGAGTATAAGCACTTGTCTTGTTTCTCACATACTTCTAGAAGTGTTGGTGAAGAGGCAGCGAAGAGAAAACTTCACCCAGCCCTATTCCCAGAAATTCATTGCTTAAGAAAAGTCAAGATAGAGCTATTATTTTCTAACTTGCTGTGTGACCTTGGGAAAGTCGCTTTACCTCTCTGGCCCTTCATTTCCTCATGCAGATTGAAAAGGTTAGATTAGATCATCTCACAGTTTGATTTCCAGTCCCTGGATTGACTATTTAGAGAAGACGGTGAAATCAGATAGGAAGAGGTGTGATGACAAGCCCAGCTCCATGGACTGAGTCTCATTAGACCAGGCTTCAAAATCATAACCAACAGATATTGAAAGTATACAAGTACTAGGCACTATGCTGGGTGCTTGGCATTAATTTGCCTATTTAATCCTCACATTAAAAAACTATAAGATAATTAGTATTGTAATAAGGTGTGGCAGTGGTTCTCAAAGTGTGGTCTCCAGACCAGCAGCATCGACATCACTCAGAAATGTGTTAGAAATGCAGTTTCTCAGGTCCATGCCAGACCAACTGAAACTCTGAGGGTGGGCCCAGCCACCCTTGTTTGACAGGTCAATCTGACTCATGTTTGGAGCCCACGTTCACCATTCTAACACCATGGCCCCCTTTAGCTGGCCTCCTCCTACCACTGAGTTAGTAAGGAAAAGAGGCAGAGAGTGGGCTTCTTCCTGTCCCAGCCCAAGGCCTCCCTGGCACCTAACACACTGCCTGGCCCAGGAAGGTGCTCAGTGAGGGTTTGTTGAATGAACCGAATGACCCTGAGACCATCTTCCTCTTTGGGTGGCTGAGCCTCAGCTAAACCAACCCAGGGGTTCCAAGAAGCCCAAAGCTGAGGTGGTACGGAGTGCCAAGAGTGGGGGGGCTGGGAGAAACCAAAGCCCCAGGCCCTCCTTTATAGGGGATTGGAAAGGGGGGATTCTAACATCGAATCAGGGTGAACTACACTGGGCACCCTTAAGAGGTGGGAGTCTTGGGGTTACCTTAGTCAGCATCTTCCCCAATCTGTTTTCTACCTTGACTGTTGTTATAACTCTCTTACTGCCACTGAAGCTCCTTAGCACGGGCTCTTGGCATCTTATAAAGAGCACGTGGTCATCTGGGGACAACCCACCTTCCTTCCCACCTAGAAAGTCTTCCTCCTTCCTTCCCCCCTTCCTAATGGGATTGATGGAGCTTGGTATGTGCCTGGTCTGTTGGGGGAGGACATTCTGGACACGAATGAGAGCCTTTGGGTCAAGATGCCGGGAGCTCCCACTTTCATGTGGAAGTGCTTTGTTACCCAAAGTCACTGTGTGCCCTATCGGATGTCAAGGGCACACAAGAACATGATGTGAGCCTCTTAAGGACAAGAATCTCTGAATTGTGAGTAGAAGCCACGGTGGCCTGCTCACTCTCCGATCTCCTGCTTTTGACGGAGTGTGGGTTTTCAGGAGGGCTGCTGAACGGGGAGGCCTGTATGAGAGGGCTACAGTGGAAGAGTGGGGTTGATGTAAACACACTCTTAAAGGTTCCCTGGTGTGGAACTTCCTGTGGCTGCTCTTATGAGAACCACAGACATGAGCTAATAAAGAAGCCTAAGATGCTTCCCACTGTACTGGCCCCAGATTTATTCATCCCTCTCTGGGATCCCGGGGTGACCATGTGCACTAAATAGTAGAAGGGGTCTGGTAACATCTGTCACTACACTGGACTCTCAGAGAAAGGTCTTCATCAGAAAAGCTGAGCAGAAAAGCCCCACTGTAGACCTCTACCCACCCCAAAAAGGAGCACAGGGACCCTGTCATCCCCGGCATCATATGTGGTCAAACATCTCCCATTCATCTGGGTCACCCCTCTTCACATAGCAGAGATACAGACCAACAATCCAGAAGGGACTACTTAGGCATCAAGAGCCAGAGCAAATGCGCTTTATTGTTCTGCTAATAGAAGCCCTCTGTCGCATTTCAGAACCCACTGAAACAGCACTCAGAAGAAAGCCGTGACCCAAGAGGCAGCCTGAGAGCAGAGACCCTGGCGCCCTTTGAAATGATGAGGAGTTGAGGCCTTCAGGAGCAGCCAGCCTTAGTGACAGGCTTTGAGAAACTTTATGGCATGTATCTGCAGTGAGGCCTCTCAGGCCCAGGCCCTGGGCTCTGCATGAAGTGAAGGGACTGGGCTTTAGGGTTAGGGTTAAGTAGAGGCCAACTCCAAGCCCTAGAGACAATGGCCTTGACTTTCTGGACCAGGCCATCTCAGAACCTGCCTCCCGGGCAGGGCACACAAATGGGGCGGGGGCTGCAGGTTGTCCGGGCTGCGCCAGGACCACAGGAGGCCATTGGAAGACAGGGGACGCATGACTTCGAGGGCGAGGGTTCAGGAGCACATGGGTTACAGGGCAGCCTAGAAGAAAGAAAAAAATCAGATTAGTATGATTTTCCAGTTGCTGTTTGCAATAACTCAGAGCACCTTAAAAATCACCTAGTCCTGCCCCCATTGTTTTACCAAAAGGGAAACAACAGAGGCCCAGGGAGAAAAGAGATTTGCCAGGGTCATGTGATGAATTTGAAACAAGACCAGAATGAAAACCCAGGGCTCCTAGCTGGGCTCTTCCCAGGCAGCATGCTGTCCCCCCAGAACTTTGTAGATTGCATTCAGAAGAGAAGAGCACGCAGTGACACTCACTTGCAGTCCTCGCTCTCCAGCAGGCCCCGGTACGTGTTGATCTCACACTCCAGCCGGGCCCGGACGTCCAGCAGCACCTGGTACTCCTGGTTCTGCCGCTCCAGGTCACCCCGGATCTCGGCCAGCTGGGCCTCCACGTTGGTGATCATGCACTGCATCTGGGCCAGCTGGGAGCTGTAGCGGGCCTCGGTTTCCGCCAGGGTCGATTCCAAAGCATCTCTCTATGAGGGCAAGGATTGTGTAGGAAGGAAGAAGGTTGGAGATCAGAGAAGGAGCAAAGAAGATGCAGCTAATCCATCTGGGTCTCACTGAGGCCTCAGAATCCTCTGAGAACAGAGCTCAGAGAATCACTTTGAGCCAGAATGAACCACAACCAGACATCTCATTTGAGATGAGCCAATTAGCTCCTGTAGCCATCACGGTCTAGAGAGTCTAACCCTAAATATAGTATTTCTGAGTAACTGATAATTACGCAGAACGATTCTGCCTACACAAATACAGGAGCTGCTGCCTGGACATGTCAGTTGCTACAGGCCTCCTGTCTTTTACCACTGGGACATTTGTGAATGGGGCTGGGCCCTCGTTCCCTCTTCTCTGCACAGAAAATCTCTGATGCTCAAGAACTTGAACCACTAGAGCCTGCCTGTGTGGTCAAAGCATGGAAGTTGGGGGCTCATGCGCAGCTAGGTTTGTTCCCCAGCAGCCTCAGGACTCACCATGCTCTGTTGGGCCTGCAGCTCGATCTCCAGGGCGTTGACTGTGCGTCTCAGCTCGATGATCTCCGCCTGGCAGGTCTGCAGCTGCTCTGAGCTGGACACCACCTGCTGGTTCAGCTCCTCGGTCTGAAACATTCACACACGGGACCCGGTCAGGATCACTGGGGACGCACTGGGATTCAAACTCGGGTTTCTTGATTGGAAGCCCCAAGGTCACTTCTGTGTGACCCACGGTGTGTCTCTATTGACTATTTCCAGGTACCTACCTGGGTGTTGAACCAGTCTTCAGCATCCCGGCGGTTATTCTCTACCAGGGTCTCATACTGGCACCTCATCTCATCCAGAACGCGGTTCAGGTCAACAGGTGGGGCAGCGTCCACCTCGACGTTGAGCCGGTCACCAAGCTGGCAGCGCAGTGAGTTTACTTCCTGTGGCATAGACCAGGGTCAGCACTAACTTTCCCAGCTGGCTGCCTCACTCACCCTCCTCCCTCACACCTACCTGCTCCCCATGCTCACCTGCTCCCCATGCTCACCTACTCCCCCATGCTCACCTGCTCCCCATGCTCACCTACTCCCCCATGCTCACCTGCTCCCCCATGCTCACCTGCTCCCCTACACTCACCCCCATGCTCACCTACTCCCCCATGCTCACCTGCTCCCCATGCTCACCTGCTCCCCATGCTCACCTGCTCCCCTACACTCACCCCCATGCTCACCTCCCCCATGCTCACTCCTATATTCACCCCCATGCTCACCTATATTCACCCCCATGCTCACCTCCCCATACTTACCTCCTCATGGTTCTTCTTGAGGCAGAGCAGCTCCTCCTTCAGGGACTCCACCTGGGCCTCCAGGTCGGCCTTGCACAGAGTCAGATCATCCAGGATCCTGCGCAAGCCATTCATGTCTGATTCCACCAGCTGCCTCATGGACACCTCCATCTCACACCTGGAAGGCACATAACAGGGCACCTGAAGCTGCATTTCTTTTTTATATCTAAGTCAGATCCCACCCAGACTGGCCTGGTACTGAGTGTCCATCTTAATGTCTCAGTGACTTAGTGCAGCCAGAACCCTAAGTCTGGGCATCTCCAGCATCCAGTTCTACCAGCCTCCAACCAAGGGGTAAACAAGACAACTCACTTGGTCCTGAAATCATCCGCCGCCAGCTTGGCATTGTCGATCTGAACCACCAGCCTGGCGTTCTCTGCCTTGGTGCACAGGGTCTGGGGGAAAATAGTTACTTCAGTGAAAGAAAGGACAGTCTGCTGGCTGGAGTGCCCCGAAGCTGGCATGAGCTGCCTTTGGAGAAAGGGCAGCAACCATCCCTGGACTCTTGGCAGCTGAGGCTCCATGGAGGCTCATGGGCATGCTGCATGAATCAGAGTAGGAGACCACTAAGGTCCTTTCCAGTACAGTGCATGTGTGACCTGTAACCTGGAATAGAGAAAGGGAGGTGTGGAAATGCTACAGGTGGCTTCCTCTTGCCTTCCTATCATCCAGGCACTGGGGTCTCTGGGCAGGTTATTACCAACAGCATACTCTGTGATTCCTTGGTCATAAATGGGCCTTCTCAGGAGCCAGCTGTGACTTTCAGAGGATGTGGGCTGGGCAAGAATGAAACTTCCAACAGGCTTTTCCTTTCCTGAATTAGTTCTAGGAAACCTGACCTGCACAAACACATGAATTCAATCCCCTTCCCTTGAAGGGGTGGGGGGAAGAGTGGGCCTATGGCACCACAGGTCACACAACCAATTAGTTCACAGAGCCATGTTCAAGCTCTGGCTCTACTAACTGCCAGCTGGACCACTTTGAATAAGTCACTTAACCAGCCTGAGCCTCAGTGTTCTCATCTGTTAAATGAGCTGATGATACCTCCCTCATAGATTACTGGGAGAAGCAAATGAGGCCATATGCTCTGTGACCTCTGAAGTGCCCCACGGGAGCAGGGCCACCACCACAGATGTTCTGGCTTCCAGTCCAGTGCTGGTGACACCAGCCTCCTGAGCAGCCAACACCACTCTAAACCCCTTACCTTCTTCTGGAGCTCCTCGATGGTCCGGAAGTGGGACTGGTAGTCAGGGCACATGTAAGGCACCTGCTGTTCACACCACTCGCGGATGCGGCTCTCCAGGCTGGCGTTCTCCTGCTCCAGCTGGCGCACCTTCTCCAGGTAGCTGGCCAGGCGGTCGTTTAGGAACTGCATGGTCTCCTTCTCGCTGCCAGTGAGGATGCCCTCCCCAAACCAGCCCCCGCCCACGCTGTAGCTGGTGGCAAAGCCTCCAGATGGGAGGCAGAGAGCAGGGAGGCAGCTGGCGGCCCTGCAGCTGCTCCTGCCCAGCCCAACTGAGCTCGTAGAGAAACTCCGGGCCCCCCGGGAAAGGCTCGGGAGCTTGCAAGAGCTGCTGGAGTACACGGTGGATATGCGAGGCAAGCCCCCATGGGCACCTCCAAGGCCCTTGAGAGACCCTGAAGAAAAGCTGGCCTTGAGACATTTGGAAGCCATGGCCTCAGCAGCCGGGACACAAGTGACAGATCTTTGTGGCTGGACACCCCCTGCTACGGAGATGCAGCTCCTCTCCTGGGTTTATATCTGGGCCCCAGTGGGCGTCGGCCCTTACAAAGTGTTTTCTCCTTGTAAAGTTCATACCACTTTCTATCCAAACCCCTCATTAACCTGCTATTCAGTTTCCTGTGAACATTTCTTGGCCTCGTAAAAAAGGAGCCCCGTTGGACTGGCGGCCACGTTGAGACTCATCTCCACCACCCAGTGTTGCTGGGAAGACCAAGTCTCCATCAGTTCTTCAAAGGGGCCTGTCATCAGAGCCCAGACCTCAGCCTCCTCATTAAGAGGTGTGGGAGTCCAGTGCAGCCTTGACTTTCTCCAGTATTGTCTTCTTTTATGGGCCCGGGGGAGTAGAGGAGGCCTCTGGGCTGGCTCCTGGGCTTTGGAAGGGCAAGTCTGGTTGTTGCATGAAGGTAGGGCCTCAAGCCCAAGGAGACAGACAGGCTCAAGAGCGGCTCAGGAAATATGACTATGATAACCTCTATTACAGTTTCCCTAGGATTGTTCTGGTTTTGGTGCTGAAAGCCTCAGATCCTTGGGAACCCCTTAGTCCTGGGCAAATGGTTCAGTTGGTCACCCTGGACACAGCAGAGCCTTGATGGACACAGCCCCACTCCCACCCATGCCAGGAAGTCCGTTCTGGTTGTGAGCCTCAGCTCCAGCCAAAATGACTAGAGGTCGGCTAACTGGGCACCTGCCTGTGGTGACACCTCATGTGTAGGAAGGTGTCTTCCCAGGCCCTGGTTGTAAAATGGAGAAGCCTCTGGTTGCCTGGGGCCAGGCAGAGTGGTCATGACTAACAGGCCTCCTCAGAAGACACAAAGAGCCTGGCCTTCGGAGTTTTATCTCTGCTACAGGAGTTCTCTGGACTAATGCCCAGAAAGCTTGACAAGGGTGGGTTATTTGCTCAGAAAATCCAATCTGTCAAGCAAGTGGGACCTGGAAGAGGGGCTGGGAGCTGAATGAGAGGCAGGTGGGACTTGCCTTCTGCTCTGCCCTGTGGCCTGGGGTCCTGCTTACTCTTCTAGGAAGATGCATTCTCTTTCCCATCAGGAGAATGACCGTGAGCTGAGCACCAGCAGCCTTGCAGGCGGGGTGCTCAGTGCTTTCTCTTGCGTAGTCTCACTTAATCCACATGTTGCCCTGTGAGCCCGAGCTCGTTATTCCCATCTCAAAGCTGAGGAAACCAAGACTCAGGGATGATCAAAGCTTGCTAAAGTGCCACCAGCTAGTGACAGGTACAACCAATATGCCAACCTGAGACTGGCCTGGCTCTCTCCACCACACCACCAGCCTCCACTGCGGCTGCAGAATCCAGCCCCAGGCTGCTGGATGTGGTCGGGCTCTGGGACAACTGAAAGGACGGAATAGAGTGGACTCCACAAAGGGATGGCCGGCAGCCTCTGGTGTCTCAGGAGAAGCAGCACAGCATCATGGTTACCTGTGGATTCCGTGGGTTCGAATCCCAGCCCCGCCACATACCAATTGTGTGGCTAAACTTCTCTCCATCTCTCTCTATTCCCTCCTCTGTAAACTGGAGAGAAGGTAATAGTCCCTGCTTCCTAGGGCTGCTTTGAGGATTCCATGAGTGTGAAGTCTCTAGAACAGCACCTGCTCATGGTACGTGCTCAGTAAGGGCAGCCGCTAAGATCGCTGGTCCCCATGCTTGTGGAGTCTTGTTGTAGTCACACCGTCGATACTAAACAGCTGTCACTAGGGAGCGTGGACAGTCTCTGAGCACACAGGCCACCATCCCACGGGCCAGGTGCATGTGTTTGGGGCCCTCAGATACACAGTTTCCATGAGTCACCGTGCCCTTCCCACACCTGGGGGGCTGTGTGACCAGCACCCACCCAGCGCCAGCCCAGGCCCCCATTGGCTGCCTCAGCCTCTCCTCCCTGGAAATCCACGCCCCAGTGCAAGGACTCAGCTGAGCTGAGAACCTGGCTGTACCTCCTTAGGTGTTTGTGCTTCCCACCCAGGTGGGTACAGAGCTCCACCCAAGCCCTGCTAAGCGGAAGCCTCCTGGAACCACCCAGGAGCCCAGAGAAGATACACCAGTAGAGGCCAGGAAGCCACATGCTGTTTATACAGCCCTGGGGGTCACATGGTTTCCCAGGCAGGGCTCCGAACCTGTGCTACCTGCAAGCGATTTCTCTCCCCCACACAGACCTATTAATAACAAGGTTAATGGTACGGCCATCATTCACTGAGCACTTAGCACCTGCTGGGCTCCATGCTGAGCTCTCTCCAGGCATTCTCCCATTCACTCCTTACAACAACCTCATGAGATTGGCATTGCCAGTATCCTCATTTAATAGATTAATAAACTGAGGCTTGGGATGTTTCAGGAGCCTGCCCCCTGCTCCAGCCCTGCTGTGCCCTACCAGCTCCAAACACTCATGGCAGTGACTGGTGGTTGATCTGTTGGCCCCCCCATTCACTGATATCCTCAAATTGTCTTGTGTTTCAGCCCTATCTTCCCATGGAGACTGTAAGTTCTTGGGGGCAAGGACTCACCTGGTACTTCTTTTGAAACCTCTGCAGTGTCAAGCACAGTGTTGGGCTTCTAAATGTCTCACATGAATGAATGAATGAATGAATGAATGAATGAATGAATGAATGAATGCTTTGCCCATGGTGAGTTGTGCTAAATACAGAAGCAAAGAAAAGATTTTGAGAGGAAGGGAGCATAGAAGTGATGGGAATGAGGAAAGAAGGAGAGAAAGTGGGTAGAGAACTGAGAGAGAAAGACACGGTACTTCCAAAGCCAGCCTTACTGTCCTTACTCTTATAGATGAGGGAGCTGAGGCTGAGTGATAAAGGAGATAAGGCTTCTCCGTGTAGGTGAGCAGCACCTGCTCAGACCAACTAGCCTCTTTGGCAGAGAAAAACATGTTCTCTGGGCCAAAAGCCATTCTGCCCAAAGGGAGACAAGACCATAAGCCAATTCAGTGTGAAAAAGTGTGGCTAAAAATTTTTGATAAGTTTTTTTAGATAATTTTATAAAACATGTAAGTAATATTTTTAAAGCTATGGGTTATCCTGTAAACTGATCTGGTCCCTTTCCATTCTTTCTTAGCATTCTTTTTAATAGAACAAAATAAATGCCTAGAACCCATTACCAGCAAGAACTAAAGTCATTGGCAAGTATCCTAATAACTTTCCCTACAGGACCTTCGCACTCTGCTCAGTTGGGGCCTGCACTGTCCCCAGAACATGCCACGAATATACTTGGCCATGCTCTCAAATTCCCTTTGCCTTCCTTCCTCCCTCTTCTGCCCATCCATCAAGGTTTCCATCAGTACTAAATATCCCCTCAGCCTTTCCTGGTTGTCCCAGCTCTTAGAGATCTGTGCCCCTCTTGGGGACCTGACAGCCTGCCCACACCCACACCTGCCATCCCTGGTGCCCTGGGGTGGTACTTGGGTGGTCTCCTAACCTGGACCGTTGGCCCCTTGGGAACTGTGCCTGTTCTCCACTGTTTGGTCAATTGTCCTCCAAGCCTGCTTCTCCGTAATGAGCCCCTGCATCAGCACTGGGTTTTCCATGCACCAGGTGCTCAGTGCCTGTCTGTTGACTGAAGTCTGCCACTTGCTGTGTCAACGTCCAGTCCACAAGAGTGTTGAATTCTGGTGTGCACACTGGTTCATGATTTACACTGTAACTCAGTATGTGAAGTTGAGAGTAGGAGGGAGCTCCTTAACCAACACACTTTAAACAATTTAATAAAAAGCTAGACAAAGCTACATAAATAAATTGCCCATGACACACGGGCCTGTTTGAGTGCAGAAGATGAGGCTGTGAATGTTCTCTGCAAACTGTAGAGTGTGTGTAGAAAGGGAATGCACTGCACAGTGCAAGGAGTTGACATGTGATTGTCAGGTCACAACCCTGTGCAGTCTGTCTGTCCGCTCCAACATGGTAGCCAGACAGCTCAAGCTGTAGCCAGAACAGGAAGCTCAGTCCCATCCCTGGCTGTTTCCACGTAGCAACAAACAGGAGCGGCGCGCTCTGCATGCCTGGCTGCCCACCTCTCATCTCCTGCGCCTCAGGCATGAGCCAGGAATTGCAGACCACAGGCCCCAGAGCAGGAGTGCGAGGCACAGAGAGCAGCAGGGCAGGAGGAGAGCGAGACCATGTGGAAGGGCCCCCTGCGGCAAAGCCAAGTGGGTCCTCTGAGTCCAAGGCCTTCGGTTCACTGTCCAGCTCCAAGGGTGCTGCTGGCCAACAGAGCGGGCTCCACCAGAGTCCTGCCATGTAACCAAGCTAAAACCTTGGGCCCACCTGGGGGAATTCCCATTCTCCACACTCAGCTCAGGGGCTCTTCATTTAACACTAATGCTCACAGCTAGCACTTCCCGGGTGCTGTACATACATTGAGCCTCCTGCAGCCCCATTTCACAGATGAACCAGCTGATACTAAAGAGGTCACATGACATGACTAGACACCCACTGCCAAACACAGAGCTAAGTTCAATACGGGGTGCTCCAACCTGCCCGTGTGCATCTTCCCCTAAGGTCTGAGATGTGTTTGCTGCACCCCTGGTTGAGCACCAAATTCCTGGTGACATCACTCAAGGCCATGTCTTTCCCATGGAGGTCTTGGGCTCAAGGTAGAACCCAGATGCAGAAAAGAAGAGACAGACTCAGAGACAGACACGGAGAGAGGGTGAGAACCTGTGTGCTGGGGAGAGCACCAGAGTTAGAGTCGGAAAGGCTAAGCAATGGCCTTCTCTCTCACCACTGTGTGGCCTGGGGCAAGTCACTGCCCTCTCTGGGCCTGTGTTCTCAACTAAAGAATGAGCCCGGCCGGGCATGGCTCAGCGGTTGAGAGTCGACCTAGGATCCAGGCGATCGGGGTTCGATTCCCGGTCAGGGCACATGCCCAGGTTGCAGGCTCAATCAATGACTTTATCATCATTGATGTTTCTATCTCTCTCTCTCCCTCTCCTTTCCTCTCTCTGAAATCAATAAAGATATATTAAAAACAAACAGACTGGGGGATGTGGTGCTACTGTCTCTAGTGGTTGGAGGCCAGGGATACTGCTAAACATCCTTCAGGACNAAAATATTAAAAAAAAAAAAAAAAAAAAGAATGAGGCAGGAGACAAAGTAAGCATAAGGGCCTCAGGCTTCTCACAGGCCATGCTCCTCTGATCAGAGGGATGCAGGGCTTGGCATGGTTAAGCTCAATGCCCAGTTGGGCAGGGCTCAAACAACAGAATCTGGGCACTCTGAACTCTGCCCCATTGTGAGCTTCCCTCCCCCTGCTCCATGTCCAACCCCCCCACCTCCACTTCAATATCCCCACCACCTTTCACTTCAGCTCTGTAGCCAGTGTGGCAGACATTAATTCACCTCCCACCTTCACACCCCAGGTCACTCCAGCTCCCCTCCCTGAGGTGGTTGGCCCAGGCTGGCAGCCTAGAGTTTGCCTCTCTCTGGTTGGTCCTAGAACCCCCTCTCCTGATCTGTCCCCAGTGTCAGGTCTGAGGGTAGGTGAGCAGGGTAAAGGGAGTTGAAAAGGGAGAAGCTAAAGGGAAGGGAGAGATAACCACCAGATTCAGGTAGGGCTACTAAAGAAGATTCGCCTGGGAGCCTTTTCTTCTTCTGTGGTCAACTCATGTGGGTACCCATAGGCAGGGCCCACAAGCCAGTGGATTATGGCCAGCGCCCACCCTGATTGGGTCAGTATCTGATCTCACAGACTGGGGCCTGAGTTATCGGTGTTATTGAATAATTTTATTACCCCATCACTTCTTATCACTCAAAGCCAGAGAAGACAGACCTGAAACCAAAACCCACATTAGTGCAACCCCTGATCAAACACCCCCACTAACTAACCAGGTGAAAATAAACAGAGCCGAGTTTGCTATGCCAAGAGAACACACTTTATTGAGTTAACTTCCAGGGAAACCTAGTTTTGCATGCATAGAAGCAGTGAAGTCCAGAAGCACAATATAAGAAGTATTTTGGTAGAAAAACCTGCTGAGCGGGGAGCTCCTAGAGGGAAGGGGGGTCATTTGGAGACGGGAGCCACAGGGGTGTCCCCCTTCCTGTGGGCCAGGCCTGCCCTGGTGGGCTGGGTGGCTGGTTACAGGGCAGGACTATATGTGCTCCCTGGAGGAAAGGACTTTCCCATCTCTGATCTCCTCGGCGATGGTGCGAATCTAGGTGCAGACATGGGAAGCCGGGGAGCAGGACACGCTGGAGCTGTAGGGAATTCTAACGGCATTCTGTGGCACAAGGGTGGGCAGGCAGCCTGGGAAAATGAAATCCTATCAGATCGTGTGTGGCATTGGGGCATGGCACTGACATCATGTTAAACAGATTTAGGGGATCAAGTGAGACAGGTGGGTGACAACAACCAACGGCCTCAGACAGTGAGAGGGCTGCAGGGACAATGGTTGGACCCCTGTGAATCACCAAAGTCCAGGACAGGAAGGAATCTCTATTAAGAGGCTTTGGATCAGTCCCCCTTCATCTGTGTGCTAGCCACTTCTGGGCTGCTACTGCCAGTGAGGCACTAAAGGTGGGTGGGTCTAGGTGCACCCTCTCCCCAAGCCTGACTCCCCAGGGCCCATCCATGGCCACTCACTTGCAGTCTTCTCCCTCCAGGAGGCAGCGGTAGGTGGCGATCTCCGACTCCAGCCGGGCCTTGACGTCCAGGAGGACCTGGTACTCCTGGTTCTGCCGCTCCAGGTCGCAGCGGATCTCGGCCAGCTGGGACTCCACGTTGCTGATCAGGCACTGCATCTGGGCCAGCTGGGAGCTGTAGCGGGCCTCGGTCTCCGCCAGGGTACATTCCAGGGAGTTCCGCTGCAGTGGGAAAGAAGAGCTGCCAACCAGAGGGAATCCCACCCAGACACCCACAGCCCTGGGATTCTGCGTGCCACTGTGATCACGCCCCATGATCATCTAAGTGCTGAGGCTGGAGGGTCAGGGAGCCCACTTGCCACAAGCAGTGGCCAGCCACTCGGGCAGGGGGCACTCACCATACTGTGCTGGGCCTGCAGCTCAATCTCCAGGGCGTTGACAGTGCGTCTCAGCTCAATGATCTCCGTCTGGCAGCACTGAAGCTGCTCTGAGCTGGACACCACCTGCTGGTTCAGCTCCTCAGTCTGAGAAACATGAGAGGGCCCAACGCGTGGTCAGACCAAGGGAAGCTGCTGTCAAGGGTAACCCCACCCCAGGAGCTGGTTGCCCTGGCTGCCCCAGCCCCACCTGCGTGTTGAACCAGGCCTCCACGTCTCTGCGGTTACTCTCCACCAGGGCTTCATACTGGCATCTCATATCATCCAGGATCTTGTTGAGATCCACTGGGGGGGCGGCATCTACTTCCACATTCAGTCGGTCCCCGAGTTGGCAACGGAGTGCGTTGACTTCCTGCAGGGAGCAGACAAGGTGGCATAAGATGATGAGAAGGATGCTGGATGGGGGGATCGACTGAGCTGCATTCAGACCTTCCTCACTTGGTCGCCAGCTATGTGGCATTAAACAGGATACTGGACCTCTCCAAGCCTCCACCTCCTCAAGGACTTGTGCCTACCTCCTCAGGGGGTTCAGGAGAGTGAAGTGAGATGATGCAAGGACCAGGCAAATAGAATCATTAGCAGGCACTACAGTCCAAATGGAGATTTAGTGTCATGGGCAGGAGTGTGGGATCTGTGTGGCCTTAGGCAAGCGATTTAACCTCTCTGTACCTCGGTTTTCTCATCTGTAGAATGGAGCTTGTAATAGTGTATCCTCCTGGGATTGTTATGAGGATGAAACGAAATGAAAATGAAACACAAAGTGCTTTGCACAGTTCCTGGCACACTAAGTCATAAATAAAGGTCAGCTGGAGTTACCATGGAGGTGGTTGTCACAATTGTTAAGCCCAAGACTTCCCACTGGATGGGAAATATTGGGAAGTCATGTGGCACCAGCCTCACCTCCTCGTGGTTCTTCTTGAGGCAGAGCAGCTCCTCCCTCAGAGACTCCAGCTGGGCCTCCAGGTCGGCCTTGCACAGGGTCAGCTCGTCCAAGATCCTGCGTAGGCCATTCATGTCCGACTCCACCAGCTGCCGCAGGCCCAGCTCCGTCTCGTACCTGCAACACACAGAACCCTGCAAGTCTGCAGCAAAGGAGCCACGCACAGGGAAGGCCCCCTGCCCTGCTATCCAGCTGCAGTAGCTGATTTGGGGTCAGCAGCACGTGGTCCTTTCCCTTGACCCAGAAGGGATCCAGAGCCAATGCTGCAGGCCTCACTCCCACCTCACTGGCTCCCAAGGGCAGGGGATGGAGGCAAAGGAGCAGCTCAGAGACCTCCAGGATCAGGCCTACTCACTTGGTCCGGAAGTCGTCAGCAGCCAGCTTGGCGTTGTCAATTTGCAGGAGCAGCCTGGTATTCTCAGCCTTGGTCAGCAGGATCTGGGGAACAAGGGGCATCCCATGAGCTGGAGAAGGCCAGCAGGGTGGGGGCAGGTGGGAAGGGATAGCACCTTCAGCATCCCCAGCCCTGAGCCCAGGTATAAACGGAGTGTCAGTCCTAGGAGGGATGTCAGTGGCCATCAGTCCTGACATCTGTAACCCCCACAGGGGCACAGTGGGCAACACTAGGGTGAATGGAGATAACCAGGCTGAGCTGGAGTCCAGTTCTGTATCCAACACTGACAGGCTTTGTGATCTTGGGCCAATTGCTGAACCTCCTTAATTTCAACTGCCACATCTGTTCATAGGATCCAGTAATGCCCATCTCTCCAAGTGAGGAATAAATAAGCCATGGAAAGGAGCATGTTAGGCACAGTGCCTGCGCCCAGTAGGGGCTTGGTGCATATTTTTGCCCTTTCTACAGCCAAGACAGCGAGGGAAGGGCAGGAATGGCTGGCAACTGGTTACAAGCAGCAGAGAGGTCTGGGCCCCAGGAAATCAAGGCCCCAAAGAGAAAAGCTTGCCTTGATAGGAGAATTCCCTAAGAGCCATAGTCCCATCTATAGTCCCTTGGTATGAGACAGACCCCCTCCAGGAGCGGGGCTGCCAGGCTAGAGAGGGGCCAGGTCCCCATTACCTTCTGCTGGAGATCCTCGATGGTCTTGAAGTAGGACTGGTAGTCCGGGCAGATGTACGGGATCTGACACTCGCACCACTCTCGGATCTTGGTCTCCAGCTCCGCATTCTCCCGCTCCAGCTGCCGCACCTTCTCCAGGTAGTTGGCCAGGCGGTCATTCAGGAACTGCATAGTCTCCTTCTCGCTGCCATTGAAGGAGCCCTCGCAGAACCAGCCCCCACTGCCAGCAAAGCCAGAGGAGTGGCACCCAGAGGACAGGTAGGAGCCAGGCAAGCAGCTCCCAAGGCCAGAGAGGCCCATCCTGCAGGAGGAGGCAGAGCCCACAGCACCAGCAAGACTGGGGACCCTGCAGGAGCCCACAGAGCGAACAGGGGACACCCGACACATGCCACTTGTTGTGCCACAGAGGCCCTTGATGGACCCAGAAGAGAAGATCGAGGAACAGATCTGCGTGGCCATGATGCTGGAAAAGAAAGATCCCGCTTAGCAAGGAGCTGGGTTCTGGTTCTCAAGGCCTCTCTGGGGCGTTTATATACCCTCTTCGTGGGGTGTTGGTGTGTTACTCTTGGGAAAGCCTATTCCTATTCCAGAAAGCTAATCTCATTAAAACGTGATTTTTGCCACCCATCCAGAATTCCCTGCCTTGTAAAAAAAAAAAAATTGTTCAATTTGGTTGGCTAAGTCAGGACTCTCAGCTGTTGTCACTTTGGAGCAGAATATGAATTTTATTGCCTCTTCAAAGACTTTGCACCAGATCCCATAAATCGGGAGTGGCCTCACGAATGACATTTGGTTCCTGCCCTGTCTGTGTGCCTTCCCCTGAGGAGCCCAATCTGTCCATTTGTCACCATCATCTACTACCCCACCCCTCATAGCTGCTGACCTGGGCCTGGGCCACTGGGCTGCTGAAAAAGAAGCAAAGAAAAGTAAAATTCATGGAGCATCTATTATGTGCCAGGCTACAGTTATTTCATCTACACCTGACAACAGTCCTGGGAAATGGCCAATATTGTCTCCATTTTACCAATGTGGAAACTGAGGCTCAGTATGGTTAGAAAATAAATAAAGGCCTGCTTGAGGTAAACAGACAGTGAATAAAGAACCTAGGTCTGAAACCAGGGTTCTCAGGCCCTAAATCCCACACCCTTGTTCCCCACACAACCAAGGTCAAGTGCCACTACCCAGAATTTAGGGACGGGGGACCTAGGTTCAAATCCCGGCTCTGCTGATAATCTGCTGAGCATGTCACCCCCTCTCTGGCCTCCTCGGTGTCTCCATTATGACAGGAGAGATCACCAGCCTACCCTGCATCAAAAGTCAGAAGTAAAAGTGTTTTGAAAACCATCAGGAGCTGTAGAGATGTTGGTTAGGCTAAGAGAACAGTCTTTGGTGGTTGTGTATGGCTGGGGCCAGCAAAGGATCATGGGAGTGAGACTACAAATGGGGCTGCTTTGGAGGGCAGTTCCCTTTGTGGCCCCCAGTTCTCTAAACTGAGGAGAGTAGAATCAAGACCCCAAGATAACCTGCTCTGACTCCCCAGTCCCTGAACTGGGCACAAAGATGCTCAACGCAGACTCTCTGGACAGGGAAGGAACAAGAGAAACAAAATCCTGCCAGGTCAGTGAGCAGGCCCGGAGGGGAACCCGAGAACTCAGGAGCAAAGGTGAACGCGGCCTCTGCCTCGCCACGCGGGCTATCCCGAGGCGTGGGCCATCTGCTCACTCCTCTCCCACACAGACGGGCTTCGCAAGGCTGGCATTTACGGAGCATTTATGTGCTTCTGGAGTTGTAATTTACCAGCCTCTTAAAACGCTTTATAAGCTTCTCTCTGAAATTACTCAGGTGGGTTGGCTGTGGTGCACAGCACCTCGCCCAGTGCAGTGGGCACCCTCACAGGATGCCCCAGAGCAGCCCGGTGGGCTCCTGCTGGAGGTGAGAGCGGGGCAGCAGCCTCCAGAGCCCCGGCCGCCTCAGCCCCGCTTCCTCACAGCTGCCCTCCTCCCTGAGCTGCCGGGGGGCCTAGGACCGGGCCAGCTCAGGGTTTCTCTACCTCGGTGCTGCTGGTGTTACAGACTACATAGTTCTCTGTCGTGGGGGCTTCTCGTGCATTGTAAAATGTTGGCAGCATCCTTGGACTCTATGACCAGGCGCTAGTAACAGTCCCCTCCCCCAGATGCGACAACCAAAGATGTCACTAGACATTGCCAAATATCCCCTAGGAGGCAAAATTGCCCCCAGTTGAGATCCATTGGACTATCTGTACAGGGACTGGGGCTCTGCCCAGGCCTCCGATAAACACCCCCTCTGCTTTCTAGGACAACTAGTGCGGAGTCTGGAGGTCACTGTGGGGCCCTCTCAGGCAAGTCCTCAATGCACCCATGCCTCAAATTACCTCATTTGTGACACGGCGTGCTTGTTGTGCAGGCAGCTCTTACCAATCCTCTGGCACGGCGGCTCTTCTCTGTTTGGAGTCTCCGGCTGAAGTTGATCTCCTAATTTTTTTTTTTAATCCTTCCACTGCGAAATCCATACTTGAAGCTAACTGATTCTAGGTTTCTCTCAGGACCACAGTAAGTAGGGTCTGCGGCTCTGGCTGTTCCCACTCTCAGCCTGTGATCAGGAGAGCCACTGTGGGCCAGAGTCCATGCAGGGGTCTCCAGGGCTGGGGAGAGTCACTTACCTCTCCAGGAGCAGGTGACAAGCAGGCCAGAGAAGGTCTTTCAGTCGCCCTCAGTCCCCTGCCTTCCCCCATGCTGTAGACTTCAAGGCCACCTCTTGGAGGCAAGAGTGGAGGGAGCCGCTTGGGAAGAATTCCTCTTTCTCTCCTACCCAGCAGCCTGGACCACAGTGGAATGGGGAGGCCCAAGTGGGACAGACGCTCTGCCTGCATCAGAGGAGAGAACCCGGACTCGCAGAGCTGCTCGTCTCCCAGGATAGCACCAGGTGGCCGCCCACCCTGGAGAAAACCCGCCTGTTCAATGTTTAGTAAATCAGGGCTGCCTATTTATGAGGTTTTATATCAAAATAAGGACTTATTCTGAGACCATTCCTTCTAACATTATTCAGAAATACACTGGGCTGAGGGTCAGGAAACCCGGCCTCCAGGCGGAGCTCTGCCCAAGCTCCCTGTGTGAGCCCCATCCACTCTGGGCCCCAGAGTCCTGATCTGAACAGGAAGGGCCTGGACAGGTGCACTTCAGGCCATTACGTCTCAGACATTATAGGACTTGAGGCCCAAGTGTTTCCTGTGGAGACAGCCAGGAGTCACCTGGATGTGTCTGTGACTCATTCACCATTGCCCACGGTTCCTGTACCATCTCAGTCGCTGACCTAGAAAATAAAGAGGAAACACGAAGGTTCTTTCCCATGACACGATGGAGTCTTCTTTTCTTTTGTAAACCACCATGGACCTCAGATCTCCCTTGGCCTCCAGGCCTGCACATCAGGCAAAAGCAATGGCCTGGGCTTCCTCCTGGCTGTCCTCCTTAGGCAGAGGTGACATTAACCACCTCCCAAGGCTGTTCCCCAAAAGGCCCCATTTGAAGGTGCAGTGTCATCAGGACATGGAGCAGGCATCCCAGTGCATCCCGGAACAGCCTGTCACGGTGTGCCCAAGGGGGAAATGGGTTCTCTGAGCAGGGTCCCTCTTTCCCTGCTTCTCTGGGCTGTGGTCAGAGCGCGCCAGCCACCACCACACCATAGTGCCCCAGAGGCATTGGAGGAAGCAGACAGTGGACCATGGAGCAGCCAAGACCCCTAGAACTGGGCACCAAGGGGACTAAGATCATTCAAGAAGTCCGTGGCTGCCTCTCTCAGTGTCCTGCTGGCTTAGGCTTCATCTTTCTGGTTGTCTCCTGCCACCTGTTCCACCTTTGATGCCCACACATACAGATCCTGCAGAATTTCCCACCATAACAGGCATCTAAGAAATGCTGATCCCGTGTCTTAACCCCTTTATTTTTTTTTTAATTAATTTTTTATTGATTTGAGAGAGAGAGAAAGGGGGAGACAGAGAGAGAAAGAGAGAAATGTTGACTTGCTGTTCTACTCATTCATGCATTCATTGGTTGACTCTTGTATGTGCCCTGATCCAGGATCGAACCCCCAACCTTGGCATATGGAGACGATGCTCTAACCAACCAAGCTACCCAGCCAGGACCTGTGTCTTAACCCCTCTAGAACCTTCCCAGCAGTCACCTAGAAATGGGGAGACCCACACTGACCTCTTTCCCTCACCTACACACAACTGCTTTTTCTTTGTAACAAAGAATTTGTACAAGTGACAATGCACCTGTGATTCCCGGCCCCTACCAGACAAGCATGGTTACTATATGTTCTGTGTCAAATAACCACATCAAAAGCTTGTGCCAAAGCTACCACTAGCTGGTGTTAGGTTCTAGTACAGGCATGTATTGACAGGTACACAAAGTTGAAGGAAGCATTATGGGAGGGGAAAAGACTTCAATGAGGACATTTTAAGCCACCAATTTACTTTGTCCAGAGATCTGGAAAAAGTTCTCTCTTACTTAGTTTCGACGGCAGAAAACTCAGGGCTATTTACATACCTGCTGAGGATAGGGTTCCCAGATTTAGCAAACGAAAATCCAGGCAATGTTTGGGACATACTTATACTAAAAAGTTATTCATTGTTTACCTGCAATTCCAATTTCACTAGGCATCCTGCATTTTATTTGGCAATCCTAAGTAAGGAAGCATCATCAGCTCAGAGCCTTGGCCCAAAAAGGCACAGCTGTTCCTCCCCTCCTATCACCATGACTGGCTGGTCTTGGGGACATGCATATCTGGCTTCCCATAGAAAATTGTGCCTTTCTCTTATCTGTACCCTATTCTCAGTGGCTGCCCTTTTTTGCCATCACAGACCCAGTGAGCAGGACTCAGATGTACAGTGCTGTGTTGTCCTCACTCTTGTCCTGGCCACCTCAGTGACATTCCACCCTGATGGCAGCTGCCTTGAGCAGAGTGACTCAGAGCTTCCTAGGCAAGATTAGGCAAGTCCTTCTTTGCTCCATTTCTTACTCCCCCAGCCTATCCTCCAAACCTCTGCCTGTCCCTGCTGTCCCCAGGCCTCACCAAGCTCAGGACACTCTGGACACACACTAGGTGGCCAAGGAGGTCTTTCCACAGCTCCCTCTACAGAGCACAGAGCCCCTGCTCAGGGGCCTCAGGAGAGGCCTCGGCCCTGAACAATGTTTTCTCCCAAGGCTCTAGGATCTGCAGGGCTCCCAGACACCCAGCTTCCCACATGCTGCTCTGTGCATGGTCCTGAGTTCCCACAGGGCCTTGGCCATACCCTGATTAGGCCTCAAAACTCCCCCTTTGCCAGGCCAGAATTGCCCTGAAACTCTCATCTCCCCCAAAATACAAAGGTATTTTTCTCTCCCCCAGGGTATGGCTTTGGCAAGTGCCCAGGGCTTCAGGATTCTCCTCCATACTGCTCTTGCCGTGGGGGAGGCCTAGAGAGCCACCCTGACCCCAATCTTAAGTCGTACCTCTCTGGTTTTCTCACGCCAAGCTCTGCCTTCTCACCCACGGGGAGCTCTTCCTGCACAGCTGTGCTAGCTGACAGCTCCCATCTGGAAGAGTCCAGGGCCTCCTGCTCAGATCCATTCAGTCCCTAACTCCCCCCACCCAGCTTTTATGGAGAATTCCAGAGCTGTCACTGCTCTCCCTGATGTGCTTAGAGGACCTGTGGTTTGTGGGAGACGCATGGCCAGGCCCACGGGGAGAAAGAAGCTGGTACCGCGTCCCCTTGATTCAGATACCACTTAACTGAACCACAAAGCAAATCTCTCCATTTGATTGGGTCCCATCATCTGCATTTACAGGGGCTGGTGTGTGGTAGCTCTCACAGCATGTCTGCAAACCAGACTGTGGGCTCCAGGCTGTAATTAGCCATGCTTTATACTGTGGATTCCACTTTCAACCTGGCCTGAGATCCTTGGATGAAAGAAGCCACACAGTTATTATGGCTGTCTATAAAAATGGGCCAGAAGAGTGAACACCAACTCTTGGCCAACTCCCCCAAATCTCCACCCCCGAGAGCAGCACCCACCTACCCACCTGATTCCTCCCAAACTCTGTGGCTCCCAAAGGAGCTGCTCAAAGGGAAGCAATCCACATACCCTGCCCCCCTCCGGCCACCAAAAGACTCAGGAACATCATCCACCAGGGAGCAAGTCCCTAGTAGCTCCAGAGATGCACTAACCCAGGTGGCGGGGGGAGGGGGGGTGACAAAGGCCCAGTGGGGAGGTTGGAGGAGTGTTATCGACCGTAGTCCCCCTGTGACATCTCTTTCTTCTCTTTCCCAGGCTTCCCTTGGGTGTCGGGAGAGGGGGGAGGGGGACAGCAAGATTCCTCTTGCCTGGCAAACCTGGACACCTTTATCTCATACTCTGTCTTCTGTGGACCCTCAAGACTATCACCCAAAACAGAGGGACAACAGGGACCCAAGAGGGTCCCTGGGCTGCAGCTCTCTCCTCAGCCATGTCCTGCTAGCCCCAGTGCCCAGCTGCCCAACATGAGGCCATGTTGGGACCAGGCCAGGGTAGACCAGGTCTAGAGCCCTATCCTTTCACTCTGTGTCCCAGCGGGTGGCCTTAGAGGCACTGACTTGCTTTCTGGAGTGAGCCTGCCCCCTGCAGGACCCAGGCAGGACAAGCAACCCCATGGGGAGTGCAGAAGTGCCCTGGCCTGTCCAGCCAGGAGGAGCCTCAGGGAGAGGGAGGAGCCTTTTGCTGAGGGTGAGAAGGAGGGTGACAGAGCAGTCAGGAGTCACAGGCAGCACAGCAATTAGCCACCTCTGTGCAGCACCTGCCGGATGGAGGTGCTTCACTCTGGAGCTCCAAGGCACTGGGAATGAGGCCAGGAGAATGCTCTGACTGCCCCCACATGTCTTCAGTTTGACCCAGTTGTCCGTGTTTGCAGGGTGCTGTCATCCATGAGCCCCCTGTGGCCCCTGTGTTTGTCATCATTGCACCTGTGTGCTGTTGGCATACCCAGGTGCCTATGTCCTTCCCCACTGGGAGCTCCCTTGGCTGAGCTTGTCAGGGTGACCTGCTCACCCATAGCCCCAAACCAGGGTCTTGGCAGCTGCCACCCACAGAAACCAAGCCAGAGTCAAAACTACGTTTGCAAAAAGACAGGAAATTTTATTGGATTATCTTTTCTTTTTAGCAGAGAAGCTGAGAATCAGAGCAACCAGGTCAGGAAGAAAAGGAAGCTGACCCAGAGAGAAGAGCAAGGAGCCAAGGGCCCACCCTAGGGAACGTGGGGGCTGGGGCCTCGGAGCCGAGTGACAGCTTCCCGAAGCCCCTCCCTCTCTCCTGCAGGAACCGTCAGCTCTCTCCTCCTCTGGATGCTGAAGACAGAGGGAGGGGATGCCAGGCAGACTTAAGGCCTACGGGCGTCAGAAGTACGGCGATTGGACGCTGGGCCAGTGGTAGTGGGGCTGCTGGTGCTGGTGGTTCCTGGGAAACAAGGAGACAGGAGATGCTCAGGTCGGAGAAGACTCGCCTTAGGCCAGGTTAGGAGGACCCCCAACCCTCCCCATTGGCAAGGTGAGGGGATAGTTAATGGGGACTCTGTATGATTGTCCCCAAAGCTGGCTCCCTCCAAGACAGCCCAGTGGCTCTGTGGGGCAGAGCCATCTATGTTGAAGGGAAAACTGATGAGCAAATGTCCACGTTCGCCTCAGCCCCTTCCCTCCCTACACAGGGAGCCCAGCTGCCTCCCTCCCCACCCCCTGGGGCAGAGAACAGGAGCCCCTCCCGCCAGGATGTCCTTACCTCCTGAGGAGGGGAAGCCAGTCATCCTAGAAGAGAGGAGAGAGGCAGCCGTGAGCAGAAAGACAACTGGGGCCAGCTGCGTACCTATCCTCAGGTGGGACAACTCACACCATTGTTTGGAGCCCCTGAGTTGGGCTATTTTATCTAATTGTGCCCTCAGCCCAGGGGCAGCAGGTGCCTGCCAGGTCTGTCTGTCTGTCTCAGGTCTCCAGAGAAGATATTATTGGCCCCTAAATGCAGGGTATTTGCTGGAAGTTTTATGCCCCCTCTGGTTCACTCAGTCCCACCCCCACCCCACCCTGAGCCCACAAGGATGGCCTGGTCTCTGCAAATGGTCTGAAGGCAGTTAAATCACCATTGTAATAGCTTTGTTGGGCATATTTTTCCAATATGAGATGGTCTCTCCATGGTCCCTATTCCTGCCAATCCAATTCAGAGGCCTGAATTACAACGTCCAAAGGTATTTATTCTGCAGCCTGCTGAGGAAACGCCCCCACAGTCTAATTCAAGAGGATAGAGGAGCTCTGATCCTGGGACGTCGTCCAGGCTGTTTAAGCTCAGTCAGGTCCCCTCCTGTCCAGGACATGAGGGCCTGGTCCCTAAGACACCGCCTGCCCTGACACCTGAGGGCCTGCTGTCACTTTCCCAAGGGAGAGGCTGGCGAGGACCTACTTGGCGTCCTGGCCCTCAAGCAGGCTGCGGTAGGTGGCGATCTCCTGCTCCAGCCGCGTCTTGATGTCCATGAGCTGCCCGTACTCCAGGTTCTGCCGCTCGGTGTCAGCGCGCACCTCGCTCAGCTGGGCCTCCATGCTGCTGATCAGGTCCTGGATCTGCACCAGCTGCGTGGCGTAGCGGCACTCCGTCTCTGCCACCGTGCTCTCCAGCCCGGCTTTCTGGTGAGGCAACGGAGAAGTCATGAGGGGAGCCAGGCCCAGGGGAGGCCTGGAGGCGGTGGCCACTGGGCAGGGGACAGCAGGCATACCATGCCAAGCTGGGACTGCAGCTCGATCTCCAGGCCCTGGAGAGTCTGCCTGAGCTCTGTGATCTCTGTCTTGCTGGTCTGAATCATGGCAGTGTTGGAAGACACCTCCTTGTTCAGCTCTGCGCTCTGAAATCCAAGCAGGAAGAAGGTCATGGGGAAGCCCAGATGGAAAGCTTGGCACCCCCTGGCCCCATGGGGTGAGAGGGCCGGGCACCTTGCTGTTGAACCAGGCCTCGGCATCTCGGCGGTTCTTCTCGGCCATGGCCTCGTACTGCTCCCTCATCTCCACCAGCACGCGGGTCAGGTCAATGCCCGGGGTGGCGTCCATCTCCACATTGACCTGGCCTACCACCTGGCTGCTGAACTCCTTCATCTCCTGTGGGGATGGGAAAGGAAGAGGTGTGAAGCTCCTCATCTTTCCTCTCCTTGGCTCTGGATGCTGCTGGAATGTTCTGGAAAGCCCTTCCAGGTCCCGCAATGGAGGCCTGAGTCTGGCCACAGCATTGGGCTCCCCCTTCTCACTGGAAGTGCTGCAGCCATGGCAGGTCCGTGCCCCGTCTCACCTCCTCGTGGTTCTTCTTCATGTAGGCCAGCTCCTCGTTCAGGCTCTCGATCTGCATCTCCAGGTCGGTCTTGGCCAGGGTCAGCTCGTCCAGCACCCGGCGCAGGCCGTTGATGTCGGCCTCCACGCTCTGGCGCAGGGTCAGCTCATTTTCATACCTAAAGGATTTTTTTAATTTAAAAAGCAACACATAAGTGATACTAGGCACTCCCCCAGCCTCTGCACTGGACCCTGCTACTTCTCTAAGACATTCGCTCCTGGCAGGCTCCAATTTCATTGTTTAGAGGAGCATTTTCTAAAACAAGAGACCACTAGGAGGGGTGAGTGAGAAAAACAAACTCACTTGAGCCTGAAGTCATCCGCAGCCAGCCTGGAATTGTCAATCTCCAGGATGACCCGGTTGTTGTCAATGGTGGCCGCCAGGATCTGCAAAACACAGAAAGTAACCACTGGAGGTTCCAGGAGCTTGGGGAGGTGGGCTGAGAAAACATGGGCAGGACTAGCTGTCATCAGACTTTTCCATGTGAGTTTGGCCTCAGTTCCTTTTCTATAAAGGGCCGGCCGGGTCCCTTCAGTTTATTAGCATTTTGTGTCCTGCTTTCTGGTCACGATGGGGAAAATCAGGAGGTGCACTTCAGGGGAACCACCCCCTCCAAAAATATCTTTGGATGATCAGGACTAGCAACCTCTCTAGGCTCTGTCTTGAGAACCCTGTCCTCTGGGTCAGGAGGGAGTCAACCTGGCTGCACGCAGTTCATAACTGCACCGGAGCTGGCCTGCCAGCTGAGCAATGGGGAAATCTAACAGATATACCCATCTATTTTAATTCCTTGGCTAAACTTTTCTATTCCAAAGCACTTAAAATCCACCCCACATAGCTGGGACTCAGCCCAGGCAGGTGGATATATGTTCCAACAGGCTGGCACCACAGCGTGATGGACAGGCTTGGCGGGAACTTGGCTTAGCGCTGCCAAGCCTCTGCCTCCATCTCCCCACCTGGTTGCAACCAATTGAGAATAAACTTAAAATGGGGCCCCTACAAAGCAAAGTAGTATTTCCAGATCAGTGAATGAACTTGTATCCCTTTCTCTATTGATTTTAGTCATTCCTAGTGGCTTTTAAAACTGTCATGGTTTCCAAATAGCACAATGGGTTAGGGCTATAGAGACTGAGTCACTAATAACATAACTGTTTGGAAAGCAATAAAAACATTGCCATGAGTACCAACAACAATAAAAGAAGACTAGGAGAAAATGCATTTGGGGAGTTATGGCCTGAGAAAGCCTATCAGGAGTAGAGACGCTTGGTAGTAAAATACTAGAATTTTCCCCTGCAGAAAGGGTGAGAGTTCCATCCACACCGCATCTTCTGGTCCCCTGGGATACTACATTTCCTGGCCTTTTTGACTCTGCCCTGCACAGAGGAACCTCCTTGACATTCAAGGGCTCACCTTTTCCCGGAGCTCCTCGATGGTCTTATAGTAGTTGCTGTAGTCGCGCTCCGGGCTGGCTGGGCTCTGCTTCAGGTGCCAGTCACGGATCTTCACCTCCAGGTCAGCGTTGGCCTCCTCCAGGGCCCTCACCTTGTCCAGGTAGGAGGCCAGGCGGTCGTTGAGGTTCTGCATGGTGATCTTCTCATTGCCAGAGAGGAGGCCACCATCGCCACCACCAAAGTCACCGAAGCCACCACCGAAACCCCCACAGAAGGCACCTCCAACGCCACCTCCGAAGCCACCTCCGAAGCCACCTCCAAAACCACTACCAGCTCCTCCACCGAAGCCGCAGCTCATGCCGCCCCCATAGCCCCCAGCTGATCCCCCAGAGACAAATCGGCTTGAGCAGGTAGAGATGCCACGGCCCCCTCCCAGCTGGAAACCACCTCCATAGCTGGCAGAGGAGTTCTGCAGGCGACAGCTCATGATGAGAGAAGATGGAGAGCGGGTGTGGGCAGAAGCTTGACTTGGCCTGGGACAGGACTGTGGCTCTTCCCGCAGTGGATGCCTTTTATACACCCTCCACAGAGGTGGGACAATGACCCCATCTTTCCTCCTCCCTTCCCCACCCTCTGACTCGTGCCAGCTGGGCGTCTTTGTTTCCCACAAGCCCAGTTACCTCTGCTCTCCAGGGTGGGTTGTGCCTTGGGGGCGGGGGGTGCTGGCTTTTTTTTTCTGTCAACCATCCCTTGACAAAAGGGATGATTCAGAGGGAACGGTGTTCTGCTTGAGACTGCCCTCTGACAACTGAATTTGCTTTCCTCTCCACTTGAGGAACTTGCTCCCAGAGGCTCTCGGCCCCACCCGATATTGTAATGGGGACTGAGCTGCAAAGCCTTCTCAGGGAGCCTCTGTGAAGGGAGAGGTGGCAGCAAGGTGGTCCAGTGCTTTGAGAGGTCACTGCAGCCCCTGGCCTCCCTTCTTTCTATTCCTAAAACTTCTGACCCGAATGTTCTGCATCCTTCTTAGCATTTCATCTACCCCAGTGCTCCCAGCGACTCAAAGGACAGACTTTGCTTGGTCCTGTAGAATCAACTACCTTGAAAGTATTCAGGTTGAGAAGAAAATGACTCCAAGACCATCAGATAAAGACACAGTGACAAGGAACCTTAGGGACCATCCAACAGAGCTGGGGAAATTGAGGCACAGAAAGAGGTAGCGACCCTGTACATTATAATAGATCATAGTCTCAGACCCCTCGCCACATGCAGGCACTGGGCTAAGAACTTAATACTGGTGACTATAAAGTTTAATCTTTGCAGCAGCCCAGTGAGGTGGGTCCTACTCTTACCCCATTTTACACATGAGGAAACTGAGTCTGAAGGGCAGAGTCAGGACTGAAACCCAAGTCTGGTTCTGTCTGACACTAAGGCTCATCTCTTAGGTATAGCTTTCATATAATAAAATGTACAAATCATGTGTCCAGCTTAATGCATTTTTACCTATATATGAAGTTGTAAGCATGTGTTCACCTGTGCAACAACCACCCAGAACATGCCCAGCACTCCATCAAACAACTGGAGCCTTTTCCCAATTACCCACACCCCACAACCTGAAGACAACCACAATCCAACTTCTGTCACCATAGGTCAAGTCAGAGGTCCTCAGCCCCAGGGCTACTTTGCTCCCAGGAGACATTTGACGCGGTCTAGAAACATTTGGTTGTCACAACAGGGGGATGCTCCTGGTGTCTGGACAATAAAGGCAGGGATGATGTTAAACATCCTACTATGCACAGGGCAGCCTCCACGACCAAGAATTCTCTCACCCACAAGGTCAGTGCTGTTGAGGTTGAGAAGCCCTGGATCAGCCTGGCCCGCGTGTTTCATGATTCCTTTATACCAGCTGCCTTAGCTGCACAGCCAGGCCCGGAAAGAAAGCCTCGCAGTACCTGAGCGGGGCCATCTCCAGCCCCCCAACCTCATGACACCTGTCTCAGCTTGTGAGTATTTGACCAAGAGGCCACATTGGAGGATGTGACCTAGGGCCTGAGGCCAGACAAGTGGCTGAAACTCAGCCGCTGCTCAGTAACCCTGCCAGGGGGCCCTCACCACCCAGACTGGAAGAAAAGGGCCTTAAGGTGACCACTCAGAGCTCGGGATAGAAGGAGAAGGTTCCAGGTCTAAGAATGAAGGACGCTGGGCTTGGCTCCCAGCCCCACTCACCAGGGGGGCCAGGGTTGTCGTGAATGACCTCTCCAGAGCAGCCTTCTAGCCCACACCAGCCAGAGGGTCTGGATGGGACTGGGCCAGGGGCTGGGGTAGGCTGGCACAGGTTTGAGGTTATCCTTGGCTGATTCAGCAAACAAGACCAGAAAAGAGGGCTCTGAGTCAGGGCTTTCTTGCCCTTTGTTTTCTGCAGATAGGGAAGCCAGCCTGTGTTTCACCCAGCGGGTGTCAGCACCAGGGAGAGAGCCAGGGAGTACTGCGGGTGCTCCAAGACCTCCTGAACCCAGAGATTCGGGCTGACCCCTGACCTGGCCCAGCCCTTCTGCCCCAAACTGATGGCTCAGCTCTCCCTCTGAGAAGGTTTGATTCAGCCCAAAGAGGAGCTCTTGCTCTCTCAGTATAGGATCAAAACTGACAAAAAGGTGATTAATGGAACCTGCCAGGCCTGGACTGATGATCTTCCCAGGGCTGCTGAGCAGGTTCTGGCCAACGCCTCTCAGAGGAACAATACCACAGATCCTGCAAAGCCCTAGCAGCACAAACATGCCTCCCCTCACGGGGTCAAGGCACGGCCCATCCCCTCCCGTCCCCAGCATGGACTTTCGGTGCCTCAACACAGGAATGTGGCCTGTGACCCATGGTGAACCCCAGGGCCCGCAGGGCTGGGGGACACAGCCGGGCCCTCGTGGGGGAAGCTGGACAGAGGTCCCGGTTCTAATGGGACAGCAGAATGCTGGGCTGAGGCACTGCTCGCTTGTCTTGAGCTTTCTGCTTTGCTTCCTGGTGAAATCACACCAAATTCAATCCCCTCTCCAGTAAGTTTCCAGGGAAGAAGAGGGAAAGCTGTGTTCATGAGCACCCCTGTCAATGAGGCTGCACTTAACACATTGTCATCGAGTCCATACCACAACCAGAGAGGCTGCTTATTGGCCCCATTTTATACATGAGGCAGCTGAGGTCCAGGGAGACCAAGCCACTTGGCCAAGGTCAAGATTTAAACTTGGCATGTGGCTCTCTTGACCCCACTTGGTGTTGTCTTAAAGACTTGCTATGAACTCCATGTATGATCTCTGGGTGTTCCATTCTATGTGTTAAAAGATAATAAAATAACACCAGCTAACATTTCTTGAACATTGTGTTAAACACTCTATATACATGACTTCATTTGGTCCTCAAAACAACTTGACTATTTTTAGCATACCCTTTTTCAGATGAGGAAACTGAGGCCGAGAGTTTAAATACATTGCCCAAACTCAGAGCCAAGATTTAAACCTCTGATTCCAGAATCTATGCCCTTAACCACTGCCTGGTAGATCCCTTTCAGGCCAGTGTTAGTGCCATCCTATCCAAACTGGGGTATCCTCTGTTGACCTCTCCCTTCTCAGGACCCTCGTTGCCCCAGGCCTAGCGGGTGGATGGTCCTGCTTCCCATGGTGGCAAAGCCTATGCAGCTGACAGGTCAGCCTATCTAATGTATGTCACCGGTGTGAGCTTCAAAGCTCGGGGCTTGCGAGGGCGCTCATACCGTACAATGTCAGAGGCAGAATTGTCATAGGAACTTTCCCACTCAACCCTCTCATTTCACATGAGAGGAAACTGAGGCCCAGAATGCCAAGGCCCAGGACAATGGGACACAAGAAGAAATGCCTGGATTTACAGCTTAACCACCAACTTATTGTGGGCCTCCCATTGAAATGACCTCCAAGCTTCCTTCAATGAGTTCCTTGCTGAGTCTCTGGTTCTCAAAGGTTTGTCCAGGGTCACCAGGTTGTTCATCTGCAGAGCCCAGGCTTACACCTTGTCCCCAAGCTCTGGATCCATGGTACCTTGCTTGGATCTTAGATCAGGCTCCTCTCTCCCTGGACCACCAGGGGCCCGGAGCCCAGGACGGCTGACCCACCTCCCAAAGGGTCTCAAGACCCCACAGGGAAGGGGCCTCTCCTGAAAGACAGACCCTTCCCAGACAACAGACCTGGCCCTCTGGGCAACTCTCTGCCCTCGAAAACACCTGCTTAACACAAAAGTACCAAGGAGCCTTCTCCAGACTGGCCTCAATGCCTCAGACCCTTGCATTTCCACAGTACTCAGCTTTCTAAAATCCTTTTTATGCCTCCAGGGCTTCCCAGAAACCCAACAAGGTCAGCGAAGGCTTTGAATTAAGTGGGCCTGAGTTTCAACCCTATGTCTGCCATTGACAAGCTGTGTGACCTTGGGAAAGTTGCTCGACCTTTCGATGCTTCAATGGCTGCTACTGAAAAACAGGCATTAGACAAGTTCACATTTGAGAAACACCTGACATGGGATGCTGGGCAGGTGGAAGGCTGCTCTTACTTCCCTTTACAAATGAGGAAATGCCAGCTCATAGTTGCTAGATGATTGGGCCGAGACTTCTTCTGGGCCTCCATCCTGTGCCAACACATTGCTCTGACTCCCTCTCTGGTCCCTGCAACCAGCACGGCACCCACCACAAGCAGACAAGTGATAGTCTGTGGCATTCCTACCGTATTTCCCCACTCAGCCTTCCATTCCCTGAGGAGAAGATCTTTCTCTGATAAACCTCTGCTTACTGCTCCTGGCACAGGAAAGCTTCCACAAAGGCCCGAGAAGCTGTCCCAGGGGTACACTGTCTGCTGATTTGAGTGAGGGAGATTGGCAAACAGGAGTGGAATCCAATGGGGTCACCCCAGCTCCAAATGTAATGGGAAAAGCTGCCAGCTTCTGATTTCCCCTGTGCCGCCAGCTGCCCACGGAGGGACAGGTGAGCACCAGATGGGCATATACCCAAGATATTAGTGAACATCCAGAGCCATGTCTAACGCAGAAAAGCCAAAGAGAAGCAAGGGCATGCATTAGTTCAAGTGTTTATTTAGCACCCACTCTGAGGACACAGCAGTGCCCAGTGTAGACACAGCCCCACTGTCACGGGTATCCAAGGGTTCCCCTCTGAGTTCCCAGGACACAGATCAGCTCACAGAGACCTTCCAGACCAAAGGACCAGACTCCTTTATTTCAAGACGGGGAGACTGAGACCCAGAGAGGCACAAGGACCAGCCAAATTTCTCAGGGGGAAAGTGGCGGGCATGTCACGTGCTTGCTCTAGGAAGCCCAGCCTTAGCAAAAGACACGCCTACGGCCTTAATCCTTAATCCCAGGGAGGCTCAATGCCTGCTTCTCAGCTTGGCTGGAATCCAAGGCCGGCAGCCAGGTGCAGGCAGAAGGCGGGCCATCCCTGCCGCAGACTATTTAAGGGCTCCGCCTGGCATGAGCTCCCCCTGGGTGTGGGCATCTCACTCCAGGGTCAGGTGGGGGTCAGGACTTGGCAAGTCCGAGGACCTCTCTGACAGCCGCTCCTGGAGTCCCAGGAGAGCAGGCACGGGCGCTCCAGGGAGAAACAGCCTTGTTCTCCCACAGCTCAGGGTCCAGCCCTGAGAGAGGGCGGTGGGGTGAAGGCCACGCCCCACATCGCCTCTCTGCACCTTTGCAGAGGTTATTATTCTTGCAAACTAAAAGCTGAGAAAACCCTTTGCCGGCTGTTTAGAAGGCCCAAGACTTTTCCACAGAGGCCTGGAGGTGGGTGAGAAGGAGCAGCAGCCAGGCCATTGGATCTGAGAGTCTAAGGAAGGAGTCCGGCTGTTCCCAGGATGTTGGGGGCATGGCATCTGGTGCTTTGGGCTTCAGTGTCAGCTTAAACCACAGCGCGAGAGACCGAGCTTAGATTCGAGGACAATCTTTCTGAGTACAATAGCTGAATGACACCTGAACAGGCTGCTCAGAGAGGCTAAGAAGTGGGTTTCAGATGAGTACCTCCTGGTAAGAAAGGTGTGTCCATCTTCTGTCACCCTCGTGACGTCAAGAGAAAAGCCAGGGTCTAGAATCAAAGAGACAGCTCCCAGGCTCGTTTCACTGTTTCCCAGCTTGTGCTTTTGTTCAAGTTATTTAACTCCCCTGGGCCTCAGTTTCCTCTTCTGAAAACTGACGCTAAAGGCTGACCAGCTTTTGCAAAGCTGTGGAGACAGTAAATGAGATGCCATTCGTTGAGTGCCCTGCCCAGAGCCTGGCACAGTGTAGACACTTAATAAATTCTATTTCCTTCCTCCAGCCCCAGGGAAACCTGGTCTCAAAGTATGTACTCAGGAGACACGTTCTAGATTAAATCTCCCCCAGAAAGCACAGGCGCCAGCTTCTCTCCAACCAGGGTGGCTGGGCAAGGAGTTTTACGCAATGAGACCCAGGGGCCCCTCTCAGAAGGCTTGGCTCTCCCCCAAAATGATCTGATTCTCAGGATAACAGAGGTTCCCCTCAATCTGCTCTTTCCAGCAGGGCTAGGAAACCAGTTCTTCCTCTCCCCACTGACCCAGCCCAGCCACAGCACCCAGAGTTTTCCACTTCCTCGTTCCCTGCCCTCTCTCCAGGGCTAAGGACCCCAGAGGAACCAGCCCCAGACCAGAGGCAACAAACCAGGTGTGCATGGATGTCGCTGCTTTCATGGGCCTGAGAGCAGAGACACTGGGGTCAGGAGAGTCGCCAGATTTTGAGAGAGGAGGGCAATAGGGGTTGGTGTTGCTTTGGATTTAAGCTTGGGGAAATCAGGGAGGGCTTCCTGGAGCTGAGGGTTTTTTCCTCCTGAACACTTTAAGTGCTTCGTGCAGAGGAGATGGGGGCTTCAGGGGCATGGGGGCCAGCTTTGCACGGGGGCAGAGATGGGAACCGACTCTGCCACCCTAGAGGTCTGGTGTGCCTGGCTAGTAAGGAGAGAATTTCAAATAGCACATGTGCTGAAGGCCAGAAGCAAGGAGGAGGGTCCTGACAACTGGGAAGGGCTGGGGCCTGAGGTCCCAGAAGAAACCCTGGTCTTGGAGTTATACAAACATGGGGCTCAGTCCCAGCCCTCATGCTTCCTATTCAACCATGAGGCCACTGGGCAAGCCCTGCATCTCCCCAACTACCTCATCTCTAAGTTTCCTCATCTCTAAGATGAGAGTAATCAACCCTGACCACCCATAGTCATGAGTATTGAATGAGACCCATGGGTGGGTGTGCCTAGCAGAGTGCCAGTCACACAGTGATGAACCCATACAATCCATGCTGTCAATCGGTAAATAGTCAGCAGTTATCATATTTATTCCTTTTGCATGCTATAGAAATAAAAATAATTTATATTAAAAAATAATAATTAGTTCATATGTCAAGTTCTGTGCCAAGTCTGCAAAATTGCTTTGAGGAACCACCTCCTCACCCACTCACCCACCCACTCCCATCTCCTGCTCCCATGATCACCAAATGGAGTAAGTCAGGCAGCAAGTCACCTGAGCAGCGTGGGTTTGTCCCTGGAACCCTGGGTACCCCAAGGAATGAATTATCACCACGCCGGGAAGAAGCCAAAGTAGGGGGAGATGTCAGGATGTGGGCCCTGGGCCTCCTCAGAGGCCCTAACACAAAAAACTGACACACTACCAAGAGATATTTGAAAAAGGGAAATCAATTTTTTTTATTGCATGGACAGAAAAGGTACGAAAGAACCTGTTACACAAATGAGGCGGGGAGAGCTGGAGGGCAGAGGGAGGGAGAGCTAGCAAAGCTCCGAACTAGGAGACAGGGAGCCCTCTTGAGCTGGACCCTCTGAAGGCAGAAAGGAATTTGCTTTTCCAGCCCCTCCGGCCAGTCCCCTGCTCAGCCTGGGGAGGACGGGCGTGTGAGGGGCATCTTTTCTGCACTGGGCACTCAGATTTCTGTCTTGCGGGAAGAAACCACCTTCCCATCCACTGACTCCTCAACGTTGATGTGAAGTTTGCCGCCACGGCCACCTCCCAGGGACACTAGAAAGGAGGAACAAGCTTTAGAGTGGGGGAGCCTCCCTGTTCTCCTCCACTCTCAAGGGGGCAGGACCTTGGCTGAGCTCCGGGAGAACCGGACAGCACCCTTGATCCTTCCAGAGCTGCCAGAGGGCTGGTATTGAATCACTCATCGCAGGGGAGGGTGGTGGCCGCGGCTGGTATGCCCCGCAGTGAGCAACAATGTCAGGGTTTTTAACTGCACGTGAACAGGGAGTCATCCTAGGCATCTTAGCATAAGTGCATGAAGGTGGGGCCTGAGGGGCTATGCCCTAGACAGAGCCTGCTCAACCTGGAAGGGACTCCATAAATCTTCAACCCCAACTCTACTGGGGGCTGATAGAGGGTCCCAGAGTGGAAGAGGTGTCAACTGGAATGGGTGTGTCCCACCCTACTGAAATAATTGGCCTCCCCATTCCAAGGGGAAGGGTGGCTTTTACCACCCCTCCCCACTTCTTACCTTCTCTGGTGCCAACGCCAGGCATCCTGAAAGAGGGGGGAGCAGATGTAAGCAAAGGCAGAAGCTCAGGTCTCCCTAAGGGAGGCCCCTGTGGCCAGCTCAGCAGTCGTCCCCAGCCCCCTACACCTACCACCCCGACACCTGACTTCTCTAGAGGCTGAGAGCTTCTCCTGACATGCCACCCACACATACAGACAGATTCTGACCTACAATAACGCCCATCTGTTTCATGCATGGGATGGAATCAGCATTAGCCCAAACGCTGTCATTTACCGAAGACACATAGGTTCAGGGAAGTGACGTGACCTGCCCAAGGTAACAGCCAGAGACCAGAGTGCAGAACGCAGAGCCCTTCCTCCTCGCCTAGTTTTCTTTCACCGCAGCACTATCGGCCCCACAGATGACTCTCCACCCCGACAACTGGCCTCTTCCTCATTCCTCCCTTGGCACCCTGGCCCTGCCTGGCATCCTGGCCCTCCAGCAGGTTCCGGTAGGTGGTGATCTCCTGCTCCAGCCGTGTCTTGATGTCCAGCAGGATCTTGTACTCCTGGTTCTGAGCCTCCATCTCGCAGCGGAGCTCACCCAGCTGGGCCTCCAGGCCGCTGACCAGCCCCTGGATCTGCTGCAGCTGCGTGGCGTAGCGGCACTCTGTCTCCGCCAGCGAGCTCTCCAGCCCGGCTTTCTAGTGGGGCAACAGATCAATGGACACTGTGTCAGGCTAGAAGGAAGCACCAGGGGCATCGGGAGAGGCACTGAATGAACGCAGAGAACCCCCTCTGTGGGGGTTGGGAAGGCCAAGGTTTAATCAACCACAGAGGGTGGGATAGACCAGGGTGGGGTGGGGTAGGGCGGCCATACCATGCTGAGCTGGGACTGCAGCTCGATCTCCAGCCCCTGCATGGTGCGTCTCAGGTCTGTGATCTCTGTCTTGGTGGTCTGGATCATCTCTGTGTTGGAGGCCACCTCCTTGTTCAGCTCCTCGGTCTGTAGGTCGCACACATAGAAGTGAGCCCCATGGCATGGGCTTGCTTCCTGGGAGACTTGGGGAGCTGGGGCAGGCTGGGAGGTCAGGCTCACCTTGCTGAAGAACCAGGCCTCAGCATCTCGGCGGTTCTTCTCAGCTATGGCCTCGTACTGCTCCCTCATCTCCGCCAGCACGCGGGTCAGGTCCACGCCCGGGGCTGCGTCCATCTCCACGTTGACCTGGCCAGCCAGCTGGCTGCCGAACTCCTTCATCTCCTGCAGGGTGGTGACAGAGGGTAGGAGAGCAGAGAGTCTGGGGTCCCACGTGCCAATCCCGATCTGTCCCTAATTCACTACATTACCTTGGCTCTCCCCTGTACCCACCCAGCCTCTGTTTCCCGCTGCCCAGGAAGAGGTTTGATCGCATGGGCCCCTCAGCTCTCAGGGCCTCTCTTCCTCTCTAGGCGCTACCAAGGAAGGATCTCAAAACAGCAGGGCCTTTGCATAAGCTCATGAAGCAGATCAGGACAGCAGATCCCACTGGACCAGAGAAGGAAAAGGGGCTCGATCACCGGAGAACAGTGCTCCTTCCTCTCCATGGAGACCCCTGTTTTGGTGTGGGGAGGTGCGTTTCTGAACCACTAAACCCCACAGACAACTATGAGGAGGCACCAGCAGCCCCACTCTGGTCTCCCAGCCCCACCTCCTCATGGTTCTTCCTCAGGTAGGCCAGCTCCTCATTCAGGCTCTCGATCTGCATCTCCAGGTCAGCCTTGGCCAGGGTCAGCTCGTCCAGCACCCTGCGCAGACCATTGATGTCAGCGTCCACGCTCTGGCGCAGGGCCAGCTCGTTTTCATACCTGGGAAGAGAGAGGGAACGCAACGTAAGTAAGGGTGAGGGGTCTGGGCTGCTTGAGCTGGAGGAAGGAGAGAGGCCAAGAAAAGAGGGGAATGCAGAAGGGGAGAGGGGGCAGGAACGCACTTGAGTCTGAAGTCATCCGCAGCCAACCTGGCGTTGTCAATCTCCAGGATGACCCGGGAGTTGTCAATGGTGGCTGCCAGGATCTGTAGGAGACAGAGAGTTGGGTGCCAAGAGGATCCCTCTCTCTTCCCTGCTGTTCTTCCCCTACCCTGTGCCCCAGGTCACCATCCCCTCCCACACTGACAATCTCTCCTCTGCCACCACTGACAGAAATCTGAATCCAACCTTGTCTCAGATGCCCACTACTTGGTCTGCCCATCTCAGGGGCATGGAAGACCAAGGAACCAGGATTGCCTGGCAACCCCTGTGGGAATAGTGTGGCCAGGACTGGAGTGTGTGGGGAGTGCGGGGGCTCTAACAACAGCCCTCTCAGGGATATTCCACCAGCCTCCCCTTGGACAGCTCGCAGCTGCTGGTCCTCCCCTGCACACCTTGACACAGCCAAGGATCTACAGACCGTCCCAGCCGGTAGGAGGGACCTAGAGGGCAGCTGAGGAAGGCATCTTACAGCTGAGAAAACCAGTCCAGGTGAGTGACAGGGTGAGTGAGTGGGTAGCAGAGCCCATAATGAGTTTCAGGTCTTCGAAGTCCCGATAGTGCTTTTGGCACCAAGGGCATCCCCAGTGGGTGTGGCAGGAAGCCCTGTCACTCAGGGCTCCTGAAGCTACACTCATCAGTCTCGCAAAAGAAGCAAAGGACACTTCTGCAGAGCCCTGCAGGGTGTGTGGTTCAGGGAGAGCGGTTGCTTTCTGTAATTGTGCCCAGCTTGGCCCCTATGGGTCCTGACCAGACTCCCAGGATCGGCCTGGCACTGCCAAGCTGAGCAGATGGGCACCGGCATCCACACCTAGAAATCATTCCCTGGGCTCCACGTTTGCCAAGTTTACACACTGGCAGTCACTGCCTGGGCAGGAAAGGATTTCCCCAAGGCAGCAGGAACACTGATGTTAGAGATGTGGACAGGGCACCAGCCATCTGCCCCCTCTCTCTGACCCGTGAGGACTCACCTTGTCCCGGAGCTCCTCGATGGTCTTAAAGTAGTGGCTGTAGTCGCGCTCCGGGCTGGCCGGGCTCTGCCTCTGGTACCAGTCTCGGATCTTCACCTCCAGGTCGGTGTTGGCCTCCTCCAGGGCCCTCACCTTGTCCAGGTAGGAGGCCAGGCGGTCGTTGAGGTTCTGCATGGTGATCTTCTCATTGCCAGAGAGGAGGCCGCCATCACCACCACCGAAGCCACCACCAAAACCCCCACCAAAGCTACTTCCAAGACCACCTGCAAAACCTCCACCATAGCCACTACCAGCCCCTCCACCAAAGCCGCAGCTCATGCCACCCCCGTAGCCCCCTCCTGACCCCGAGGAGACAAACCTTGCAGAAGAAGCTGTGATACTTCGGCTTCCACCTCCCCCATAGAGACTCCCCCCACCAAAGCCACCTCCTCCAACCCGGAGGGCACCCCCCCGGGTAGAGCCACCTCCAAAGGTGGAGGAAGAAGTCTGCAGAAACGTGGTGCTCATGGCCAGGCAGCAGCTGGTGAGCTCTCAGCAAGCACAGAGGATGCTGGTGGAAGGCACAGGCTGCCCTGAAACCGGAGTGCTATGCCTGTCACCCCCCCAGTCCTGAGGCTCCTTATATACCCCCTGGAGGGTGTTGTGGGTTCACGTCTCCTCCCCCAAAGGGAAGCCAACTCCTTCTGCATTCCTGACAAACACAGCTGCCTGCACACCTCCATGTGGCTGGTGTGGAGTTTTGCTTTGCTTTCTTTTTTTTTCAGTGCAACAAAAGAGGTGATTCAGAATGGATGGTGTTGTTGCCCCAGGCCATGGTTTTAACACTTGGATTTCAGGTTCATTTTTACACTCTGTGTTGAGTAAGTAGAGTAGCAGGGAGCAAAGTCACATCAAGCCAGAGCACAGAGCAGCTCAGGCCAGCTCTGCCCTCAGCTGGACTCTCTACTGCCCACAGCCTGAGACCCTCGCCCCTAGGTGGCCAGCTACCTGCTCTCAGTTCCCATCCCTGCTCTGTGGTCTCCAGCTCACAGACCCCCTGTGTGTGCCTACAGGACCCTGAGAGAACCATGGCCTTCAGGGGATCGGTGGGCAGAGGCACATGGAGGGCCCATGGGGACAGGCTGAGGATAGGGGCAGCGGTGTTGAGTCAAGTTGCGGCTGAGGTGACCAGAAGGGACAGCATCTGTCACTACCCTGGTGATGCAAATGGACTCTCCTTCTCCACTCCTCCCCCAGCCCCAGCCCCACTGCACTGGCACCCTCACAAAGGCCAGCAGGCTCCGGGCTGACAAGGGGCTGATTGATAATCCCGCCACCTGCCAACTACACATGTCACTGAAACTTTGCTTACTCCTGGGACACGTTGGGGCAAACCTCTGCAGATAAGACTGGGACAAGTTTCAGGAAGCCCCTACCTTTGGGGAGAGACATGTCACGGCACAGCAGGGCCAGATTAAAGCTGCTGCCTCTGTTTCTCCTGCAAAGCTGCAAGGCTGAGGAGGGACCCTATCCAGAAGGCTCTGTGTGCCTGAGCTGTGGGGATGGAGACGATAGGAAGGCCTGGCAGGCAGACGGAGATCTTAAAGGCAGGATGCTGAGGCCACAGAGGGGAGCCCTTTTCTCTGCCACCAGCTCAGGGCCTGGCTTTCCGTGGATACCTGATACCTGTGGGCAGTGCCACTTGGAGGCGTGGCTTTGGCTCCAGGACTTAGGAAGAAAAGGGGTTGGGGAAGTCAGCAAGACTGAACTGGACAGTCAGGAGGATGGTTCCTGGCCCAGGGCTGCACCGCAGTGCAGTGGGCAGGGCTCTGGGTACCCTCAGTCCAAGGTTCAAATCCTACCTCTATTAGTTGCTGTCTGTGAAACCTTTAAGTCTCAGTTTCTTTTGGCAAATGGGCACTTTCAGTTCCCACCTTCAGGGAAGCCCTGAGGCCCAAGATTCCCCTCCTGTCTCCTCCTAGTGCCCCACCTTCTAAGGGGCCAGGTGGTGGGGTAAGTGTCCATCACCTGGGACCCCTGAGTACCCTCGCCAGGAGGGACTTTTGTCCTCGTGCCCTGTGAGCAGCATCACTCTTCCACATTCTTCCATAGCCAGTGCGTGTTGGACAATGCAGATCGTTATTATTGCCATAATAACAGTAATCCATTACTCCCACTGCATTTTACGGTGTACAAAGTGCTTCTGCATCCAACATCTCCTCTAAACCTCGTTCACAGATGACCCCTGGTCTTGCTTCAGGAGGAATGACTTTGCAGCTCAGAGAGGGGAAGCGATTTGGACAAGGTGGCACAGCTAGTAAGGGGCATCTCCAGGACTCAAATGGCCCTCTGACCCTCACTCAAACAGAGGACAGGACAAGAGGGTCCCTCCCACTGACCCCAGATTCCTGCATGTGAGTTGAAGTGGTGGGAGGGGGACCACAGGCCTGGGTGGGTGGGCTTGGGCTCCTCCTCGCCCAGCATCACAGCGAGCAGGGCCTCCGAGTGCTGGGCCCAGACAGTGCAGTATTGTCTCATGGGTGGGGGAATATTTTCTTCCTCCAAAAGAAAATAACCAAAGTCAGACCAGCCATAGCTCATTAAAGCCTCTGCAGACATTACGGCCCCAGCAATTAAGACAGGAACAATTACACGACATCACCCCCGGGCAAGGGAAGGCTGGATCGTAGCCAGCCCCTCTTCAGCACCCGACTCCCCTTTAGCCCCTTCGGGCGACTTTCCCTCTACTCTCAGGTCCATGCAGGGCAACAGCTGCCCCAGTTGCAAATCCCTGGTTCGGTACCAATAGCTCCTGTGAGCTCAAGGTCCGGATGGGCAATGGCTGGCCAGGCCAGAGATCAGGCTCTGTTTGGCCCACCCCAGGCTGCAGCCTGCCCAGGATGTGGTGCCAGTTTCAGAACTTTGTCCACGGCAGACAGGCTGTCCCTGGAGCTGGCCTCTCCTCCTTGGGATGGGGTGATGCAGCCCAGTGGAAAGAGCTCAGTTGGACTCCACCTCTGGGTGTGATTAAACTTCTCCGAGTCAGGTTCCCGACTTAAAATTCGGTCATTTTTCCACTTACATGAGGTACTTAAAGTAGTCAAAACCATGAAAACAGAAAGTGGAATTGTGGTTGCCAGGGGCAGGGGGAGAATGGGGAGTTATTGTTTAATAGGTATAGAGTTTCGTTTTACAAGAGTTAGGAGGAAAGAGTGATGAGGATGGGTGGTGGTGGTGGTTACACAACAATTTGAATGTACTTAATACCACTTAACTGCACACTTAAAAATGGTTAAGATGGCCCAGCCAGGTGTGGCTCAGCGGCTGAGCTTCAACCTAGGATCCAGGCGATCAGGGTTTGACTCCCGGTCAGGGCACATGCCCAGGTTGCGGGTTCGATCCCCAACCAGGGACGTGCAGGAGGCAGCCGATCAATGACCCTCTCATCATTGATATTTCTCTCTCTCTCCCTCCCTCTCCTTTCCTCTCCCTGAAATCAATAAAGGTATATATTTTTTTAAATTGGCTAAGATGATAAACATGTTATTTATTTTACAATTTAAAGGAAAAAATTAGGCCTTAACACGGACACCAGCTACAGTGCCACAGAGAGCATTTGATGGCCCCTACCTCCCACCCCAGGAGAGATGCTAGGGACAGAGTACCTGGGGCCTGGAGACCTATCTTTGAATTCTTTCTTTCTCATTCATTAAGTGTGTGGCTTTGGGTAACCATGCCTCCTCTGTCTGAGCCTTAGTCTACCAATCTGGAAAAGAGAAACAACTCCTGCCCAGTCTCACAGGGATGGAGCGACGGGCTTGACAGGAAGTGCTTTGCAAACTGAAGCGGCCATATGGCCAGCAGGAATGGAAAGACCTCACCCCCCAAATCCCTCCCCGTTTCTCTCCCTCTCTCCCACTTCTCTATGGCAGCTGCTTGTGTCAACAAAGTACCCCTAGTTTCAGCTCCCAGACCAAGACAGAAAAGTGTTCCCGCCCTTGCCTTCTCTCCACCACTCACACACACAAAGGACAGCTTCATTCCCAACACCCAGACCTGTGCCCCACCTGTGTGGACCCAGACCCCGCCCCTCAGCCACATTCCAGGGGCCTCTGGGGCATGGGGGAGGGTTTCAGCTGTGACAACAGAGGCTTTCATGAACTGGGGACAAATATCTCTGAGAAATCCCAGCCTGGGGTGTGGCCAGGTCTCTGGCCATTAGCTCCAAGGCCTCCTGAGAAGTTAAGTGGGAGAGGGGGGCTGTGGTGCTGCAGGCCAGAGCAGAACAGCTAGGGAGGTGCCAGAAGAGGCTCCTGGTCCAGGGCTGCAGCAGGTGAGGGAAGAGCTGGGCTCTGGAGTCACCAACCATGTGGTTTGGAGCGAGCTAATAAATCTCTCCAAGGCCCCAGGCAAATGGCAGGATTAACATGGGAATGACAGGGCCACAGGCCTCCCTAGCACAGTGCTGGGCTCCCAGTAACAAGCATTCCATTCCCCTACAGACCCTGGGGGGACGGGGTAGAGAGTTCCTCGCTGGCCCCTCTCCCTTACAGGGTAGGCCTGCTGTCACAGACCCGTAGGACCTGAACAGATCCACTCAGCCTGAACCACTCAGCCAGGGCCAAGTGGGACTTATTTACCTTTAATTGGCCTCAGTTTTTGGCAACAAAGCTATAAACCACAGGGGCAGGACCATACCCACCCAAGGGCAGAGTTGTACCAGGAAGCTGAGACTTGCGTTCTGGCTGGCCCAGCCCCAGGCGAGCCAAGTTGGGGGAGCCAGGTTGGGGGGTCGGTGTGGGAGGTCTGGGTCACATCTGGGTCCCATTCCAGGCTCTGGGCCCAGGTATGGGATGGTGGGCAAAGGGGCTTATGTGGGACTGCCTAGGAACGGATGGATGTGTTAGTGCCTGCACACAGACACTCACCAGCAGGCACTCTCCAGTCTTGCTGAGTGGGATGCCGGCCCCCATTACTCCGGCTCTCACCCCAAGGTGCCAGTTTCTCCTGTCCAGTGTAAAAATGTTTCAGCAGGAACTGCCCCAGGGGATCCCTGTCCTAGGCCTTCATGTGGAGCAAGACTGAAATGTACTGAGGACCTGGCACAAGTGGTACGGATCCTAGGAGATGTGGTACAGGATTAGCACTGAGTTAAGAATCAGGAAACCTAGATTCTAGGTTCTTAACTCTGCCCCGTAATTGCCGTGTGGCCTTGGACAAGTTAGTTAACCTCTGAGCCTGATTCCTGCTCTATAAGATCAACTCATACTTACTACCTTTTAGGGTTGTTTTGATTAAATGGCACATAGTAGGTGCTCAGTAAACATTAACTTCATACACAAAAACACCAACCCTTGGAGGAATACAGTTGAAAGAAAACTAATCTGGAAGCAAAAAATCCCACCCTGCCACGTGTTAGAATAGTTACATATATAACAAACCGATTCACCTTTCTGAGCCTTAGTTTACCCCTCTGTAAAATGGGAGCAATGCCTATTTCATGTTTAAGAAACAGATTAATGAAGACTTCTTCAAAAAGGAATTACCGTAACAGTCTGAGTTTGTGAGCACCCTCCCTTCCCTTTCCTGGGACTCTGATCCAAATAAAACCTAAACAGGGCCAAGCCTTGGCTCATTTCCATGGGCTGAAATAACAAACCCGATGTCCTTCCTCCCTTGGGCCATAATATTTTATTGACAGGTTAGAGGAAGAGCCAGAGGTAAGGGTCCCTCCCCTCCCCCGCCCCCTACCAGGAGCATTCCTCCCTCTGCTGAAAGCAGGAAGCCCAGGAGGCTGCTGGACTCAGGCAGTCTTGGTGGTGAGGTTGTTGTAGTAGGCGTCCTGGCCCTCAAGCAGGCTGCGGTAGGTGGCGATCTCCTGCTCCAGCCGCGTCTTGATGTCCATGAGCTGCCTGTACTCCAGGTTCTGCCGCTCGGTGTCAGCACGGACATCACTCAGCTGGGCTTCGATACTGCTGATCAGCGCCTGGATCTGTGCCAGCTGGGCTCCATAGCGAGCCTCTGTTTCCGCCAGCGTGCCTTCCAGGGCAGCTTTCTGAGGGCAGGGAGAGAAAAGGTGACTCAGCGGGGCCTGGTTCCCAGAGAGGGCAGGGACACAGCCACGGCCCAGACTGCCCAAGTCTGCAAGGACCTGAGTGTGCATCCCACAGGGAGGGGGGCACATACCATGCTGAGCTGAGACTGCAGCTCGATCTCCAGACCCTGGAGGGTGCGACGCAGGTCAGTGACCTCCGTCTTGCTCATCTGCAGTTGCTCCGTGTGGCCAGCGACCTCCCGGTTCAGCTCCTCAGTCTGCAATGAGAGGAAGCGGAGGGAATGAGCACTGAGGCAGAACTTTGCCTCAGAGCTTCAAGCCCTCTCTCCTTGCCACATCCCCAAAGGGCACCTTCTTCCCCCTTCATACCTGGCTGATGAACCAGGTTTCAGCATCCTTCCGGTTCTTCTCAGCCATGACCTCATACTGGCTTCTCATGTCACTCAGGATCTTGGCTAGGTCAATGCCAGGAGCGGAATCCACCTCCACACTGACCTGGCCACCCACCTGGCCCCTCAGAGCACTAATTTCCTGGAAAGACAGGGCAGAGATGGACATGTCAGGGCCCAGAGCCTGCTGGGCCTGAGCCAGGTCACTTCCCAACCCCTCAGGCCAAAGGGGGCTGGTTTTCAGGTGCAGACCTAGGGGCTGGCACTGGCGGACAGACTGGGTTTCCACCATCCCCTGCTGGAACCCTGGAAGCTATGCTCCACACGTAGGGCCACGCTGAGAGTGCAGCAAGTGTGGCCATGATCAGAGTATACAGAATACAAAAGTGTCCTCAGCCCTGGGAAGCTGGGGTGGCCCAGCGGGAAACCCACCTCCTCATGGTTCTTCTTCAGGTAGGCGAGCTCCTCCTTCAGGCCTTCAATCTGCATCTCCAGGTCGGCTCTGGCCAGGGTCAGCTCATCCAGCACCTTGCGCAGGCCATTGATGTCGGCCTCCACGCTCATGCGCAGGGCCAGCTCCGTCTCGTACCTTTCAGAGGAAATAGCTGCAGTCAGGCCAGCATTTCCTCTGTACCTCTGAAGACTCCCCCACTTCCCCAGGGTCCAGAGTCTGTGAGGGGTGTGCTTCGGACCAGTGCCCCCACTGCACTGAGCCCTAAAAGGGCCTGGTATTGCCTCCCCTGCCCCACCCGGGGGCAGAGGTGCTCACTTGGTTCGGAAGTCATCCGCAGCCAGACGGGCATTGTCGATCTGCAGGACAACCTTGGAGTTCTCAATGGTGGCACCAAGAATCTAGAAGGCAGAAGGTTGGCAGTTCAGCACACTGGCACTGCCCACCACTTTCCTTTCAAAGAGATGGGAGCAAATGAGTATGCTCTCACTCCCTGGAGACAAGCCCCAACCACTCCTCACTGCCCACAAGCCTACGGTCTGGTAGGCCTTGGAATCAGTCCCTGACCCGGAGCTGAAGCAGTGGTTTCTTTTTTATTTTTTTTTTAATATATCTTTATTGATTTCAGAGAGAGGAAAGGAGAGGGAGAGGGAGATAGAAACATCAATGATGAGAGAATCATTGATCAAGCCCGCAACTGGGCATGTGCCCTGACCGGGAATCGAACCCCGATCGTCTGGATCCCAGGTCGACGCTCAACCGCTGAGCCACGCTAGGCAGGGCAGCAGTGGTTTCTCACCACTGCCCAGGACGCTGAGCCAGGGGGTAGGTGATGAGCAGGGGAGGGCAGGCAGGTAAGCTTGGAGAGACTGTGCCCAGGGAAACTCTAGATGGTGTCAAGGAAGGCAGCCTCTATGATATGAAAGCCAAAAGCAGGGAAGTGGCGGGGGTTACCCCCCTCCCCCCAATCTATACTCCTCACTCAAAGCAGTCTGCCTCAAGTAAGGAAATCTGTTGAGCACATGCATCTATTATATGCCAGGCACCTTAACCTTACATTTCTTTCATGTCAGGTCAGTGGGTACAACTATGTCATGGGGATGGGAAGTGAAGTTGAGGTGGAAAGCGAAGTTCAGAACTCCTTGTCACCCCCAATCTCAGGTCCCTCTGACCTGAGGGGCATGGTCACACCATTTAGCTACTTGCATTCGGATCATGGCGCATTAGCCGTTGTAATGCATGGTGATTTGCATAGTTTTTAAATGAAACAATAGATTATACACATATCAGAAGGGACTGCTCACAGTAGGATAAGGATGGTTTCAAGAAGCTTTTGTCTCCATTGTGGTGTGTATGAGAGAATATGAGGACACATCTTAAAATGCATTTCTTATCATAGGTCACGATTTGAAAGGTGGGCTGTGTACCTCTAGCTCCCCCTCTTTGTCTACAGTCTGATCTATGTCCCTGTCACCCAGCACCATGCCAGGCACAGGGCAGACACTGGGCAGTGCTATGGGGAGACCCAGAACGTGGGGTCACTAAAATGTCCCACTGGCTTCCCATACATGTCTTCAGGACAGAGCTCCAAGCTCTTCCCTGTGGGTGGAGACCGAGCCCCACCCTGCAGGCTCCCAGGTCTCCAGCCCAGGACACAGAGAAGTGCTGCTGCACCGGGTCCTCGGACAGAGGTCTCCACAAGCAAAGAACCCCAGGGCCTCTGCATCTGCCCCTCCTTTACCCTGTCCAGGGGTCACAGCACATGTCCCCCTTAACCTGCCAGGGCCACAGGTGGCCTCTCCCATGCTTCCTAGAGTTTCTCTCAAGTGCCAGGTGGTCCCTAGGCCCGGGAGGAGGGGCCTGAGCGTAAAGGAAACCAGACGTGGGGAGTCAGAAAAAAGGAAAGCAGAGGGCCCCCCCACGGGGCAGCAGGGGCAGGCTGGCCCGGGCGGACCAGATTCCTCCCAGGCCAAACCGTGGCCCCTGGCCTAGACCTCCGGGCGTGGCCCACGTCCTTCCACTTCTCCGGACCCCTTTTCCCTGGCCTCCCCCCTCCAACCCAGCCCCCCATTCATACCCCAACCACTTACTGCCCACCGCGCCCCCCCTTTCCACACCCTGGTCCCGCCACCCGGGCCCCCACTTCCTGCGCCACAGG
>NW_015504599.1:249621-279943 GCF_001595765.1 Miniopterus natalensis | reverse complement strand
CGCTCCTGGCAGAAAGTCAGAGCACAGTGTGGGGAGCCAGGCCAGAGAGAGAGGTAAAGAGGGTGGTGGGCTCTGGTGCCGGACTACCTGAGCTCGACCCCGGCTCCACGCTCACTGGCTTTGTGACTTTGGTATGTTACTTAACTACTCTGCCTCCATTCCCTCCTCTGTAAAATGATGATATTCCTAGTTTGCCCATCTCTTAATAAGAGGCCCATGAGTAGCACTCTAGAAACATTAGACTGCCTCTGATCACTCAACCCTGAGTCCCTCTGGACCCTGCCTTCACCTGGACCAACGGCTCTTAGCTGTTCTTCCTGCCTCTCTGTCCTTCTGACTCCTCCATGCAGGAGCTAGAATGGCCTTTCCAACCCATGTCTGACCACATCACTCCACTGAGTTCCCTCCACCTCCAAGATAAGGTCCACATTCCTGGTACTCAGGGCCCATCTCGACCTTTCCATCTGGCCCTAGCTCCCACTATTCCCCAGGCCCCCTAACCAAATCTTACAATTATCCCACCCACACTTTATACCTCAGATAATGCTCTTCTGGGTCCCTCTGATTGAAATGTCCCTCTCTGTCTTTTCTACCCAGAAAACTCCTACTCATCTTTGGCGACTCACCTGTACACCCCTCCTCCATGAGCCATCCTGCATCTCTCCCTTTGGCTTTGCACTTAGCTCTGCTACAGTTTCCTCACTGTATCTCTGTCCATACCCACGTGCCAACAGCAGGAGCTCCTCGACGCCTGTGCCTGCTCATCCTCTGCTGGCCCCGGGGCCCAGCACCGTGTCTCTGCACCAGCTCAGGGGAGCTGCCCTTCGCTGGGCCACCACTTTCCTGATGGGGCTTCACTCTGCAGCACCATCAGCTGCAGGGCTGGAGCTGGGAAAGGAAGCTTTTCCTTTGAGGTACTCTGCTGAACTCTGGGGTGACTCAGCATGGGAGAAATGGTGAAAAGACCCACACACAAACAGAAATGCATATGAGAGACAGAGACAGAGACACACAGAGAGGGGCAGAGAAAGAGACAGTCAGGGAAAGATAAGACAGTAAAGGCCCTGGGCTAAGACTAGGCCGTGAGGGTCATTCACTCATTTATTCATTCATTCTCTCACACATTTTTTAAAAAATATATCTTTATTGGTTTCAGAGAGGGGAAGGGAGAGGGAGAGAGAAAGAGAGACATCAGTGATGAGAGAGAGTCATTGACCAGCTGCCTCCTGCAGGCCCCCGACTGGGGATGGAGCCCACAGCCGGGACTCGAACTGCGATCTCCTGGGTCCTAGGTCAATGCTCAACCTCTGAGCCACGGCCGGCTGGGCTCACCCATTTTTTGAAGCTCACTGTTTTAGGTGTGGAAGAACATAGGGGTGAACTGAGGCAGACTGAGCAAGGAGAGAGCCAAGGTGAGGAGGAAGGCAGAGAGGCACCTAGAAAGCATGTGAGGCTGGGGGTAGAAGGAGGGAGCCTGAGCCTTGTGGTCATTTTAGCTCCCACTCACTGCACGGCAAACTCCGCCCCACTCCTGCTTGTTTATCTCTGTGACTGGGCCAAGATACCCTCTCTGAACCTCAATTTGCTCAGCTGTAAAATGTCTTAAGAATTAGTACCAATGTCATCAAATGACTGTTAGAGTCAATGACAGGGCAGGCAAAGCAATGGGGGTCTTTCCTGTAGCACTGCAGGAAAGAAATCATGGTTCTCCAACCTGTGTGCCCTCCTCCAGCCCCATTCAGCACAGGTCCTCCGTCTTAATGTGGGCTCAACAGACTAGAAGGATGGACTGATAACAAGTGAGAGGACTGAGAACCCAAGTTGTCCAAAGGAAGTCAGAAGGCAAACACGATGCCACCCACAGTCAGGAAAATGTTCCACTGTGTGCTGAGTCCATGCCAATGTCTTTACATTAGCTCTTTTAAGCCTCACAGCAACCTTGTGAGGTCAGAACTATTTTTTTGATGCCAAAATCCTTTGCTTTACCCAACCTTCTGCTCTTTAGCCACACTGACCTTCTGCCCCGACAGTCAACATTGCTCCTTCCCACCTCAGGACATTTGCACACGCTATCCTGTCTGTTCCTCCCTAGGGTGCTCTTCTCCTGGCATTCTCCTACTTACCCTTACTCAAGTGTCTCTTTCTCAGGAAGACCCTCCCCGATCTCTCAGACCAAGCCACACCCTCATTATGTGGTCCCCCTCTTTCTTCCAATAGCATTCTCCCAGTTTTGAATTATACATTTATCTTTGAGGGTCTGTTTTATCCCATAACTGTCCAGGAAGGTAGGGCCTATGGTCTAGCCTGCTCATCACTTTATCCCCAGCACTCAGTACAATGCCTGGCACACAGTAAGTGCTCACTAAAGGATGAATCCAAACTTACAGCGAGGAAACTGCAGGCCAAAGCGGGGAAGCAACTTTCCCTAAATAAGTGGAAGAACCTGGCTTTACACTCAGACCTGACTAGCTCCAAAGCGGGTGCCCCAAACCTCTCTGCTTAGTGTGTCCTCACAGACACAAGGCTGGGGTGTCCAGATTCAGGTGAAAGAGCCTTCTGAGGGCCCACCCAATCCCCTCACCCTTGCCCATGCCCCTTGGTCTGGTGGAGCCTGGCTAGGTGGGGTGGTGGCAGGATCCTAATGTGTGAGGAAAGAACCAGTGTTGACAGACAAGTGCAGGCTCCTGGGCCCTGAAGCACCTGCCTGGATAGCTAATAGGACAGAACAGGGAATGAAGCACAAGCCTGCTCAGGGACCCAGGACCTGAGAACCGGGCTGGGTAGGCCACTGTCCCCCTTAGATTAAGAGAATGGAGGAGACTCCCAGCACTGCTGTTCTGTTCTGAGAGGGCCGGGGGAATATCACTCTTCCCAGGTTGCACTGGGGGAAGTGGAGCCAAGGGGCCACGCAGCCCACCCGGGACTCTGAGAGGCAACTCCTCCAGCCTCCGCTAGTCTATGTGGAGTCACTTTCCTGGCTTTTAGGTCTGGGGTGAGAGTGGGAGACAGTCTTGCCATTGTCAGGGTGGCTGGCCCAGGTCTTATTTGGGGGCTGGTGGCATGAGGTCCTGTGGGTGACAGCAGGGGTCAGCAGCAGACCCAAAGTTGGCTCCACTTTTCACAGTGGGGCATGGTGGGGGCTGGAGAACCCCGGGGATAGTGGGCTCCATATGAGACTCTGGGACAGCTGCCCGGCCTGCTCTTTTCCTCTGCAGGTCAACCACACAGGGTGGGGCCACCTTGAAGCCCCACTTGACTGCCTTGTCTCCCTCTTCTGAGCCCGCTATTAGCCAGGTGGCCTCCAGCCACCATCTTTACCATGAAGCAAACCCAAGCCCTCTGTATTCCCTCCAGATAAGGATGGCAGCCTTTCGAGAGGAGGAGTTCACCTTACCACACTCAAGTCTAAGAAATCTCAAGTTGCTATATTCCCCTAAAGCAGATCTTTGGGGTGGAAACTTTAACCCGGCTCTCCCTCCGAGGCTGAGGGATGTGCAGGGATTGTTATGTGGTGCAGAGCACTCTAGGCTCAGTCCTCACTGTGACTGCCGATGTTCTGCTCTCTGTCCAGGCCCATGAGGCCTCCCAAATGTGGACCAACCCCCAGAGTCCATGCTGCACTTGAGCTCAATGCCCAGCTAAGAATGCTGTTCCCGAGGGTCCAGCACCCCTGGGGAGTCACACAGCCCCCCTCCAGGATTCTACCACTTTTAGGGTCACAAAATCATCACTTCCCAGTCTGTGAGAGAACTCCTTTAAACTTCTCTCCTCCTTGAGTTGCCTCCCCATACATCCAAAACTCTAATCATTCACCCTGGAATGGCCCACCCTCGCCCAGAGATCACCCCAGATCAAACTTTCTTAATGCCAAAATGCAGGTAAAAAGATTTCCAGGAGTTAAAGGGACACAAAGCAGACCTTTCTTCCCTGGAGTGAAAACGGAGTCACAAGTCACCAATATCACTTCATTCTTTTTCCTAATAACTCACCCTCTTGGGTTACCATTTATAGAGCACCAACTATGTGCCACCCACAAGGCTAAACTCAGTGCCTGCATGAGATCATCAACTCTTCCATCTGCCTTATGTACCAAGGGTTTTATTCCCCATTTTTTAAGAGGATTTTGCCCAAACTCTTCTAGGCTGGTCAGTGTAGGAGCGGGACTCCAACCCAGGCTGTCTGACTCCAAAACTCAGGCCCGTTTTCGCTCAAAGACTACACCTTTCTTTAATCCCAGTCCCACCCTTGGCTCTCCCTAGAAGCCTCATTCATACAACTCTTTCCTAGCTCGGGGCAGTGAGCTCTACCCACCTCTGGAATCTCACTCAGATAACGTCCTCCCCTTCCCCCTTCTCCTCCAGACCCCCACCAAAGAGGAAAAGACACTCCCCACCAGAGGAGGCTTCTACAACCCTGGCTCTGAATGTGTATTCACCCCTTGGATTCCCATATCAACACCAAGAAGCAGAGTTCATGCTTACTGGATAAGTGGGGAAATTGAGGGGAAAGTGATCTCCACGATCACAGAGCTAATGCAGAACAGAGCCAGGGTTAGAAACCAGTTAGTCCATTCCCAAAGCGTCTGAAAAGGGCCTTATCATGGACAGAGAGTCACCGTGCACAAGAGGGAGCTGACCTAGTACTGCTCGCACAGCGGTGCCCTGAGCCTGCACTGTGCCAGGCACTACTAGTGGCCTCACACGCATTCTTCCAGAAAATCCTCACAAACCCATACGGAAGGTACTGCCATTATGTTCACTTTTCAGGTGTGGAAACTGAGGCTTGAAGATGATAATGAACTTGCTCTGTGTCAACTGAGACCAGTCAGGATTCAAACCCAGCTCAAGAGGCAAGAGCAGGTAGATTGCGGGAAACAAAATTCTCAGTAAAAAGCATGAGTTCTTATTAGGTTCACAGATTTTCACTGAAGAGCTTTAGGGACCCATGAACCTCATGAATTGTATGCAAATGTGTGTATGCTTATTGGGGGCTGAAAAGAAAAAAAACCTATAGCTTCAATATATTCTCAAACGGCAGTCCCTAGCACAGTGCCTGGAACACAAGAGATACTCAATAATATCTGGAGAATGAATGAATAAATAAATGAGTGAGTGGGTGAATGAATGCACGGCCTCCATGCCCTAGGAGACACCACACATGACCTGTACGCACTTCTACCTGCATCTTTAGAGGTGGTGAAAGCCGCCCTGGGAACTGAGCCCAATCCTCTCCCAGGCCCTTTCCCCCAGTCCCAGAGGCTACAACCAGGTGCTATGACGAGCTCCAAAGCGATGCTTCCCCCGCTTGCTCCCACCTCCACTACTGACAATGACCCGGCAGAGGAGGGAGTTGTGCAACCCAGATAACAAAGCTTTATTGAATGCCAGCAGGGGACAAGGGTGAAGCAGGGCTCGGGTGTGAAGGGCTTGTAGGAGGGGAGGGGGTCCCCCAGTGCGATCTGCTTCCACACCGCAGGGTTGGGTGGCAGGCTTCCTAGGCCTGAGCAACGCTGAGCAGCCTTAGTTCTTGGTGCGAAGGACCTGCTCGTGGGTGGACACCACCTTGCCATCGTGCACATCCACGACCTTGGTGCGAATCTGGCGACTGGAGGACACTGGGGGAAGGGGGAGAGAAGGTGTCAGCAGCAGCGAATTGGCAGTGAAGAAATCAGAAGTGGGGAGGCCAAGGGGTTGAGAGGAATTAAATGAACTTTCAGCCTGCTGCCCTCTCTCCTGATTATCTCTTTGTTCACTGCTCTTGAACTAACACTGATATGATCCGCACATTTCTTTCAGATTAGGGCTCCTGAAGGCCAGGGACAGAGCCTGTGTTCTCACACCAGAGCCTCCTGGGAACTCAGACAGGCCTGTTTCGGTCCACGTTGACCCAAACAGACCGAGACTGGACCCATGGCAGGCAGAGCTGTGTGGGGCCCTGTCCATGGTGCTGACCACCAGAACCGTGAGGTCTGCCACAGACACTGGGTGACAAAAGTAAAAAGCGAAAGCCACCAGCTCCAAGCCCTAAAGTGGGTTTAGATGATGGTTTATGAGGGATACTGGGTGAGAAAACTCTAGCTCAACCCTTCAAGAATCCCCTATCCAACACCCTACACCTGCTGGGAGACCAGGGGTGGTCCTGAGGCTTGATGAGGAGGAAGGTCTTACCGTCTCTGGATGACTGAGAGCCAGAGGAGAACTGAGAGGAGGAGAGGCTGTGAAGACAGAAAGGGACAAGGTCATTAGACACATGGGGGGCAGTGAGTGAATAGTGAAGGGATGCACTGGAGGGGGGGCAGGGCACTCACTGGGCATCCTCTCCCTCCAGCAGGCGGCGGTAGGTGGCGATCTCCTGTTCCAACCGGGTCTTCACATCCAGCAAGATCTTGTATTCCTGGTTCTGTTGTTCCATTTCGCAACGCAACTGGGCCAGCTGCTCCTCCACGCTGACCACCATCTCCTGGATCTGGGCCAGCTGCATGCAGTAGCGGCCTTTGGTCTCCTCTAGACTGTTCTCCAGGGACGCTTTCTGTGAGGGAGGGAAAGACGATCAGGGATCATTGAGTTGGTCAGTCTCCAGATAGGGGCCCACCCCAGGCCTGGCAGCGCCCCTACCATGCTGAGCTGGGACTGCAGCTCGATCTCCAGGTTCTGCACCGTGCGCCGGAGCTCGGAGATCTCGCTCTTGCTGCTCTGCACCAGCTCGCTGTTGGTGGCCACCTCGCGGTTCAGCTCCTCTGTCTTCAGGGGGGAAAAACAAACCTCATTCACCCTGAAAGTTCCTGGGAAGCAGGCCTCCTGGGTTCCTTCCACCCCGAACGGCACCCACCTTGCTGAAGAACCAGTCCTCGGCATCTTTGCGGTTCTTCTCTGCTATCTTCTCGTACTGGTCCCGCATCTCGTTCAGGATGCGGCTCAGGTCCACACCTGGGGCGGCGTCCATCTCCACATTGACGTCTCCACCCACCTGGCCTCTCATGGAGTTCATCTCCTGTACAACCAAAAAACAGTCCACTGTTCTCATCGGGAGCCTCACTATGGCAGTCGATTGGGGTTCCCCAGTCAGAGGTGGTCCTGGCCTGAGCATTGCTTTCCACCATCTCAAGTGCATCTCATTCCTCCCAGCTAATCTTCTAAGCTGGCTTTTACATTTAGCCCTCACCTCCTCGTGGTTCTTCCTCAGGTAGGCCAGCTCCTCCTTCAGGCTCTCGATCTGCATCTCCAGGTCGGCTCTGGCCAGGGTCAGCTCGTCCAGCACCCGGCGCAGGCCATTGGTGTCGGCCTCCACGCTCATGCGCAGGTTCAGCTCCGTCTCATACCTGGGATGACCCAAGAGAAAGGGAATGAGACACCTATCCTGACCACACTGAAGGCTTTGTTCTCTGCCCCCTGCAGCTTCTTCCCATAGTTGGTACCCTGTGGGTGGTTTAGGGAGCCAATCTTGAAAATAGCATGGTTGGACACAGTACCCATTGATTGCTCAAATCTGAACATTTTTGGGGTGTGAGGGGGTGACGGAATAAAACAGTTTATCATGCTACAGAATTCAGGGAAGGGTGATGCTTCTAGCTTCAGTCAAAATAGCACACAAGGCTTCCAAATATGACTACCTCGTAAACTTCAGGGGCACATGGGCAAATGGGGAGTGCCTCGCCCTAAAACTGGCTCCCAAACCTGGCTGTGGACCAGAATCACCCAGGTAGCCTGTTAAAATAACTGAATCAGAACTCCAAGGGTGGGGCCCAAAAATCTTCCATTTTTATAAGCACCCTAACGGGTTTCACATGGCCATCCTGGCCATCAGCTCTGTTTAGGGAACGCTGCTCCAGTGCCCTACCCTGGGGAGACTGGATATTCTGGGCCACCACCACACACTCACTTGGTGCGGAAGTCATCCGCAGCCAGGCGGGCATTATCAATCTGCAGGAGGACATTGGCATTGTCCACAGTGGCCGTGAGGATCTGCAAGGGAAAGGACACAGGTCATTGGTCAAATGGACCTCACTAGCCAGGCCTCACTGCAGCCAGCATGAGGCCTTTGCTTTCATGCTCCTGCTTGAGTCCCCACCTCCTCCCATAAGCCTTCGCCTTGCAGCAGCCTAAAGGGTAACCTCTGGCAGCCCAGCTTTAACTCAGGACTTTGCTGACTCGTGGTCAGCAGAGGGGATAGAAAGTGCCCTGGCCTTAGAAGCAAAAGCTCTTGAGTTTTACCACTGACTTGTTGCAAAACCTGAACCAGCTCTCAGGGCTCCCAGTTCCCTGCATACAGATGAGACCCAGTTCTCAATCTGAATTCTCTCTCTGCACAAGCCAGCCCTTCCAGTCCTCCGCAGGCACATACATTCTTTCTCAAGCCCACAGAGCATGGGACCTCAGATGGCACTTTTACAAAAGGTAAGACCCATTTGGCACAGAGGATCAGAAAAGAGGAAGCAGAAGAAAAAGATTGATTGAACCCTGGATTGGCTGGAGTTCCCTCCCCTGTCATCTAATTTCCCTAATCCACGAAAGACATCAGAGCAGCACACCAAGGGAAGCAGGATCAGCAGGAAGGGCTCCTGGGGTGGTGTGGGAGCAGGGAGCAGGGGCCCGGAGTCAGCTGACAAAAGCTCCCCAGGTTCTTTCCTGTGCTAGTCACATAAAGTGGGCTGCCACTGATGGTCTCTGTGGGTTCTCTGTGCCCCCCTAGCTGTGGGGAAGGACCAGCTGGTGCCAGGGCTCATGGGTGGCAGCCGCCACAGCTCAGACTAATGAGCTAATGAGCAGTTTGAGTGTCTAGCCCTGTCCCGTTACAGCCTCGCTCCTCCCCTGTGCAGGAGAACAGATAACTGTCTCCTATACTGGCAGGTGGAGCACAGGCGTTCTAGCCTCGGCTCGGCTCGGCTCTGCCGTTAATTTGCTTTGTGCCCTTGGGTAGGACACAGCACCCCTCAAAGCTTCTACTTCTCCCTCTGTAAACTACAATGGTAAGAATTCCTGGTCTCACATGGTCTGAGGATCTGGAGCTCAGGAGGGTGTCAGCAAGGCAGGGGAAGGGAAACCATCTTCCCACTGACCAGCTCAGTTGGGGGCATCCAGGGCCAAGGTTAGGAACCTATCCTAGGAATCTAAAGGTGCCAGTGGCCTGAGGCACATATTGCTCTAGAGTCAGGTAGCTGGAATGGCACCTCCTGCTACCTGGTCCACTCACCTTGTTCCTCAGGTCCTCGATGGTCTTGAAGTAGGGGCTGTAGTCCTTGATCTCACTGGGCCGCTGCCTCTGGTACCAGTCTCGGATCTTCACCTCCAGGTCAGCGTTGGCCTCCTCCAGGGCGCGCACCTTGTCCAGGTAGGAGGCCAGGCGGTCGTTGAGGTTCTGCATGGTCACCTTCTCACTACCCACCAGGAGTCCATCACCACTACCAAAGCCAATACCATAGCCAGCACCAAAGCCACCACCGAGGCTGTTACCAACGCTACTACCAAAGCCAATACCCATGGATCCACTATAGCTGTTGTTGCTGAAGCCACCGCCGAAGATACCGCCATAGCCGCCTCCTAGCCCGCAGGCCCCCCCAGAGGAGTAGCGGGAGGAGGAGACCGACATGCCCCCAAAGGCGCTGGGGGCCCGGCAGGACCCTCCTGCCAGGACGGAGGACATGCGGCTGGAGCCACCACCGATGCCACAAGAGCCCTTCATGGAGCTGGAGGAGGTGAACTGGCGGCTGCAGGTGGTCATGGTGACAAAGAAGGAGGTGAGTGAGCGAGCGAGTCAGCAGAGAGAAGAGAAAGGTACTCAGGTAAGTGGGAAAAGGAAGCAGGTGCTTTATAGTCCTGAGGAGGGGGCGGGCCTGGCATTTTCCATTCCCCTTGGCTTTCATCACGTATTCCCAGCGCCAACTCCCAGCCAGATCCCTCCTCTCCTCTGCCTTGTCATGTCTATCATATTTTACTGGAAACTCATTGTTTGGGGTGTTTTGGGTTTCTCGCCCCGCCAGGCATGATTCACATGAGAAGGTGTGGGCCTGCAGGCTACACTTTCCTATCAGGCCCTGGGAGCTATGGCCCTCAGGAGCCCACATGCTGGACTCAGTTGGGTGGCAGGGAGCAGGGCCTCTGCACCATGAACCTGGTGACCTGTTAGCTCCCCATTAACTATGTGAGGCTTAGACAGTCCTCTTAGAGGAAGCCCACAACTCAAGGGGGCACCTGCATGGAGGGACACAAGCATAGCAAAGTCACATCAAGCACAGAGGTGCCCCTCAGCATTACCGTCTATAAAAAGAAACAAGAAAGTCTGGGGCCCTCCCAGGTCTGACTGCTGGACTGTGCTAAGGAGCCTGTCACATCCTTGAACCATGCTTGGCCAGTCAGGTGGCTCAGGCTTCCACCCTGCCACCCCCATTAAAGGGAAATCCAGGCAGCTCTCCCCAGCCCTGAGCAAACACCCCAAATCTTCCACCCACCTGTGCGTGGGCCCACGGTGCTAGCTGCTCAGTCTGGCCACAGGCACGGCAGACACATCAGGAAAGAGCATGCAGGCACGAGTCCTGGTCCTGCCACTTACTCCTGTGTGACCCAAGATCTGACACTTCTCTGAGCCTCAGTTTGCTCATCTGTAAAGTGGAAGCAAACACCATCCACCCCACCTATTGTGGATTCAGCTCTCAGAATCCAACACAGCAATGTATGTGAAAGGGCTTTGTAAGCCGAGTGTGGCACAAAGTTGTTAGCACTGTTGTAGCCCACCCTGGGCTCCAGGGGGGTGGAGAAGCACCCCTGGAACAACCTGGCAGGGCCTTTTCCCCTCCATCCCCAGGTGTCTTCTCAGGCCCCTAGGGTAGCCCTGGTGGGAGGGGCTGGCTCAGGTGCCCCTATTGAAACCGTTGTGGAGCTGGTTCAAGGGTTTTTTGAGGGGGAAGTAGGAAAGGAGTGCGGGTACCTAGGAGTGGACTCGAGGGTCCCTGACTCCTGAGGCCCTGATGGTTAGGGGACATTTCCAGGGGCCCATTTTGTTCTGCCTTAAAAGCTTGTGCATGGGGACCTCAGCCATCCCACATCTCCCAGACAACCTCCTCAGGCACCCCTCCGGCAGCACCCTGCCTTCCTGCCAGCCCCTCAGCTCCACAACCCCGGCGGGCATGTTGGGAGGAATGTGGTCGTGTCTGGGGCTGCCCGACACGTCCCATCTCCCCAGACAGGCCCCAACAGCCCCCGCTGGAGGCTCCAACGCTCTTCTGAGGATCAACTGCTCCCAAAAGGGAAGCGGAGCCTCCCTCTCCCCCCACCTCACTGCCATCAAAGCAGCCGTCAGGGAGCTGCTCCCCCACCCCCCACCTGGCTTAGGAGCTCAGAAGACAATGCTGATCAAACACTGGAGGCTGTGGGCTCCCCAAATCTGCCGCGCAAAGTATTCATAAGGATGTGAGTAAGCCAGGGCCCCACCCCTGACAGACACTCCTAATCTCCTTCCACAGGATGGTCCCCCACCCCAGCCCAGCCCTATAATTCCCCAGTAAGAGGCAGCAGGGACTTTGGCCAAGAGACAGATGCTTTTATTAGGAAGAATGTTGCTGTTGGCTGCGGGTTGCAGGTACAGAGTGCTCACCAGAGAAAAATGCAGCATCCGGAGGGTCCTTGGGAGCAGAAATGGGTGCAGAGCCCACCACCCTGTCTCCCTCCACTGCAGGCAGCCACAGACAGGCTCCCCAGAGCACGGAACACAGGAAAAAGTCTCCTTCACTCCTCACCTAATTCATGGAACCCAAAATAGACTCCGTCCTTGCCCTCCTCTAAGGGGAATCCAAAAGATAAACAGGGTAGGGAACCAATGATATATGAACTCATGCACACAGTCTAAGGAGAGACCTTCGCCAGCCTTCCCCTCCCCCACAGACCCTGAAACCCCACCGTGGAATACAAGTCTGATCTCCCCTCATCGGGATTAGAACCCAGAATTAGAATTCAGACCCTGCAGACATGGAACTAGGCACCAGTAGCCCAGCCTGGTGCTCATGATAATTTGAGGAGGGGCAGCTTTTGTGGGCAGCAGGGGTTAACAGAATGAGGGATATGGTCTGTGGGAGCCTGAAGCAAGCGAGGGCACACACACACACACACACACACACACACACACACACACTGCTGCACTCCTGTGGCCGCCCGGGAAGGAGGGGCAATGGAGGAGCCTGGGCGGTGCCCCTTGTGGTCTGTGAGTCTCCCTGCACCAGCCTGGGGTGGGAGACCCACGCCAATCCAAACAGACAAAGCCGCTGCGTTGTGTGCTGAGGACCAGGCAGGGAGCCAGGCAATGGATCCTGAGGCAGATGGGACCTCGGAACAGCCAGGTCTGAGGAGGGAGATACAGCCAATGCCACTGGAGCCCAAGCTAATGGAAGAGACTGTCCCTGCCCTTAGGAAGCCACCTGCCTGAGAGGGACAAGAGGATTCACATCAAAATTACTTAAGACATGAACAACCCACTACCCCACTACCCCATCTAACAGACTGGCAGCTGTCCACATGCAGAGGCAGTGATGAAAAACATGGTAAAGAGACGGTTGTGCTGAGAGGTGAGCAAGGCCAGCCTCATTTGCCTGGACTCCTAGAGGGACTCTGGCTCTTAGGAGAGACTTATCTGGGGGAGGGGTGTCCAGGCTCAAGAAAGAACTCTTTCTTCCCTCTCGTCCAGCCCCAAAATCAGACTGGGCCTCCTCAAACCCTCTCTGTGCCCCCATGCAGGCCTCCCTTGTAGAAATATCATGTTTCTCTGATCATTGATATCTAGAGTCTTTTTCTAGGCCTCCCAGAGCCCCAGGGAAAAGGAGAGGACAGCCCTGGCCAGTGTGGCTCAGTTGATTGGGATCATCCCCTGCATGGAAAGGTTGCTGGTTCGATTCCCAGTCAGGGCACATCCCCGAGCTGCTGGCTCGTTCCTGGTAGGGAGCGTGCAGGAAGCAGCAGATGGATATCATGCTCTCACATTGGTGTTTTTCTCTTCTCCCTTCCTCTCTTTCTAAAAATCAATAAACTTATTTTTCTTTTTTAAAAGAGGGGACAGTCAGGGTCACAAGTAGGAAGTCTAAAGTCCGAAGAGGCTCATAGACAAGTGACCAGTCTGAGGCCTCCTTGTGATTCTCAGACCTGCAGGCTGGACTTCCTCTCTCCTCCTGGCAGAGTCCTGAATCCCCTGCCTTTCCTTCCCTGTCCCTCTACACTGTTCCCTTCCCAGCCTCCTTAGTTCATCCCTCTCCCCACCAAGTCCTAGACACCTGTGTGTAGTCAGGGTAATGTCTCCTACAGCTGGGAGCGGTCACTTGTAGAGACAATGGGCTGAGGCCTTGCTGACCTGGACCTCAGCCTCTCCCACCAGAAAGGTGGGACTAGCACAGGGGCCAGGAGCAGGCTGGCAGGCAGGATTGCAAGCACAGGAGGCAATCAGGAGCCTGGAGCACCTCCACAAGGCCCTAGGTCCCCTTTCCCCTAGAAAGCTCTGCCACCCGCAGGTTTCCCAGGCCGGCCAGCCCATCTGGGCCAAGTGTCCTTGTGAGAGCCTGGGCTGACACAACAGATGGGCTGAGTCGAGTGTTTCAGTGTCCCTGACCCTGTCTGAACCTGCCAGCTGTGAGAGCTGGCAGAACAGAGACTGACCACCCCACATTATAGATGCAGAAGGTTCAGAGGTAGAGGAAACACCCAAAGTCCACAGTGAAAAAGCTGCTCAGCCAGGATTCAATCCCAGCTCTGCTTCACTTTCCAGTGCCAGGTCCCCTCCTGCTATTGGGTCCCCAAAAGTCAGAGCCGAAAAGGGCTTCCATGGTAAGGGACTATGAAAGGATGGATGGATGGATGGATGGATGGATGGATGGATGGATGGATGGATGGAAAAATGAAGGGTGATGGATGGTGGGTGGGTAGGCGGGTGGGCAGGTGCGTGAGTGATGGAGGGAACACAGAGAAAGGGCAGTCGCCCCACCCATCCCAGGGTGGGCAAGCATCTTAGAGGAGCTTTTAATTGAGTAGATGCTAAGCAAGCAAAGAAAGTGAGGAAGGACATCCCACTTGCTCAGGGGAGCACCTGAGCAAGGATGCAGAGGCAGGAAACACTGGTCTGAGGGCAACTGCAGGGCTTAAGCATTGCTGAGCCCCCAGCTGAAGGCTGGATCTGCCTGATGGAACTGGGAGCGGAAGCCAGGTGACAAAGGTCGGGCTGAGGAGTTCAGGCTTTATCTTGGCAATACTGGGGGCACTGAAGGGGTCTAAGCAGGGGAGTGGCACTGCCAGGTGTGTTTGACCCTGCAAGTCCCACCCATCGCCTCAGATCGCCTGGCTTTCCGCTTCTCAATCCGACCACTGCCTCCATGGCCTGTGCCCGCCCCCCATAGCTTCCACAGCGCTTTTGGGGGCCACAAAATGTCTCTCCTTTAGTAGCTGCTCAGCATGCTAATTTCCTGTAATTACTCTGGTCTGATGGAGGAGACACAGCCCTTGCCCTTGGGGGTGTCCAGTCTGATTGGGGAGGGCAAATGAGCCTAAAGCTTCCTCTGCTCCATAGGCCGAGGGGAGCCTGGAGCCGAGGAGCCACCAGGTGGAGTGGGCACCACATGGAAGGCTTCTTGGAAATGTTGTGTTTGACTCAGGTTTTCAAAGAAGGAAGAGCCCTGGGTGGGTGGAGTGGGGAGAGGGTATTTCCAGGCAGGGGCGTGGCTGTGGGAACTCGAGGAAAGTCAGCAACTGGGAGACGGAATGGCTGTGTCAGGAGTCCCAGCGCAGCAGGGCAGAGGGAAAAGAAAAGACAGAAGAGGGGGCCTGGGGAGCTAGAGGAAGAAAAAGCGTGATTCTCACCATCAGAGGTTGGGGAGCAGATTCGGCATCAAGCAGCCCACCCCCTCCCCAGGCTGACAGTGCTTGGGATCCAGGAAGCAGCAGGGGGGCTCCAGTCTGGGCTCCCCGACTCAGCAGCCATGTGACCGTGGCCAACTCACTGCAGCCCTCCGAGCCTGTTTCCTATCAAATGGGCCTAACAGTTTCTACCTAACAGGATATGGACTGGAGTAAATAATTCATGGCAAGTGGCCAGCCTGGTGCTGGGCACAGTAAACACTGGGTAAAAATCTCCCTTTAATTAATCCCTAGGGTTTGTCTAATGGGGGGCTGGGGTGAGCTCAAATGGGGAACAGGTATCAAAAGCCAGGCACAGACAGACACAAAGAACAAAGAGGAGCCCAGGAAAGAGGAGCTGGGCGTGGGAGTGACGAGAAGAGGAGGGAGGCCTGGAGAGGCTGCTGAGGCCAGCAGGGCCGAGGTGATGAGCTGGCGAGTCTGTGAGGGCCTGGCCAGGGTGGAGCCTGCGGGAACAGGCAGGCCCAGAAGCCCGGCTGGGGAAGTCAGCAGGACAGTCTGGGTGTGAAGAGAGAAGGCATGGGAGCTGCAGGCAGGACCCCCCTCTGAACCGGAGGCCCAGCATTGCCGATTCTGGTCTGGGAATGAGGGGGATGGACAAGCAGCAGCTCCTGTGTCCAATGAGGTCCTGAGGCTTCAGTCCCCTACCCCTGGCAGCGTCACAGCCTGCCTCCTTTAACCGCCAAGCTCTGGCCACTTCTCCTGGGCGCTAACTGGCCAGACTTCAAACTGGCAGCCCCAGAGACTGCTGTCTGAGGGCTTCTGGCCACCAGAGCGCGTTCTGCCTGTGCAGGAGGCAGGCTGGAGTGCTAGGAAGTTAACGCCACCCCCGCCTGAGAGGCACCCTCAACCTGTGATTGATGGGATCAGAGGACAAAGGCCCCAGCTCCCTTGTCTTTTGGGAAGAATTCTTCACTGTTTCTTGGGGTCCCCCAGAAGGTTTAAGCTACAGGTGTCCACAGTGTTCACTTGCTTGATAATACACCCCTTATTAACTTCCTTCCCTCCCCTGTCTCACCTACCTGCTCCCTCATGGTGTTTCTCGAGACATCACCCAAAACTCTTCTTGCACTTGAATTTCTGTCTGAGAGTCTGCTTCTGGAACCCACACCGAAGCACCTGAGTTTTTTAGTTGAAACCATATAAGCCAGTGGTATACTGGTAAATATTTAACAGAAAGGGCTGAGGGAATATATATACATTATGTATACAATTTTATCATACATTTTACGAATATAAGAGATGGGTGGCACTCAGTTTACAAATAAGAAGCACTCTTTATTGTAAATGCCATGTAGCCAATTGATTCTCCTAGGACGAGTTCTTTGATTTTTGCCAAACCTATGTTTTGGACCTTGCCAAACTCTTGCAACCTATAGTTGCAATTAGCAAACGAGTGTAGTTCTGACATAAATGCTAGTTGAAATTTGTGTTTATGTTGAAGAGTAAGATAACAGTGAAACAACAAAGACCCTGCCCTAAGTTCAGTCCTTCATTGGTGATGCGAGTGGCTTCTGTGCTGAATCAGGTAGCAGACTTCAAAACCTGAAAGGAGCCTGCCGGCGTGGCTCAGCAGTTGAGCATCGACCTGGGATCCAGGAGATCGCGAGTCGATTCCCGGTCAGGGCACATGCCTGGGTTGTGGGCTCGATCCCCAGTCGGGGGCTTGCAGGAGGCAGCCGATCAATGACGACTCTCTCATCATTGATGTCTCTCTCTCTTTCTCCCTTCCTTGCTCTGAAATCAATGAAGATATATTTTTTAAAAACCTGAAAGGAGATCTGCAGTATTTTCTTACATGTTTGGCTATACGCAATGCAATGAGTGCAGACATGACCCATTTTTAAGATTAAGCTGCATTATTTGGAACTTTTTTCCTTAAAATGTTGAGATCTAGACTTTCTTAAGTCTAGACAATCAACCGAGCCCCAATTTGTAGCATTTACCATTTCCATGATGCAAACACCCCACCCACTGCCCTTCGGAGAGGAGGAAGCGGGGAGGGGAGGCATGGGCCCAGATGGACAGGGCTGCCAAGGAGCTCGGGTTTGGTAAGCACGGCCCGCCCTGCACTCACTGCAGGCACCTCTAGGAGAAGGAGAACAGAGAGTGCCCTTCCCTACCTAGGTGCTGGAAGTCGATGTCTCACTTAAGGCCAGGGCAGCTCCTGATCGATCACCGCAGCCTCCCCCTGCTCGCGCCCCCGGCCCAGCACCCCAGCACGCCTGGCCCATAGCAGCCTCTAAGTGGGCACAGCTGAGTCCTCTAGGCTCCTGGAAGAGCTCGCCTTCACTGCAACCCCGAGCAAGTCAAACCAGGCCAGGGGTCTGCTCCTCTGGAAGGGAGGTGGCATGGGGGTGGAGTGTTCTGACACCTCACCTGCCAGTCATGCACCCTTGGGCAAGTCACTCAACCTCCCCAAGTTTCCTCACCTGTAAAATGGATGATGAAGTGCAAGGAGTTAGGAGTCTTGGCCAAGAGCCAGCGGGGAGGAGGGGTTTGCCTCAGCTCCGCGGTCAAGCAGATCATAGCTGCCAGTCCCCAGCCTCGCTGCAAGAACCAAACGAGGTAGGTAATAACAGGTCAGGCTGCTGTGGAAACTGTCAAAAGGGGAGGGAAGGAGCGAGCAAACATTTATCGGGTGCCTACTGTCTACCTTTTATCTCCTTCAGTCCTCACATAAACCTTCTCAGGTAGACACTAATAGCCTAAATTTACAGAAGAGGTAACTGAGACGCAGAGAGGAAGGAATCAGCCCCAGGGTGGCCTCCTGCCTCCCTCCACTATTCCACACCACCTTCTGCAGGGGACTGGGATCCTCCTTTAGTTTTAGTTCTGCTCTTCCCGTTATCACTTTTGACTTGTGTAGTCATATTATTATCTAAATACAAGGTAAATTAAATTTATTTTATGGTTGCCACAAGCTAACCAATGTGGATAAGCCTGGAGGACATTGTGCTAAGTGAAATAAGCCAGTTACCAAAAGGACAAATGCTGTATGATTCCACTCCCATGAAATACCTAAAGCAGTCAAAACGATAGAAACAGAAAGTGGAAGGCCGGTTACCAAGGACTGGGGGAAAGAGAAGAGGGAATTAGTGTTCAATGGGTATAGAGTGTGCATGTAGTTAACACTGCTGAACTGTACACTTAGAAATTATTAAGATGATAAAAATCCATTACATAGCACTATGAAGTTGACAGTCCAGGATATTAGTGTGTACGATCTGTTTTTAACTAGGAAGTAAATGTGATATTCAACAAATTAACTAATTCTTTGATTTAATTTTTTTTTTGTTTATTTTCTTTGTTCATATACACACAATTGTATGTATATGTATAAACATGTGTGCACTCTTTTTTTCCTTTCCTTTTTTTTTCTGGAGCACCTCTTCCCCCCTACTCCCTCCTTCACTCACATCAGCCTCCCACCCTACCCCCAAGGTAACCCATGCTAATAACCTCATGCACACCCTTTCACATTTTTGGTGCTCATATAACTACACACACACATGTGCACTTACATAAATGGGAGACTGGTTTAGTTTATTCACATGTGAGATCAATATCCTATGTGTGCCCTTCTGCATCGTGCGTTTCCCTTTCCCCAGTACCTTGAGGAATCTGTTCTTGCCATCCGACATAGCTCCAATTTATAGATTGTAGTGGCTGCTGAATACTTTATAAAATGAGTGGACCCCTGTTTACTCAACTGTGCACTACTGATGGGCAGTCACTTTGTTTTCCATTTTTAGTCACATATAAACAACGGCATCTATGTCCTTTTATACTAGTCTATTATTTCTTTGAACTTATTCTTTTAATAATGAAGACCTTAAGTATTGGAAAATCATCTTTGCCATGTACTCACACATAATGAGGCCAGAAAAGAACCTGGGAGAATAAGAACCCTGGGGACAGAACAATGAATGAATGTTTTGGGGGGTTTTTACATTTCCATTTATGTTATCACACTATTTGTATGGCAGATAAAAGCTGGAAGGACCAGAACATATCTGTCTTATGTGTAACAATGCTATGATCATAGGGAAGACAGGGATGTTCGGGTCCCAGCAATGAGTTAACAGAGACCCAAATCTGAAATGGACTCTTCTAAATGGTCATCTTTGCTTTAACAGCCCTCAATCTGCTCAAAGTCCTTCCAGAGTCCTAGACAACTGAGGATGAGAGGACACAAGGCTACATCAGCCCATGCCATTGACCACACACTATCTGGAAGGTCCAATAAAGAGTTCCAGTTGCTCAGTGTCTCAGCTCTCACAGATCGGAATCTGTCCCTTCATGGCTCCAAAAGATACTTGCTTTCTCTTCCACAGCAGCTCATCAATACCAACCATGGTGGCTGCCTTGTACCAACATGACAAGAGGCACATGGAATCCAAAGAAACCTGCTCTCAAAAAATTTGTTTCTGAGGTTTTGTGGAGGCCAGAAAGAACAGAGGCTTCTACACCAAACCCATGGTTTGACTCCACAAACCTTTACTGCGTGTCCCTTATGGGCTGGGTGCTATCTAAGGGTTGTGGGGACAAGCAAAACAGAAAGCTTCATTCGTGTTTATGTTTCAGGGAGTCATCAGAAGGTCTTAAACAAGCTACAGTGGTGGGAAAGCAAACAAGAAATCTCTTATCTCAGACACAAGGAGGATGCTATGCCTTTTATAGCTCTCAGAAACAATGGACCCAAAGAAAACAAAACCTTACGAGCTTACCACTAATTTATTTACATCAGCAGATACGCTTTATAGGCTATCATTAATTCTCACTCTAGCCATTGTTTTAGCACTTTATGCAGTTATCTGAAACAATATTTCACAAACTTTGACACTAAGTCAAGCATAAAGAATCTGAGGGTGTGTTCAAAGTAGACAAGTTGCAAAGGAACATTCCAGAGTACTCAGTCTCCTCACCTCAGCACCAGGATCTTAGGTAGTGGCAAATGCGAGCTAAGAGCAAAATGCACTTATTAGACTTAACAGCAACACTATTGAGATGCCAAGAAACAATGTAACAATACCTTCCAAATGCTGAGGGAACATTATTTCCAGACTAGAATTCCATACCCAGCCAAACTATCAGTCAAGAGTGAGGGTAGTGAGGGTAGATTAACCATATTTTCAGACATAAAAGGTCTATGAATCCTTTCTCAGAAAGTAGTAGAGAATGTGATTCACTAAAATGAAGGGGGAAAAGAAAAAAAAAAAAAGGAAGACATGGGATCCAGGAAACAAGGGATGCAACATGGAAAAAAGGGATTCCCAAGATGATGGTGAAGGGAAATTCCAGGGTGACAGCAGACCTAGAGAGCATCCAGACAGACCGAAGCAGGATAACAGAGGGCTCCAAGAGGAACCTCTTTGAAATGATGAAATTGATGGAATAGGCATTGCTCAACATATGAAGAGGAGATTTATACTTCTAGCCATGAATGAGAGGATAAGTTAGTGATAGGTACATAGAAAACCTAAACAAATTGAAAAAGAGATATTTATTCCAAGGAAATTTAGTATAGTATAAAATATTATTTGACTATGAGTAACATTTAAATAGTCACAATAATGTAAACATTAAACATTTTTCTAATGAAAATATAAATATACTGAGAAGATGGGAAAAAAGAAAGTGAGGAAGAAGTGGGACAGGGCAAGTTCCCACTAAGTAAGTTCCCATCCACAGCAGAAAGCCAAGCATTAAACACTAAAACTTAAAAAAATCAAGAAATGGTAGTATAAGCCTGTTGTTTAAAAATAAGGAGGCATCCCAGCCTGAGTGGCTCCATTGGCTAAGCACTGTCCTGTGCACTGAATGGTTGTGGGTTCAGTTCCTGGTCAGGGCACATACCTTGGTTGCAGATTTGATCCCTGGTTGAAGCACTTACAGAAAGCAACCAATCAATGTTTCTCTCTCACATTAATGTTTCTCTCCCTCTCTCTCCCTTCCTCTCTGTAAGCATGTCCTCAGGTGAGGATTAAAAATTAAGATAATAAAATAATATGAGGCAAATGCCAAAAGTAACAACTAAGAAAGTGGGAGGTGGGAATGGAGGTATATCACATGAACTGGGATGGCTCTTTTTTCCCCCCCTTTTTTGGGAAACGGCTCTTTTTTATAAAAGGTTTTATTATGTTATACATAAGTAACTTTGATTTTTTTAATTAAAAATTTTAAAATATGGAAGACATCTACAGCCAGTGAGAGTCATGGGACATTGCAATTAGTCAGGTATGGTTGACTCATGGGTACAGGGCAGGGAAGGGTGGGACGGAACCCAAACAGGTAGAGACAGAAAGGCCAAGCATCAAAGGGGAAAGGGAACATCACGAGTGTTCCCTAAGCAGAGGAATCCTGATAACATCCTTGTTTTTTATCTTGATCACATTCTTATTAGGAAGGTCATGGAGCAGAAATAGGAGTGGGAGAGATAGACAGCAAGGGGCCCTGGTGAGTAGGCTGTGGCCAGTTCTAGGGAGAGGGGAAGCAGGTCTGAATGTGGCGGTGGTTTAGGGATGAAGAGGAGAGCATGGGTGACAGATATTTCCTAGGGGGCTCGTCAGCACAAAATTTATGGGCTGAAGGGAATGGGGGAAAAGAAGGAGTTGATAGGGAGGAGCAGGTTGGGAGAAGAAAGGCTCTAACTATGGGCACCATCCCCAAGGCAGAAGGCTCACCCTGCTACCATCCAACAGAAGAATCATTGTGTGCAAATGGGAGGAGCCAGGGGGTAGAGCTTTGGCATTAAAATACCTAATATGATAGGGTGGTATAAAAGAAAGGCATGGACATTTTAGCCAGATAGCCCTGGGTGTAAACCACAATCGTGCCATTTATTATCTGTGTGACTTTATGCAAGTTACTTAACCTCTCTGAATCCTAGGGTTGCCTCTATTCCAAAATGGGGCTGACCACACCCAGTTCACAGAGTTGCTAGAAGTGTCTAAAGAAAGAACCTCTGTCAAATATTTCACATGATGTCTGTCAACATGTGTGAGCTCCCTCTCATCCTGTATCTCACCTCCCACTCCCACGACAGCATGGAGGTCTTCAGGGAAGACCCTTCAAACTCTTCTGAGCTTTGCTCTTTCCCGCATCCCTCAGACTGTGAGGTCCCAGAAGGTTCCTGAGAGGCAACTTCAACTCCCCTCTCATCAGTTCAAGAACAGAGACCACACAGGTTTGCATCAACCAGAAAGTCAGCTTTATTAGCCCATCACCAATGGAGAGGAAGGGGAGACAGCTGGGACCTGCGCTGGGAGAACAGGAACCTGACCCAGGCCTTCAGGAGGTGAGGCCGGCAGGTGGGCAGGAAGCTCTAGGAGAGGCAGCTCAGTGTTTGGAGCTCTGGCCCTGGCTGAAGCTCAATGAACCCTACTCCTTGAGGATGGACCGAGTCTGGCGGCCGGAGGAAGAGGAGGAGACTGTGGGAGAGAAGAGAAAAAGTGAGGACTCTGGGAGCTCAGCTGGTCCCACACAAGGAACAGGGAGGGCTGGAGGCTCTGGAGTGCCCGGGACCCTAAGGAGCCTTACCATCTCGGGAAGAATAGGACTGGCTGGACGTGTGCTGAGAGGAGGAGAGACTGTGGGGAGAAAAGGCAGAACAGTCAGAGGTGCTGGGAACAGCAGGGGGCTGAAGGGTCTATGGAGCAGGACTGGGGGACCGGTGGGGGTAGGCACTCACTGGGCATCCTCTCCCTCCAGCAGGCGGCGGTAGGTGGCGATCTCCTGCTCCAGCCTTGTCTTCACATCCAGAAGGATCTGGTACTCTTGGCTCTGCTGCTCCATCTCACAGCGCAGCTGAGCCAGCTGCTCCTCCACGCTGCCGATCAGCCCCTGGATCTGGGACAGCTGCATGCAGTAGCGGCCTTTGGTCTCCTCCAGGCTGCCCTCTAGGGATGCTTTCTGTTAGTGGAGAGAGAGAAAAAGAGAGTCATTGTAGGTGGTCACTGCTGTCCCTCCAGGTCTCTGGGCATGTTTTCTGTGAGGTTCATGGGTTTTGACCCCAGCTGGGCTACTGATGGGCCAGACAACATGGAGGAAAAGTATTCCACCATTCTGGGCCTTAATTTCTCCATCTGTATAATAGGTACAATGTTCCCCTCAGTCCCACTCTTGGGGAAACAGAGGTGGAACTGTATTGTGGCAGTGTTGAGGGGTTGGTGGCCATTACTGGTGACTTTGGAGCTGGGCTGTGCCAGGTTTTTCATACCATGCTGAGCTGGGACTGCAGTTCAATCTCCAGGCCCTGGAGCACTCTCCGGAGCTCGGTCACCTCACTGCGGTTACTCTGGACCAGTTGGCTGTTAGAGGCCACTTCTTTGTTCAGCTCATCAGTCTGAGACAGGAAAAAAGGGCAGAAGGTGTGAAGGGTGAAACAGTCCAGAGGCTCCCCTGGCCCAAAGGTCCTGCAGGAAGGCCAAGAACCCAAGCCCCACCTTGCTCAAGAACCAGGCCTCAGCATCTCTGCGGTTCTTCTCTGCCATCTGCTCATACTGGTCTCGCATCTCGTTCAGGATGCGGCTCAGGTCCACACCAGGGGCAGCGTCCATCTCCACGTTGACGTCCCCACCAGTCTGACCCCGCAGGGCAAGCATCTCCTAGGAAGGGATGGCAAGAAGTAGCTTAGCTGACCCCTTTCCTGACCCCAAGTGCATCTGCAACCCCATTGAACCAGCCTCCCATCAACAATGCCAGCAGCATCCTCACCTCCTCGTGGTTCTTTCTCAGGTAGGCCAGCTCCTCCTTCAGGCTCTCAATCTGCATCTCCAGGTCAGCTCTGGCCAGTGTCAGCTCATCCAGCACCCGGCGCAGGCCATTGATGTCGGCCTCCACGCTCTGGCGCAGGGCCAGCTCATGTTCATACCTGGCAGACAGAGGTCAGGGCATCAGGTTCCATCCATGAGGCTTCTGAGGCTCAAGGCCTGCTGGTCCTCCTGGATAGACAGCCCCACTCCTCACCCCCTGCCCTCTGCTCTCCACCCTCAGCCCTGCCACAGGGATGCTCACTTGGTCCTGAAGTCATCAGCTGCCAGCCTGGCATTGTCAATCTGCAGAATGGGCTGAGCATTCTCAATGGTGGCTGCGATGATCTGCAGAGGGGGTGAAGGATAGGAGCAGGGTTAACTAAGATCCTGCTGCTCAGAGGTGAAGTACACAGGGGAGAAAGGAGTCTCCCCACATTTAGGGGTTGCCTGGCTGGCAGGTCAGGCCCTATGCTCCTCTAGCCAGCCTGGGGTGCCTTTTTCACCCAGCTCAGGGTGTGTAGGGGATGCACCCCACCTCTCCCACCACCCCAAGGTTGAGAGAAGCTGAGGGTGCAGTGCAAAGAAGTCTCACAGGGAATAAGAGTCAAGGTTCCAGGCCTGCCTCAGACACCTAGATGCTGAAAAAGGACCCTCTGCCACCAAATCTCTGAGTGGCCCTTGGCCACTCCCCCAAGGCCAGCCTCAGTCTCCCTGTTTGTAAAATAGAGATGCTAGTAAGTGGTTTTCTAAGGGCCGCTGCAGCCATGACCCCTCTCAATGCTCCACCCACCAGAGCCACCCACCAGGCCCACACACCTTGTTCCTCAGGTCCTCAATGGTCCTGAAGTAGGGGCTGTAGTCCTTGACCTCACTGGGCCGCTGCCTCTGGTACCAGTCACGGATCTTCACCTCCAGGTCAGTGTTGGCCTCCTCCAGGGCGCGCACCTTGTCCAGGTAGGAAGCCAGACGGTCATTGAGGTTCTGCATGGTGATCTTCTCATTGCCGGAGAGGAGGCCACCATCGCCACCACCAAAGCAAGCACCAAAGCCACCAGCAAAACCACCACCAAAGCCAGAACCAAGGCCACCACCATATCCTCCACCGAAACCACTTCCCAGGCCTCCACTGAAGCTGCTGCTGCTGAAGCCACCGCCATAGCCGCCTCCCAGCCCGCAGGCCCCCCCAGAGGAGTAGCGGGAGGAGGAGACCGACATGCCCCCAAAGGCGCTGGGGGCCCGGCAGGACCCTCCTGCCAGGACAGAGGACATGCGGCTGGAGCCACCACCGATGCCACAGGAGCCCTTCATGGAGCTGGAGGTGAACTGGCGGCTGCAGGTGGTCATGGTGCCAAAGAAGGAGGTGAGTGAGCGAGCGAGTCGGCAGAGAGAAGAGAAAGTTGCTCGGGAAGTCTGGGAGGATGCTAGGGCTGCCCCATGCCCAGGCACCTTTATATGCACCTGGGGAAGGTGGGGCCCTCCCAACTGCTGACTCCAGGCTCCCCTCCGGATTTCATCACTTCAGGTTCTGTCCAACTCCCCACTCCGATTACTCAGCCTGGGGTCGACTCACTTCGCTGTGCTGCTCGGAGTTACCACCCAGCTTTGGCGGGTGTGGGGCCAAGAGAAAACACACAAAAGCCAGTCGTGACTCAGGCTGGGCGGTAGGAATCTGCTCCCGTTGCTGGAGCCCAAGGGGACAGCAGGGCCTTGGCACAGGCGGCTTTGTGGCGCCTGCATCCCCAGGCAGTGAGTCAGCCCATAGAAAGACTCCCTGCCCCACGGTGACAGCCTCAGCGATGCCATCCCAGGGCCATCTCTGGATGCAGCCAGGAGGATTCTACATGCCTGGCTCTTGACCAGAGATCTGGGCTCATGGCCTCTCTCTGCTTTGCTCACTGTATGACCTGAGGTCCCTCACCTACCCTCTCTGGGCCTGTTTCCCCTCAGAAAAGTGACAAGGCTGGACTAGGTGATCTTGGAGTCCTTTCTAGTTCTAAAAATTCTATCACTCTTTCCTGGAGGCTGCCTTTGAGCCCACAGGACCCCCAGAAGTGGTGTGCACCATGGAACCAGCATGCCCTGTGGAGCTGGACAGGTGACAGCTTGAACCCTGGCTCTGCCCCTTACAAGCCTAGTGGCATAGGCAGTCCTTTAGCCCCTCTGGGCCTCAGTGTTTTTATCTGTAAAAAGGGAGAACACACCACCAGCCACAGAGGAACATGCATGAAGGACCCCTCTGGCCCCTTCCCAATGGCCAACTCTGACCCTCACCAGCCCCTCCAGGCCCCCCATCCTTTTTTTCCAGCACAGCTGCCCCTCACCTACCTCCTCAAGCCCACCTCTTCTGGCACCTCCCTCCCACACCCCTGCCCTCCCCTCTGGGCTCCCTCACTCCCACCCTTTGAGCAACCCACCCCCAATGCATCACTCCACCTAATCACCAGCACTACTATAAACAGGGATGGGAGGGAATACCTGTCCTTCCACTAGTGCCATGAGTGACCCCTGGCCCCACCATGGGCTTCTGAGTCCCCAGGGCTCAGTTCCTAACAGTTTTCTCTCAAGTGTCCACAGATTCCTGGCTGGGCTTGGCTACTTCACTCATTCAGTTGAGACAGGTGGGAAGGAGGCTCTCTGGCCATGTGCCATGCTCAGGTATTGTGTAGAGTGCCCTACATGTGCCACATGGTTCTGTGAGGGGCCTATTCCTACCACTAGTTTGAAGACAGGGAGCTAGAAGTGTAAGTGGCTTCCCAAGACCCTAGTCAATGGGGAACTGAGGTTTGAACCCCAGTCTGCCTGTTTGTCCAGCTCGAGCCCTTTCCACCATCCTGAACCACTCTCTCTCTGTGTCTCCAACATACATCATTGTCCTGAATTCATCCTATGAAGTAGAGGGAAAACCAGAGAGAACAGTGATTCCCCTAAAGTCACTAGTCCAGGACTTGGGCCATCTCCACTGTCCCATGGTGCCTTACAGGCAGGGTCTAGGCCTGTCCAGTCTCACCTGTCTCCCCAAGGTGCCTGGAAGGAGCTCTGCCCATAGCGGGCTTGACCTTGGGCCAAGGGATGGAGGCAGGATTGGGAGGGTCTGTTCTGAGGGGTGACCCACAGAGCTGGCCACTGTTCTTACTCGAAAGTGCCTCTGTCAAGGTGAGGAGCAGAAAGGGCCTGCCTCAGCCTGAGTCTGCTGGGCGATACCACTTTGAAATCCTCTGCCTCAGCATAACCAGGCTTTGTCACTGCCCATCATGCTCCGTCAGTCACTGGGCTTGTGGGCACAAGGCCCAAAGGTATTAGCAGAGCTGGTGCCCAGTACACACCTTTAGGACCAAGCCTGGGAGATTCTCCCCTCACTACAGCCCCCAAATGGGCAAAGGGGCCCTGGAATTTTGCACAAAAATCTTACCATCTCACTTGTCAGGATGGGCCTGGAGTTCAGGCCCAACTGCAGACTCACCACCTTCAGAACTGAAAATAACCTTTGAGGTCACCAAAGTCCACCAAGCTCCCACCAACGAGGGTGAAAGACTTTTCCCAGGTTACACAGCATAGAGGCAAAGCAGACTCGAACCCAGCTCTGGGAGCTTTCCTTCTCTGTCCCCAGCACAGCCTCTGCCTCCTTTCTAATTGGATCGCTGCCCCTCCTCCATTCCTGGAGGTGGGGAGAGGGGGGCTGCCCACAGGCCCAGCACTGAAGGTCCAGGGAGCTGCCTGGGCTGAAAAGCTTCGGGAAGGAAGTTGCTGACCAACCCAACAAACCACTCAGTCAACACAGCAGACCCAGCACCCTCTACATGCCCAGGATTGGGTGCGTAGGCGGTGGGGGAGGTGTGACATATTCTCTGACCTTGGAACCTGTCATGTGACCTGGAGAGAGCACTAAGGCGGGAATACAGCACCGAGCGTAGGAAACACTGGGGTGCTCCGCCCTCAGGATGCAGCTGGACAGGTCACTACCTCTGAGCCCAGCAGTGAAGGAGGGCTACCTCTGAGGTTTTCATCAGAAGATGGTAGAACCAGGGGTGGCTCCAGCTGGGCCTCAGAAGATCTGAGTTGGCAGGGAAGGAGTGGGGAGCATTTCTTGCATTACACCTGTCCCAAGGTTGCCAAATGCCAGAATCCCCAAGCCGGATGGGCACAGAGCAGCTCTAGGCAGTGGGTTCACCTTGTTCCTCTGTCCTCGGGCCATCCCATCTCAGGTGTGAGGTCATCTCGTTCCAGAGTTGGCCGGGCAGGAAATATTATTGGCCAATGCCACGCCTCAATTTGCCGGATTCCCAAACCTGACTGATCACCAGCACCCCATTCAGATCCCCGGGCCCTGCTCCGGCCCACTGCATCAGCATTGTGGGACAAGGCTGATCCTGGGGACGGTTTTCTTTCTGGTAACCAGCCAGGCCTGGGGGAGGGAGGGCACACCCCAGGGAAGGAGGCCCCAGGGAGACTGAGGGGAGAGAGGAGGTGGCTGCAGGGCCCTCAGCCTCTGGTAGTAGCCAGAACCACAGGCTCCAAGGGGAGGTGAAAAGAGAAGAGGCTGGACCAGCCAGGACAAAGCAGCCTGGAGTGGGGCAAGCAGGGGCCAGATATTGGACAAGTCCTTCTGCCACGCTGAGCCTCAGTTTCCTCCTCTGGGAAATGGGAAGATCAGCACTATTTCACAGGCATGTTAGAGGGGAAATAAATAAAGCACCTGGCACAGACTGGTGGCCATATTGCATTTATTTGCAGGTATTTATAAACCACCTACTATGTGCACTCAGATGCCCCCAAAAAAGCCTTGGGGGCATACCATTTGGTGGAAGGAGAGGGGGCAGAGACAATCCCAGTACAGTGTGCTCAGGCTGAGATAGGATGAGGGCCTGCAGAGGGTGGGGCAGGCTCTCTGGCAGTGAACAAAAGTCCCTGAGCCAGGCTCTGGCCCCAGGAGCTGGTGAATCTGAACAACAAGCTCCCCCATGTTGGATGCCTCCCTTCTGGGGGCAGGGCTGTTGCAGCCCTCATAATGGTCCACACAACCAAGACGCCCTCAGGGAATCCCCTGGCTGGGTCAAGCTTAGCTACAGCCTCAGCCCTGGGCCTGGTGGCAGGGCTGTCCTGGTTCTTGGTCCCTCTGTTCTCAGCCACCCACAGCATGGGGTGGCACAGGAGACTGACACTGCACAAGGGTTGAAGGCGTATTGTCAGCCCACCACAGTGCCGTGCTCACCACTCCTAGGCTGGGGTCCCTCAGGGTCCCTGCAGGCCAGGGCCTGTGTCCCTTGCTTCCCCCGGCCCCATGCAGACCCAGGCACAGCACAGTGCAGTACCATGGACAGAGTAATTGCCAAGCCATCTACCTGCAAGGACGCGCAGCCAGGTCACCATGCAGGGTGTGGGAGTGGTGGAGGAAGGCTCAGGGGCTGGCTACCAGTGGCTGGGGCCTGAGCCTGGGAACCAGGTGCATGTGTGTCCATCCCGTGAGAGTGGGTGAGGCGGCGCCGAGGGCAGTTACTGACCGGTTCGCTGATAGGGGACATGTTTTATTTTGTTCAGTGAGTGGGCGAGTGTGGATGAACCCTGAGACCCTCGGTAGAGTCTCACTTCTAGGTCCTCCAGTCCAGCCACAGGCAATGTCCCCAGCAACTTGGGTTAGCTTAAGGTGCCTGAACAAAGCCACCTAATTTTCCCACACCATTCCCCAGGGACCATAGGCCCCCAAACCTAGTCAATCTCCCCTGTGGCCCCCATCTGCCCAGGCCTGGGCTGAGCACTTCTGGAAACTTGAGGCTTTCCCTCGCTGGGCCCAGGACTCTCTCCTGCGGACCCCCAACCCCAGGACGGCAGCCACTGCCTCTGCTAACTCAGCTCTCAGCACACCTGGCTGCTCCTCCATTGTGGCCTCCTGAGCCACCCACTCACTCACTGTGGGCAGGGGCTTCTTTCCCAGCAGAGGGGCAAGTCCGGGCGGCCTAGCCAGCCCCACACTCTGACCCCTCCTCAGCCATTGCATCAGTGGGAGTGGGCCCCAAAATCTTCAGAGAGAGAAACACTGCCTAAGAGCCCGAGGCTGAGCAGGTGGTGGGGCTCTTGGTTCCTCTTCCCAGCACAGTGTCTCTTTCCAGCACCTTGCTCCATCCCTGACAAGCCAGGCTCCAGACAAGCGCTGAGTCACTGCTCCTCAGAGCCTCAATGTCCCCATTCACACAATGGGGCTCCTTTTCCCAGAGCCTCCCTGCTTCCTAGGAAGGTTGTTCAAATAAATGAGATCACCCCCGGGGTGAGCCATCTTCAGGCCAGGGCTGGTTCTGCTGGTTATAGCCGGATGTGCGGAGGGGGCCTGGGGGATACAGTGCCACCTGCCTGTCCTTCATCTTTGTCCTGACTGTTGCTCAGGCAGCTGAGAGGCGCCAGCCTCTGATGGAGCGAAACCCACACCCAGCTGCTTGGACACCTGCAGCTGCCTCCGTAGGCGAGGGCTCCAGATGACAGCTAGTAGTCCCCGCCATGGGAAGGAGCTCACTGTCCCCAGTATCTGGGCCAAAAGGGCCGTTAGCTGGGGTTCATCTTCCCCCTCGCTTACTGTGGCTTCTGAGGTCCAGACGGGCCTGGGGAGCCGCCCAAAGCCCCGCCCCAGCTGCCCACCTCGCAGACTGCACTGCACTGGTTCCACGGCCCCACCTGCTCCTGCCCCCCTCCGCCCAGGCC